>JASEVX010000002.1:127109754-127173443 GCA_031761405.1 Serripes groenlandicus
AGTTTGATTATTGGTCATGTCCGGTAAAAAACTAGGTCACTAGGCCAAATGTAAGGAACATCTTGTTAACACTTTGGAAGCCACTTTTTTGGCTTGAGCATGATGAAACTATGTTGGAATGTTTGTCTTAGTAATATCTAGGCTAAGTTTAAATGTAGGTCATGACCGGTCAAAAACTAGGTCACTAGGCCAAATTTAAGGAAAGTCTTATTAACACTTTGGAAGCCACATTTTTGGGTTGAGCATGTTGAAACTTTCTCAGAATGTTTGTCTTAGTGATATCTAGGTAAAGTTCGAATATGGGTCACGTCAGGACAACTAGGTCACTAGGCTAAATTGCAGAACAATCTAGTTAACACTATAGAGATTGCATTTTTGACTTGAGCAGCTTGAAATTTTGTCAGAAAATTTGTCTAGATGATATTGCCATTGGCGCTGAAAGAGTAAAGTCTTATATAACCCATTCTCAGGTGAGCGATTCCAGGGCATCATGGCCCTCTTGTTTCCAATTTATTTCTGTTGTATTACTAAACTTAAAACGTTCCTCCCCATGCAGTTGTTAATTCAGACCATTGTATTCTTGCTATATGTTGACTATACATGAAAACTTTTTCTTTTAATTTCATAAATGCTTAATTTCGATATTAAATATCTTTAAACTTGTTAGAATTATTTGTATATTTTGTTTATATACTCTCGGTTTTTTTTTATCATACTTCTGCTCAACTGGAAGGAGAATCGACTCCCCTCTCTCCTTCCAAAGCTTGTGTCACACTTAACTTATAACTAGAGGCATTAACACTTAAGTTAATATCTGTTACTATTTCAGTATCTATGTTTTTTGTTTGTCTAATTGATCTAGTTAGAGCAGATTTAAAATTAAGAAACTTCAGCTTGTTTTGTTGCAGTCAATGTTAAGCAAACGGTAAAACAAATAGTTTGAAGACTTAACTCGTCAATTCACGACTAAATTTTACATGCTGAATATCATATAGATCGTAGCATATAAAGTATATACTCCACTCCCTACGTCAAAATGGACCCTTTTTGCTATTGATAACATTTTATTATAGACTATGGTATCCAGGTGAGCAATAAGGAACATCTCGGCCTTCTTGTTTAAGATAAAGGTACATTTGGCCTTCTTTACATCCTGTCCGTTTGCACAGGTTATTTAAATGTTTTGAACTGCATCTGCTTTCCTTTAAGTCATGCCTTAAAAGCATGCGCGGCGTCTTTGATGCTTAGCATCAAAATTCGTCTTGTTTATATTGTACTAACAATATAAAGAAAGGAGCATTCCAAAATATAATAAACAAGGGATTGTCTCTACAGTTTCTACTAGATTCTTCATCACAAGAGTTAGTTTTAATCACAGGACTCAGAAAACACAATCATATTCTTCTTCATCAATTCGTCAACAAAATTCCCCTAGAGTATCGTTATGCAGACGACCGTTACCTATGCATAAGCGTGTGATTTTACAAAGATCTACCAAACGACGGCCGTGTGTATCAATCACGTGATCAACATTAGCACGTGGTTTTATGTCAAAATCTAGGTCAGAGCTGTCAAAGTGCTCACCTAAATATCGGTCGTGATCTAGAGTATCGATCAGGTTAGAAGTTCTACCATTGAAGTCACCTACAACATACATTTTACCAGATGATTCATATTTTTCTATATCAGCTTCTATTTGGTCAAAAAAGTCAAATTCTTGTCGGTTAATTACAGAAGATCCACTTGGCAATATATAAGTATTACATAGTAAAATATCCTCATTAAAACTAAATAGGTCTTTTGATACTTTGATCCACAATGACATTATACCTGCTTGATGTTTGTCAATTACAGTAATTTTAGATCTCAACTGTTCTTTATAATAGAGTGACAAACCACCACTATATCGTCCCTTATTTGTATTTGCAGATTTATTTCCAAAGAGATGTTCACTAATATAACCCTGAAAGTCTAAATTTATATGTGAGTCCTTATGTAACCAAGTTTCTTGGAGTAAAATAACGTCATAATCCTGCAAAATAGAGAAAAAGTCTGGATCATGTATTTTTCGACAGAGACCATTTATGTTAAAAAAAAACACTTTAAACTGTTCTTCCTGACTTCCCTAACGTGCAGAAGGTAGCATATATGGCGGAGGATCAATCACTTTACCCTCACTGTATACTTTGTAAAGCTGACCGCTGACGTAAAGCTTTAATCCATTGACCCTGACCGTATGGCCTAGGCCCTCTTGTTGCTTGATGGTATCGAAGAAGGCTCTCCGACTGTCCCGCGCTGCCTGAGGGCGCTGTATTCCGACGCCGTAGTTGGCGTCATTCAGTGATCCTTTGACGTCTTTATCGTACGATTTTTGTCGAACCTGTTCTCGCTCAGAATAGTAATGGAATTTCATTACGATGGGCCTGGGTTTTTTGGCACGATTTGATCCAAGACGATGAGCCCTATCAATGGTCATGCTGCTAGTATATAGTACCATACATTCATTAGGTCGAAGAGTTATCCTAATGGTTACTCTATATTACTAGTACGACGAGTTTGCAGTTCGACGAGTTCTCCTGCACCCCTCTTAATACCGGATAATACCAAATAATACCAAATAATACTGGATAATACGAAAAAACTACAGAATAATACATTTGCAAATAATATATATATATAATTCGTGTACATTTAGGTGAAATATATATGGGAAAAAAACATAAACAAGAGGGCCATGATGGCCCTTGAATCGCTCACCTGATTTTTTATTTTGTTTTCACTTTAGCTATATAAGCCATGCCCCCTGGCAGCCAGTTTCCGACCAATCAAACTTGGCTTGAAGGAATCTGATAGAGGGTCACCCTAGGAACATTTCTACAAAATTATTTGAAAATCGGCCAGATACTTTTGGAGGAGAAGATTTTTTAAGTTTTCACTATATCCATATAATGCAAAATAGCCCTGCCTACTGGCGGCCATGTTTTTTGACAAATCAACATGGCTTGAAGGAATCTGAAAGTGGGTCATCCAAGGAACATTTCTACAAAATTATTTGAAAATCGGGCCGACACTTTTGGAGAAGAAGATTTTTTAAGTTTGCACTATAGCCATATAAGGCAAAATAGCCCCGCCCCCCCCCCCCCCCCCCCCTGGCGGCCATGTTTTTCGACCAATCAACATGGCTTGAAGGAATCTGATAGAGGGTCACCCAAGGAACATTTCTACAAAATCATTTGAAAATCAGCCTGACACTTTCGGAGGAGAAGATTTTTTAAGTTTTCACTATAGCCATATAAGGCAAAATAGCCCCGCCCCCCTGGCGGCCGTGTTTTTTGACCAATCAACGTGGCTTGAAGGAATCTGGTAGAGGGTCATCCAAGGAACATTTCTACAAAATTATTTGAAAATCTGCCATTAGTTTGGGAGAAGAAGAATTTTGAAGTTTTTTTCGTTTCGTTGCCATGGAAACCAGAATTCTGCATGGATCCCTAAAATTTGAAGGAATTCTGGTGAGGTCATTAAGAGGATGCTTTCTGTGAAGTTTCATCCCAATTGACCCACTGGTTACTGAGGAGAAGATGTTGAAGATTTTTTAAGTTTTCACTTTGGCCATATAAGGCAAAATAGCCCCCGCCCCCTGGTGGCCATGTTTTTTGACCAATCAACATTGCTTGTAGGAATCTGATATAGGGTCACCCAAGGAACATTTCTACAAAATTATTTGAAAATCGGCCTGACACTTATGGAGGAGAAGATTTTTTAAGTTTTCATTATAGCCATAAAAGGCAAAATAGCCCCGCCCCCTGGCGGCCATGTTTTTTGACCAATCAACATGGCTTGAAGGAATCTGATAGAGGATCACCCAAAGAACATTTTTACAAAATTATTTGAAAATCAGCCTGACACTTTTGGAGGAGAAGATTTTTTAAGTTTGCACTATAGCCATATAAGGCAAAATAGCCCCGCCCGCCCCCTGGCGGCCATGTTTTTCGACCAATCAACATGGCTTGAAGGAATCTGATAGAAGGTCACCCAAGGAACATTTCTACAAAATTATTTGAAAATCGGCCTTACACTTTCGGAGGAGAAGATTTTTTAAGTTTTCACTATAGCCATATAAGGCAAAATAGCCCCGCCCCCCCTGGCGGCCATGTTTTTCGACCAATCAACACGGCTTGAAGGAATCTGATAGAGGGTCATCCAAGAAACATTTCTACAAAATTATTTGAAAATCTGCCAACCAATTTGGGAGAAGAAGAATTTTGAAGTTTTTTCGGTTTCGTTGCCATGGAAACCAGAATTTTGCATGGATCCCAAAAATTTGAAGGAATTCTGGTGAGGTCATTGAGAGGATGCTTTCTGTGAAGTTTCATCCAAATTGACCCACTGGTTACTGAGGAGAAGAAGTTGACGCACGACGCACGACGCACGACGCACGACGGACGCCGGACAAAAGGCGATCACAATAACTCACCTTGAGCAAAGCTCAGGTGAGCTAAAAACAAACATATTTTTGTCATACGGTAGTCTCAAAACGTCTGTTTCGTTTATTTTGATTGACCTCTATTGAGAATGTATGGATTGTTTCCATTGGTTTTGAGTGACCTCCCTTGATACCATATCGTATATTGTTTGCGTCCATTTGTTATACATCAGCTTACTTGATCGCAAAATATACAGTAGTAAAGCGAAATTAAATGCTTGGAAAATGTTATTTGTTTGCTTTTGAATAATTACGGTTACGGTTAGTTTCCATCTGTAGATTTTCAAAAGTCGTCTGCTCTAGATCTTCGAATGGGTTAAATACAGTGAGTTACTCAATGCTGAGTATACTTACCAGACCTTATATAAGAAATACAAACAAACAGGTGTTATTTTGTTGTTTATTTACAGGAATCATGTCATAATATCAAATACGTTAAAAAGAACGTTTACCTAAAGTAGAAAATGTATGAATACATATTAGCCCCACACGAAAAGACACAAATAAGTGATGAGCAGAGTTCAGCTGGGTGACCAAGACCTAGGAGAAAACAATGGAAGCTGGGTAGTGATGAGCAGAGTTTGGTTGGGTGACCAACACCTAGGGGAAAACAATAGAAGCTGGGTCTTGTAGTTTGACCTTTTTCGATGTTCTAGTTTTTATATTGACCTTACGCTTTCGCGCTCCAGGCTTCTTTCCATTGGTACGGGGTTCAACAATTGTACAGCGTCCATCAGTAAAGTTAAGCAAAGACTTATGAGTCTTATGGGACCGAAACTTTTTTATAGAGATTAGACCGGTGAATAACTGTCATGGCAAGCCACTCGGCCTTGGACACCCTGTATTGGCTATGGTTCAGGGCAAGGCAAAATTGTCCAACACCTAATAGGGCACGCTTGATGTCTTTGAATTGACCGATAACTAAATCATGCGTTAACTGGGCAAATACTGTCAACCCCTTTGACTTCCAATCTACAGTTTACTTCTACATATGGTTGATGGATTCACAATTATTGTTCATCCAATTGTGACAAATGGGTGACTTTCTAGAGGGTTCGTTGACCTTAGTTTGCAAATTTGATTTTAAATGTTTTCTAAAATACTCCAAGAAGGGCCCTGATGTGGAGGAGTAGTGTTCTTCAAAAGCATGACACCGCTCATCAAAGCAAACGGTGCCATCCACATTGGCTATGCCTTCTTGACCAAAGATGTTGGTCATCATCCTTTTCCTATTTGCATGCATATCCCTACATCGGTCATTTTTTTTTTTTTGCATTTTGCTCTAAATGTCGTGTTCAAAGGATATGGGTGGACTCAGGGAAAGTTGTTGTAATAGCCTTGACCAGGGCACTTTCATCATCTGACCCAATGACCAATTGTCCAAAGTTGGCACATTTTAACCTCGGCCTAAGATGGTGGAAAAATTGGGCGTATGTCTCATAATCACTACAATCGTGAATGAACATTGGTCCTACGCAAATGGTGGGTTCACATGTTAACGATCTGATGACTGTTAATTGCTTGTAACACGTCACTGTTACATGCATTTTGCAGAGCACGAATGTCTTATCTACACCGAGAACAGTTTGACCAGAACAGCAGAACTTATTTATATCTGTCAACTGTTCATCGGTGTAGAGGAGAATTGAAGGGGGCTTTCCACTATTTCTGATGATGGACTTAACAAAGGGATGACCTTCAGAGACCATGTTCTCTAACTGAAGTATCTGATCCACCATGTTATTTGAATGACCACAGCAACTAGTCTGCTTTTTAGCCCTGTCTTCAAAGTTTCTGGTGTTGTCAAGTATGAAAAACACATTCTCCTTTACTCCCAAAGGTACAGATTTTAACCCACATTTTTTCGACACCAATAGATTTACAGCTGAGCTGCCGTCTAAAAATTTACCCGCCAACTGCCCTTGTAACTCTGGGTCTACACCAAATTTATCATCTTCATCATCAACATCATCAACATCTCTACTACATATATCATCATCGACACCAGAGTTTTCATCTCTATAACCTTGAATATGCACTTAAAAGTTCAATCAGTCTCTGGGGCGGATAGTACGATATACTAGGACTGTCTATAGCCTCACTCAAGGCCTGAATATGTCCCATCTCGGCATAGGCACCAACCGTGATTGCACTCCTTTCTATCATTAACTATCAATTACCGAAAATATCTTTTTTATTTTCATATCTTCAATAGTTTTTGAGTTTTACTTGCTACAAATGTTGGGACGTGTGATATTTTAGTATACAACTTAGTTACGTATCCCTCTTATCTAAGTCCCTGATAAAACCAGAGACATATAAACACATTGTTTATATTT
This sequence comes from Serripes groenlandicus, assembly GCA_031761405.1. Taxonomy (NCBI): domain Eukaryota; kingdom Metazoa; phylum Mollusca; class Bivalvia; order Cardiida; family Cardiidae; genus Serripes; species Serripes groenlandicus. The sequence continues at coordinate 127,116,577 of JASEVX010000002.1, forward strand.
CTCTGGTATCAGCTTACTTGACAACATATAAATTTTGGTGTTGCGTTTTCATCCAGACAACTGTGGCTAAGGGATGACACGTTAACACATTATAAGAGATAATCGTGTTTAAATATAAATATAGCATAGAAAAGCTATTAATATCGTAAGTGTGTATCTTCTCGTGTTTGACCATACATTTATATCTTTGATAATTATTTTCTAGGCAGTTTTATCCAAAAGTATCAGATTGGACCTAAATCCATGGGGTGATGTATAGTCATATAACTTGTTTATACCGACACCGACAAGTGGGGAAGGATTTTTGATGACCTTTTTTGTATGAGAAAGCGCGTATTTATTGTATAGAGTTGAAAAGTTAAACTGCTGACGATGAGCAAATCTTTCTTTAGCATTAATGTTTACAAAAGGTGTCTGCTGCAGATGTGTTTCATTTTGGGAAATGGTCAATTAATGTAAATCGGTCACCTACATGCATTGTCCTGCTTTTGCTTATGATCTTTCAGTTCAATGTGTGAGTATATACTGGTTTGATTTCCATTGTATGTGCATGCAAGTGTTATGTATGTATTGCACATTTAACTAGAGAGCTTTTCTGGTTAAACCATTTAGTGAATCTATATAGGAAATGGTGTTTATAGCAAGTATTTAGAATATTTTTATCTACATATAAACAAGGTTGCAAGACAACCAACGGTCAGGGTACTTCTTCAATAGTGTAGGTCCAGATTATCCTGTAAATCCAGTATCATCAGGATCTGCACTATTTACAAAGTAGACACATTTAAGCAAATTCTGCTTGGATGATAAATTGAGAGAATTGCATTGAAAAAATATGGTTTTGTTCAGGTCTATTTTGACATTCCTTAATTTCCAATTTAGGAACCTGTGAAAATATATGCTTATAAACAGAACACTTTCGTATAACCAGTTCTTAGCTTTCACATTGTGTGTTTCCTATGCTGTTTTTATCAACTATTAAAATATTTAGAAAAAGAAGTAAATAACTCGTTATTCCAAACAGAATTGTCCCCCTATTTTAGCCTTTCCCTATTACAGCAGAAGACTGAAAACATCTAGGGAAAATTACCATGAATGAGTGTTCATGAACAACTTCTCCTTTTTAGCTCACCTGAACACAACATGCTCAAGGTGAGCTTTTGTGATCACTCACCGTTCGTCGTATGTCTGTTCACATTTTACTACAAAAAACTTCTATTCTTAATCCAATCATTTACAAATAATACGAAAAAAACCATAAACGCTTATAGGTAACAGGTGTGAGATTTTTTTTTTTTTTTTTTCAATAACCCATGAAGCTTTCTGAAATGAAACTGGAAAAATCCAGGGGGGCCGCCATTTTGGATATGTATAAAAAGCAGACGTTAAACACAGATTGAAAATTATTGTCAAACACAGATTGAAAATTATTGTCAAACACAGATTGAAAATTATTGTCGGCTTTTTAATCATTTTTTTTAAAATCGGTATTTTTTCGTATGTATAAAATGAGCAGAAAAACACGGATTGAAAATTATTGTCGTCTTTTTAATCATTTTTTTTTAAAATCGATATTTAAGATCATTAAAGTGTTGTGTTATGTGGGAATTAACATTTGTACGAAAAGTTAAAAAATAAATTGAAATCTGTAAGAAATATGTTTTCCCGTTCGTCAAAAAAAACGACAGCATTAGCCTTCTACGCCCGAAACTAAATGTTGACTGTATCAACATGAAAGACCCCAAATTCCTGTACATGAGCTATTAACTCACTCATTCAAAGTATAATTATTTATAAAACATTGTGGCAAAAGGATAACTTTCTCATAAGGAGCAATTGTTCTTATGGCGACAATCTTTTCCTAAATCGTCTGTTGCATAGGCCTCAGAAACAGTCTCTAATAGGGAAAGGGTTTAGCAGAAATGTGACCCCTTACATAATTTGTTCCAGTCATATTGACTGGTTGAAAAAGGCAGTCGCCAGGTGGCATCAGAAAAGGGCTGAACTATTTGCTTCTTTACCATAATGCAGGTGATCGATTAAGGATCATCTTGGCCCTCATGTTTTAACCTCGTTCATTATAAATGTATTCCTTGATTTTCTGAAAGTCTTTACTTTATTATTTTCTGTTCAAATAATAGACAACAGCAATACGAATTCCAAATATGTTTTGATAATGCAAGAAACATGACATTAACATTATTATTGTCTAGCCAATTACTTAATAAATCCTTTTTTATGGCCAAAGTATGCTCTTTAATTTTTGTTTATAATTATCTTGCGTTTTTTTCGTAAATAGGTAGCACCTATAGATATATTAAACAGGAATGTTCCTTAGGTGGTCCTGTTTCAAAGAATTGAATTCCATGCAGAACTTTGGTTTCTGCATCATCATAAAATGAGGAAAATGCCAAAACTTTAAAATTCTTCTTGTCCAAAAGTACAGGCCTAATTTAAAATATAATTTGGCCAAAATTTTCCTTAGGGGACCCTCTTTCAAAATTGTTCAAATTGTTCCGATTCATTGAAAAACATCGCTGCCAGGGGGCGGAGCTTGTTTTAATTGTAAATATAATATATATTATATAAAGTGAATACTTTAAAGAAATCTTCTTGTCCAAAAGTACTGGCCTGGTTTGAAAATAATTTGGCACAAATGTTACCCGGGTAACCCTTTACAAAGATTGTATTCCAAACGGTTGAATAACATGGCCGCCAGGGGGACGAAGCTTGTTTTCCTTATATATATATATATATATATATATATATATATATATACATCTATATACGTATATAGTGAAAAATCTTCTTGTCCAAAAGTACTGGCCCGATTGGAAAATAATTTGGGACAAAAGTTCCTCGGGAAGTCCTCTATATTGTTTCAAACTATCTGGACCAGTTGAAAAACATGGCCGTCATCTGCAATGAGGAAAAAGGATTCTCCACAACTTTCTATAAAGGAGAATTTTGAATATGGCCGCAACTCACTTTTTGTGAAAGCATTTTAGAAAACATCCAGGCAAAACTATGAAAGTATAATTATTCTATAGAGTTGCGTCTTCAACTGGGAGAAGTTTATCCATGACTTTCTATAAAGGAGCATTTTGAATATGGCAGCAACTCACTTTTTTTTAAAGCTATTCTGTATGCAATAGGTTGCACATACAACAAATCTGCAGCAGGCAACTTTGAAAACATCTAGACAAAACTAAGAAAGTATAATTATTTAACCCTTTCCCGAATACAACAAATTTGTAGCAGACGACTTTGAAAACATATTAGCCAAAACATGAAAAACCTTTATAAACAAACGTTTAATTATTAGACAGAGTTGAAAACATTATGAGCATTTACTCCTTTTGCCACTATGTTTTCATAGGACGTCTGCTTCAAAGGCGTCAGAAAACGTCTGGATATATGTGGGAAAGGGTTAATCCATGACTTGTTAAAAGGATTATTTTAAATATGGCAGTGACTTTCACTATTAGTGGAAGCATATTCTGTATACAATTGTTTGCGCATGTGTGCACATACAAAGAATCTGCAGCAGACGACTTTGAAAATATCCAGGGATGAAAAATCCCTCTACATGAAAGTCAGTTATGGGTATACCAAAGCTTGTCTGATTGATAATGCTTGCACTTACAGAACTCAAGACCCCTAGAGATATTTAGGTCATCCATTCGAAATAAAATTACCAAACAACAACATTTCATACATGGATATAATGTTGATATGAATACATATAGAATACAAATATATGACCCACAGGTACTGATCAATTAATGATGCAATTACAAAATTTATATAGGCAAACATTTACAATGAGATATATATTATCAACCATTTACAGGGTATGATATTGTTGTTTAATTTAAACAAGAGGGCCATGATGGCCCTAGTTCGCTCACCTTTATTATACAATGTACTGCAATTCAAAACATTCTGAATGCAACCTCCAGTGTTAACAAGATTTTCATTCATTTGGCCTAGTGATCTATATTTTTTACCTGATATGACCTATATTCCGACATGGATTAGATATGCGGCCTCCGGAGTTTGAACAATATTTTCCTTTGTTGACATTGTTTCTGACCCAATATGACCCATATTCAAACTTATAACCTAGATATAATTCAGACAAACATTCTGACAAAAATTTCAAGCTGCTGAAGCAATTTGGCTTAATTACCTAGTTGTTTACCCTACATGACCCATATTCGAACTTGGCTTAGATATCATTTAGATAAACATTCTCATTAAATGTCAAGCTGCTGTAGCAAAAAATAAGTCTTCTACAGAGTTAACAAGATTCAAACTTTATCTTTTAGACAAACATTCTGACACAATTTCAAACAGCTGAAACAAAAATTGCGGCATCTAGAGTGTTAACAAGATTATCCATCAATTTGACCTGATGACCTACTTTTTGACCCAACATGACCCATGTTCGAACTTGACTTACATATTATCAAGACAAACATTCCGATAAAGTTTCATCATGCTCAAGTTAAAAATGCAGGATCCAGCGTGTTAACAAGATTTTGCTTCAATTTGGCCTAGTGACCCATATTCTAACTTGGCCTTGATATCATTTAGATAAACATTTTGACTAAATTTCAAGATGCTAGAGCAAGGAATGCGGCTTCTACAGTGTTAACAAGATTTCCCTTCAATTTGGCCTAGTGACCTAGTTTCAGACCCAATGTAAACCATATTCGAACTTGACCTGGACATTTTTAAGACAAAATTCTGACAAATTTGCGGCCTCTGGAGTGTTAACAAGATCTTCCTTCAATTTGACCTAGTGACCTACTTTTTGGCCCCGACATGACCCATATTCGAACTTGACTTACATATTATCAAGACAAACATTCTGATAAAGTTTCAACATGCTCAAGTTGAAAATGTGGCCTCCAGAAGATTTTCCTTCAATTTCACCTAGTGACCTAGTTTTTGACCTCATATGGCTCAGTTTCAAATTATACAAGATTTGATGGAGATGAATGTTCTGATAAACTTTCATGCAGATTGTAGCCTGTAGTGTTAGCAGAAGCAAATGTTGACGGACGCCGGACAAAATGTGACCACAATAGCTCGCCTTGCACTTCTTGCATAGGTGAGCTAAAAACTGAATAGGCGTGTTGCATTTACACAGTCGGTCCCTATTTATTCAGAACGAGCAATGGCACCTAGATTTCCATTGTTTACTAAAAACTAGAATGGAGTACTCTGCATGTGTGTCACCTGCACCTGCTCATTAAAAGTGTGACGGACAGACAGACGCCGAATAAAAAAATATCCCTAAGTGCCTACCATGCTACGCAGGGTGACACAAAAATGATTTTACACTTATAAAGACTTTATGGCGAGGTGATTAACCTTGGTTAAAAAAATACCAATTTTAGTTACAACCGTTTCACACCAAGCCCTCGAGATGCTTTCTGATGCCTCAGCAGCAGATGACTTTTGAAAACATTGTGGCAAAATGAGAAATTGCTCACTATGAGCAATTTCCCATTTTGCCACAATGTTTACAAATCTATTTATTAAGTTGTCTGCTGCAGTTTTGTTGTATGTGGGAAAGAGATAAGGAATCATCCTTTCCCTCAAACGACAATTCTGCAGCAGAAGACTTTGAACATATTTTGTCAAATTTCTCTACAATTGAATGGATAACCTATTACTAAAAGTGACAAAAAACGTTGTGGAAAAAGGGGAAATTGCTTGTTTTGAGCAATTTCTTCTTTTGTCACTATGTTTTCAAAAAACCGTCTGCTGCAGAGGCATCAGAAAGCGTCTATATGAGGGAAAGGGTTAAAAACAAGAAAGGTCTTAACCTCCCCCTTACTTATCTATAAACTGTCGTAAACAGTTAATCAGTAGTTTTCGATTATTTTTTGATGTAATGAATGATGTCAAAGCTCCTGACGCTGAACTTCTTACTAACTCTTGTACTTTGTTCACAAGCCTTTGTTTATCAACATCAGTCAAACTGTGCAACACATTCACCATAGAACTGTACTCATCAGATATAATATAGCCAAACGCAGAACCTGAAATAAAATCAATTTTGAAAATTACTTTTTATTAGTCCTTTGTTTTTAATCATTTTAGTATTGCAGTTACCCTTTCCCACATACAGACGCTTTCTGATGTCTCTGCAGCAGACAACTTCTTTTGAAATAATTGTGACAAAACGAAAAATTGAATGAGCAATTATTCCTTTTGCCAAAACGTTTTCAACTCTATCCTATAATTAAATTTTCATTTATAGAGATTTTTTTCTAGATATTTTCGAAGTCGTCTGCTGCAGATTTGTTGTATATGGGAAAAGATTAACAAATAACGTTTAAGTTGTCTTCTTTGAAAACATATGATGCTGTTATGTTTGGAACAACTGAAGTATGATTTTAATACCAAGGAAATTATTTTTAAGCAATTATGCCTTGTCCAACAATATTTTGAACTGTCTGCTGCAAATGTTAACTTAGTCCTTTGCTTCCCAAACATTTTTAGCTCACCTGAGCTATGCTCAAGGTGAGTTATTGTGATCGCCTTTTGTCCGGTGTCCGTCGTCTGTCGTCCGTCAACTTCTTCTCCTCAGTAACCAGTGGGTCAATTGGAATGAAACTTAACAGAAAGCATCCTTTAAATGACCTCACCAGATTTCCTTCAATTTTTTGGGATCAATGTAGAATTCTGGTTTCCATGGCAACGAAATCAAAAATACTTTAAAATTCTAATCCTGCGAAACTGGTTGGCAAAAAAAAATGTAGAAATGTTTTTTGGATGACCCTCTATCAGATTCCTTCAAGCCATGTTGATTGGTCGCAAAACATCGCCGCCAGGGGGGTGGGGCTATTTTGCCTTATATGGCTATAATGAAAACTTAAAATATCTTCTTCTCTGAAAGTGTTGGGCCGATTTTCAAATAATTTTGTAGAAATGTTCCTTGGATGACCTTCTATCAGATTCCTTCAAACCATGTTGATTGGTCGAAAAACATGGCCGCCAGGGGGGGCTGGGCTATTTTGCCTTATATGGCTATAGTGAAAACTTAAAATATCTTCTTCTCTGAAAGTGTCAGGCCGATTTTCAAATAATTTTGTAGAAATGTTCCTTGGATGACCTACTATCAGATTCCTTCAAGCCATGTTGATTGGTCAAAAAACATGGCCGCCAGTGGACAGGGCTATTTTGCATATTATGGCTGAAAACTTAAAAATTCTTCTTCTCCAAAAGTGTCAGGCTGATTTTCAAATAATTTTGTAAAAATGTTCCTAGGGTGACCCTCTATCAGATTCCTTCAAGTCAAGTTTATTGGTCGGAAACTATGGCCGCCAGGGGGCGGGGCTTATATAGCTAAAGTGAAAATAAATAAATCAGGTGAGCGATCCAGGGCCATCATGGCCCTCTTGTATATATAAGGAATCCGCCATGGTCGAGTGAAAAGCTTCGGGGTTCCATTCCCAGTTGCGGTACAACGGTCATGATGGAGTGCCCTTGTGCAAGACACATTTTCTAGCCAAGTACTGGTTTGTTTACCCAGGGATCATGAAAAGGTGAACTGTTGCCGTGATATAACGGAAATAAGGTTGAAAACGGCTTAAAGCCCCAATAAAACAAAGCATTTTGATATGATTCCTGTTCCCTATCAAAGAGTACAGACAACTTTTGAAAGCAATGTGGGAATAAATAAGGAATTTCTCATTCAATCACAATGTTTTCCAATCTGCATCAAATTGTTCTTTCAATTTTCCATTTGTACAATGTCTTGTATCTTTGTATGGTGCTTTCTACATCTTCAGTAATATCATGGCATTTCCCTGGTAAATTGCCAGTACGTTTGGTCCAATTATCCTGACACCAGCGAGCCGTTCATAATGCTAACCCCACAATTCTGAGCGTCATGGATGGAAAGCCTGTAGTACCATTTTTGGTATGACCTGAACAGGGATCTAACATGTGACCTTGCACCTGAGATGGTGTACATTTATGTACGAAGTACAGTATACAGTTTTAGACAATTGATTAACCCTTTCCCTCATATAGACGCTTTCTGACGCCTCTGCAGCAGATGGCTTTTTGAAAACATAGTGACAAAAGAAGAAATTGCTCAAAACGAGCAATTTCTCCTTTTGCCACAATATTTTCCACTTTTAGTCATAGGTTATCCATTCAATTATAGAGATTTTCTATTTTTTGACAAAATATGTTCAAAGTCGTCTGACGCAGAATTGTCGTAGGAGGGAAAGTGTTAAACATTCATTTATACAAATTTTCCATGTTTTATAGTAATCTTTTTCAAATTCATTACCAACAGTTCCCCCAATAAGTGCTCCTAGAGGCCCGCCCACTACCCCGCCAACAGCCGTCCCTCCTGCAGCCCAGCCCATCTGCTTGAATACTCCTGCAATAGATTTAATCCTTTCCCTCATATAGACGCTTTCTGACGCCTCTGCAGCAGACGGCTTTTTGAAAACATAGTGACACAATAAGAAATTGCACAAAACGCGCAATTTTTCCTTTTGCCACAATGTTTTCCACTTTTTGTCATAGGTTATCCATTCAATTATGGAGATTTTCTATGTTTTGACAAAATACGTTCAAAGTCGTCTGCTGTAGATTTGTCGTATGAGGGAAATGGTTAACTCTTTTCCCACATACAGATGCTTTCTGAAACATGTACAACAAATACATTTTGAAAACATTGTGATAAAAACTTCTCCTGTTGACACAATGTTTTCAACTCTATATATGTAATAATTGTTTAATCAATTGTAGAGAGATACCATACCATTAAATGTTTTCAAATTCATCTGCTGCAGATTTGTTGTACAGGGGAAAGGCTAAAAAAAATAAAACATGTTAATTAGATTCAGACATATCTAAACAAGCAAACCCTTTCTTCTACATTCTCACATTGCTTACAATTGTTCCCTTCTCTTTGTCTATATAACAATAATTACAACATTTTCTATTCTGTATCAAATTCCTACTTTTCTTGTTCACATAAAAGAAAACAGTGGTAGAGCAATGGCCTCATACCATAGGGTCCCCAGTTTGATTCCAGTGATGGCTGGTTCTGTCTTTGGGATTTTTCCACACAAAGGGTGTGAATACTGGTTAAGTTTCCATGAAGCAGATATCAAACATCATTTCATGTAAACTGAAGGCTAGTATCACAATCAATGTAAAATAAGGGACATAGATAAGATCTTATCTATGTCCCTGGTAAAATAAATAAGTTAAAATAAACTCAAGTAGATGACTCTAAAAAAACGAATATTTGGTAAACTATTGTATGTACGGATAACCCTTTTCCCAATATAAACGCATCTGAAGCAGACACATTTGATAAAATATTGGCAAAAGGAGAAATTGCTCATAATGAGCAATAATTTATTCCTCTTTTTTTTTGCAACAACGTTTTCAACTTTATAGAATAAGTGTTCTTTCATTTATAGAGTTTCCATATGTTTGACTAAATGTTTTCAAAGTCGTCTGCTGCCGATTTGTTGTATTTGGGAAAAGGCTATATGTTAAAATTAAATAACATGGTCTACTGTAAGAACGAATTAGAGGATGCTAAAAATGAATGGTGGACATTAGCACCTTCATTAAAAACTTCATACTTAAGTGTACATTGACAAAAGCCCATTAGTATGTGAACACTAGTCCCTTCACAGGGTCAAAGTATAAGAATGGTTATTAACATAATCATTAACATAAATTCCATAGTTTAAAGGACAACTGTAAAACATAAACTCACTTAAACTGCGGACTACAAAGGCATGAGACATATGAAGGGTAATGTCTGCTTTCAACAATGTTTGACAATGAAGGGGCTAATGTTCTCTATGTGAAGGGTATCTGTACGGTAAAAACTGATCAAGGGGCTTATGTATGTACTGTAAAAACTGATCAAGGGGCTTATGTGTGTACTGTAAAAACTGATCAAGGGGCTTATGTCTGTACTGTAAAAATTGATCAAGGGTTTATGTATGTACTGTAAAAACTGATCAAGGGGCTTATGTCTAGGGAAAAACCAAAGGGGCAAATGTCAGCATGTGTAGTTTTATGCAAAGGGGCTAATGTTAAGTTACTAATAAAATCCATAGTTTCCTCACCTTTACTTGTCTTTTTGATCTCGTCATTTGTATCTAGTATGTCCATCAGATGTTCGTAGTAAGAAATACATGCAGAACCAATACAATTTGCAGCCATACTTATCTTTGAATAGAAATGTTTAGAAACAGTACTTTTAACTACAGAACAAAAGTATCAAACATTAACAATTAGCTTTTTCCCTGATACAAAAAGACTGAATGATTTTCCATATATTATATTCACAAGTTGTTTGCTTTGAAAACATCTGGAATATTTTGAAATTGAAACTGTTAAATTCACACAACATGATTAGCAAATTCTATTTTTCCAACAATGCTTTCAAAGATTGTTTGCTGCAAAGACATCAACATGCTAGGTAGTCGGTATCAGGGTTAAGTGGTAAAATTGACTTTACCTTTTTCCACATACAACAAATCTGCAGCAGACAACTTGGAAAACAGCTGGGCAAAAGTACTGAAATTCTCTAGTAATGAAAGGATAATTATTGATAAAGTCTGAGCCGGTGGACAAGATAATCTGAACCTTCACTGTTCAGAACTGCCAAAATGTACCTTATCCCATAGACTGGCTACATAAATATTTTATATTTTCAAGAAAAAAAGCAGCTTCTAGAGTATTGGGGTGTTACATGTACTATATATGTGACCGTTGAAAACTAAGGTGCGCCAGTGAATACTCAGTCATACCTGAGTCCTCAATGTCTGCCTATTTGTTCTGTAGACTAAATTGCCTCTTTTGTCAAAATAAAATAAATGTGAAGCCCAACTTCATGATGTAGATGTAGATCTATACCAATGTCACCTTAAATGATACAAAACCTTAGAGCCAATAAGAGCCCAGATCTTCAGATACTAAATGAATGTCAGTCTTTCAGATTGATAAACTATCATGATGAATTAGAATGGTTGAATTATTTTAAAACACTATTAAATAATGAAAATAGTATCAATATTGAAACTTCGGATTTTGCACATTATGAAATGTTGAATGACAATGATGCATTAAATTGCCCTATTTCAACTGATGAAATTGTTGCGGGTATTCGAAACCTTAAATCTGGTAAAAGTGCAGGGCCATGTGGCATTGGCGCTGAATTCTTTAAACATACTGAAAATGAAATAGTTCCGATTTTAAATAAATTATTCAATGCTATTTTAAATACTGGTGTTTATCCAGATCCATTGACAGAGAGTATTCTTTGTCCGATACACAAGTCAGGTCCGAAAAATGACCCAAGTAATTATAGAGGTATTTCACTTATAAGCATTATGTACAAGATATTTGCTCATATAGCAACTGCTAGGATATATAAGTGGGCCGAACGCGAAGGTAAAATTGAAGAGGCCCAAGCAGGTTTTAGGAAAGAGTATTCGGCCATTGATAATATTTTTTCTCTTCAATCCATGGTACAAAAATATTTATCCAAAAAGGGGGTCGTTTTTATTGCCTCTTTGTTGATTTTAGCAAAGCTTTCGATTCGTTAAATCATGACAAATTGTTTAGAAGTATTGCTAGGAAAGGGTTAACTGTTAAATTGTTTAATGTATAATGTATTCACATTACTGTATAGCAAAACAAAAGCATGTGTTCGAACTCCAAATGGTCTCACTGAGTCATTCTCATGTAATGTTGGCACGAGACAAGGGGACAAGAGTAGCCCAATATTTTTTTCTTTATATGTTAATGATCTCTATACGTTGCTTAGAGAACAGTGTGGTACTGGCATATTCATTACTCATGATATACCTGACATTTTATGTCTTTTATTCGCTGATGATGTCACACATTTGGCAGAAACAGCATCAAAGTTACAAGTCCAACTAAATGCTTTACATCATTTTTGTCTCTCTTCTGAAATGACTGTTAATCTCAAGAAAACTGAGATCATTGTTTTTAGAAATGGTGGTCGACTCCGCTTGTATGAAAACTGGGTTTTTGATCTTATTAGTACAACTCCTTATTACAAATATATGGGTTTATTGTTTAACCCTAAGTTGTCATGGTCATCTGCAAAAATTAAACTTGCAGCCCAGGCAAAAAAGGCTGTATTTGCCATAAGAAAATATCAAAGACCATTTGGTATGTTTTAACATAATGAAATTTTTAAATTATTTGACTCCATGGTAAAACCCATTTTATGTTATGGCTCAAGAGGTTTGGGGATATGAATACTCCAATACAACTGAAAAGGTTCAAGTGGACTTTTATAAATACTTCTTAGGGGTTAACAATTCTGTTAACAACAATGTGGCGGTGAATGTGGGCGACTTCCTTTATGTATAGTGTATCATACAAATTGTATAAAATATTGGTGTAAACTATTACAAATGCAAGAATATCGTTTACCCTAAAAATTGTTACAAAATGCGTAAGGCACTTGATGAAGCTGGTAGGCAAACTTGGGCATCAAGTCTTTAGATACGGATTTGGTTTTGTATGGGATTCTCAAGATGTTGGAGAAATAAATAGTTTTATTAAACAGTTTAAACAGGGACACTATATTACACCTCAATCAAGAGATAATCTCATGTTTTCAATAACAATCTGTTTTTCCATCAAACGATTTTTTAATAAAAAAACAATGTATTGTAATAACCAGTAATTGTTTTTATTTTGAAAAGATTAAAATACCACTTGACTAAGACTTCTTGATAAAAGAATAAATTATTTTACACAAATTTGAATCTTTTGTCTATATTTTGTGTCCCTGGTTACTGTAAAGAGCGCTAGCAAATCAACGAAAACAGCCGTATTTGCACGCAAGTAACCGTTATCATACGCAAGTGAAGGTCGTTATCTATCGGAATGGGTAAATCAAAATGGCCGATACCTGTACGAAGCGAGGCCAACATATTACCGATAAGGCTGATAAAACCGCACGCGTTTCATATCCCTGTAATATAGTGTCCCTGGTTTAAACAAAGATTAATAGATTGCATGTATGGTGGCATATTACTGCCGTAAGATAACCAGTTAGTGTTTTGTAAATATTAACTGGTTATCTAGTTAGGGTTTGCGAATTTCACTTAATAAGTAACATACTAACTAGTTAACTAGATAAGATTCGTGTTACCACTTATTTGATATTCTCGAAACGTAAGACGAAAACAGGCATGAAAGTGCCCAGAACTGCCACCAGTTACCCTTTCTTGCTGTAAAATAGACTTAAACGACCATTAACGTACAACGGAAATCCTATCTAGTTAACCACTTATTATGTCACATACTAACTGGTTAACTAGATAACATTCGTGTTACCAGTTATAAATATATACTGCGGAGGTCCTTTGTATTTTTCCGCTATGGAAGTTGCAAGTTCATTAAGGAAAAATACGAAGGACCTCCGCAGTATCAATAACGTACAACTGAAATCCTATCTAGTTAACCACTTATTATGTCACATACTAACTGGTTAACTAGATAACATTCGTGTTACCAGTTATAAATAAATACTGCGGAGGTCCTTTGTATTTTTCCGCTATGGAAGTTGCAAGTTCATTAAGGAAAAATACGAAGGACCTCCGCAGTATCAATAACGTACAACTGAAATCCTATCTAGTTAACCACTTATTATGTCACATACTAACTAGTTAACTAGATAACATTCGTGTTACCAGTTATAAATAGATACTGCGGAGGTCCTTTGTATCTTTCCTTTGGACAGTTATCGATCCAAGGGAAAAACACAAAGGACCTCCGCAGTATCTATTTATAACTGGTAACACGAATCCTATCTAGTTAACCACTTAGTAATAACTACTGCGGAGGTCCTTTGTATTTTTCCGCTATGGAAGTTGCAAGTTCATTAAGGAAAAATACGAAGGACCTCCGCAGTATCAATAACGTACAACTGAAATCCTATCTAGTTAACCACTTATTATGTCACATACTAACTAGTTAACTAGATAACATTCGTGTTACCAGTTATAAATAGATACTGCGGAGTTCCTTTGTATTTTTCCTTTGGACAGTTATCGATCCAAGGGAAAAACACAAAGGACCTGCGCAGTATCTTTTTATAACTGGTAACACGAATGTTATCTAGTTAATCAGTTAGTATGTGACATACTAAGTGGTTAACTAGATAGGATTCGTGTTACCAGTTATCGATCACGCGTTTATTGCGCAATACACGCGTGATCGATAACTGATAACACGAATGTGTTTCAGTTGTAAGTTAATGCTCGTGTAAATCTTATTTTACAGCATGATAAGGTAACTGATGGCAGTTCTGGGCACTTTCAAGCCTGTTTTAGTCTTACGTTTCGAGAATATCAAATAAGTTGTAACACGAATCCTATCTAGTTAACTAGTTAGTATGTTACTTATTAAGTGAAATTCGCAAACCCTAACTAGATAACCAGTTAATAATGTACAAAACATTAACTGGTTATCTTACGGCAGTAATATGCCACCATATGCATGAAACAAAACTGGCACAGTAGTATTGACGATTCTCCTCGTTGCGATACGTATAAAGTTTTTAAAACTCTGTTAACCCTTTCTCTCATACGACAATTCTGCAGCAGACGACTTTGAACGTATTTTGGCAAAACATAGAAAATCTCCATAATTGAATGGATAACATATGACAAAAAGTGAAAAACATTGTGGCAAAAGGAGAAATTGCACGTTTTGTGCAATTTCTTCTTTTGTCACTATGTTTTCAAAAAGCTGTCTGCTGCAGAGGCGTCAGAAAGCGTCTATATGAGGGAAAGGGTTAAACCCAGAGAGATATTTATGCGTAGACTTGCCGTTTTTACATAAAAAAGTGACTGCCCGTTTTCGGTGTTCCAGTCACAAGTTAAAATTAGAAACGGGTCGACATCAAAATATTGTTCGAGAAAATCGTTACTGTCCTTATTGCCAAACTATTGAAAACGTTTTTATATTAGAAAATGAATATCATGTATTTTGTAAATGCCCTAGATACTCAGATTTTCGTTAGAGGACACTTCCAAAATAAGGAAAGTCTCATATTACATATATTGTATTTTAAAAAGAAATGAATTACAAATATAGCATGGATATTGTATACGTCACTCACATAATTTGTTGTAAAAAATGGTATGTATTGTGGGCAGGAGGCCTTTATTTACAAAATAAAACTTTTGTATCTTGTATCTTGTATCTTGATGGGTCTAGTAAATCCCTGTTGTTAGTAACTGCAGAGACAAAATGTATTTCCTCAGATGATTTTAACCTTTACAATAAATCTGCAGTAAACAACTTTGAAAACATTCAATTCCAAACATTACATGGACATTTTATGCAATTAAAGTTCAATTATTGACTAAAGTTGAAAACATTGTGGCAAAGTGCGAAATTGCTCATCATGAGCAATTCCTTCTTTTGCCTCAATGTTTTCAACAGATGTCTGCTGCAGAGACGTCAGTGTGTGGGAAAGTGTTAAAGAAGGCTATTCTGAAATTATCATATTTCATTAGTTCAATTGAGAAACCTGTTATTGGCATCTGTGAATGTACGACAATTCTCCAGAGTGGGCCAATTAACGGAGTTCAATTAGCGTAGTTTCAGTTTCAGTTTGATATTTTTGACAGGGAAGTTAATACCTGTGATTTTGGGATTTGACTGAAAACGTTCCAAATAAAAGCGGGGAAAAGGAGTAATATGAAAAAAGCTACACAAATAATTCAGCATACCAGTTAATTCTGTGTCTGTCTGTTGCCAAATTTAATAAACGAAAAACTCGTAATGCATAAAAAAAAAGTTTATGCATGTACGTTCAAAACCTCTATAAAAATCGCAATGTTTTGATTTGAACCAGGAATGGTGTAAAGTCCATATAACCATAATTTTTCATATTTATTAACATAAAAGCACATTCAAAAACATATTAAAATATATTTTAACAGTTTGTTAAAGTGTTTTTGTACTTATTTTCGCGAAATAGAAAAATTACATAATGGCCTAGGCTAAAATGCATATAAATAAATAGAATCGGCTCACGAAAACAACTTGGCTGTCACGAAAACAACTTTATTCATGACTATAAAACCAATATAACAATATTTTTTTTAATTATTAACTTAATAGTACATGCACGAACATATAACACTTCATTTTAACAGTTTGTAATAATGTTTTTGTATTTATTATCGTGTAATAGAAAAATTACAGGTCTGAACACCTTCCCAAATACAAAACAACAACACCTTTCTTGCAACGGCCCAGACGAGCGCTTTATTGTTAGACAGAGCGACCAATATGCGCAAACAGCGCATGCATATATACATACATTTACATGTATTAAGATTATCCCAATCCACCAACTGTTATACTTATAGTAAGTAATTTTCATTTAGCAAGCTTCACATACATGTATCTCCCATCAAAAGGGTCCTGGCCGCCCACGTAAAACCCCCTTTTTAAAGAGGAACTGTGCATCCGTGGCATGCGCGAAACAACCAGTGTTTCTCAGAATACCCCTAGGGAAATCAGGCTGTCGGAACTCAACCTAGTTTAATGTGTGAAGCCATTTAACTTTCAAAATAATCGAATAGCATTCTGTGTAAGCAGTCTAACGAGCGAAGTCTAGCGTGGAACTGACAAACACGCCCTATAACTACCTTATATATACTCATATCCGAGCGCACATCCCGTGCAGCACATCCCCTGCAACTACAATACACAATAACCCTTTGTGTGTTTACCGTGTTAAGACAAGCATTCTCTGCTTTACTACGTACCACAGAGAATTTGTAAAGTGGTATAGGCTAACGCATATAAATAAATAGAATCGACTCACGAAAACAACTTGGCTGTCACGAAAACAACTTTTTATAGTTGTATAACGGCCATATAACCATATTTGTTCATAATTTCTAATTTAATAGCACATGCACGAACATATTACAATCACCTTTAACAGTTTGTAATAGTGTTTTTGTACTTATTATCGCGAAATAGAAATGACTTGGTCTACGAAAACAACAACTCTAACGAAAATGACTTTTCCCACGTAAACAACTTGTCGGGTTACTCTTATTACCGGATAATACCAAATAATACCAAATAATACTGGATAATACGAAAAAACTACAGAATAATACATTTTCTTTGCAAATAATATTTATATTCGTGTACATTTAGGTGAAATATATATGAAAAAAACATAAAAAAAACACATATTTTTGTCATACGGTATTCCGGGGACATATATTGTGTTTATATGTCTCTGGGTAGTCTCAAAACGTCTGTTTCGTTTATTTTGGATTGACCTCTTTTAAGAATGTATGGATTGTTTCCCTTGGTTTTGAGTGACCTCCCTTGATACCATATCGTATATTGTTTGCGTCCCTTTGTTATATATCAGCTTACTTGATCGCAAAATATACAGTAGTAAAGCGTAATTAAATGCTTTGAAAATGTTAATTGTTTGCTTTTGAATAATTACGGTTACGGTTAGTTTCCATCTGTAGATTTTCAAAGTCGTCTGCTCTAGATCTTCGAATGGGTTAAATACAGTGAGTTACTCAATGCTGAGTATACTTACCAGACCTTATATAAGAAATACAAACAAACAGGTGTTATTTTGTTGTTTATTTACAGGAATCATGTCATGATATCAAATACGTTAAAAAGAACGTTTACCTAAAGTAGAACATGTATGAATACATATTAGCCCCACACGAAAAGACACAAATAAGTGATGAGCAGAGTTCAGCTGGGTGACCAAGACCTAGGGGAAAACAATGGAAGCTGGGTAGTGATGAGCAGACTTTGGTTGGGTGACCAACACCTAGGGGAAAACAATTGAAGCTGGTGTTGTAGTTTGACCTTTTTCGATGTTCTAGTTTTTATATTGACCTTACGCTTTCGCGCTCCAGGCTTCTTTCCATTGGTACGGGGTTCAACAAGTGTACAGCGTCCATCAGTAAAGTTAAGCAAAGACTTATGAGTCTTATGGGACCGAAACTTTTTATAGAGATTAGACCGCTGAATAACTGTCATGGCAAGCCACTCGGCCTTGGGCACCCTGTATTGGCTATGGTTCAGGGCAAGGCAAAATCGTCCAACACCTAATAGGGCACGCTTGATTTCTTTGAATTGACCGATAACTAAATCATGCGTTAACTGGGCAAATACTGTCAATCCCTTTCACTTCCAATCTACAGTTACTTACATATGGTTAATGGATTCACAATTATTGTTCATACAATTGTGACAAATGGGTGACTTTCTAGAGGGTTCGTTGACCTTAGTTTGCAAATTTGATTTTAAATGTTTTCTAAAATACTCCAAGAAGGGCCCTGATGTGGAGGAGTAGTGTTTTTCAAAAGCATGACACCGCTCATCAAAGCAAACGGTGTCATCGACATTGGCTATGCCTTCTTGACCAAAGATGTTTGTTCATCATCCTTTTCCTATTTTGCATGCATATCCCTACATCGGTCATTTTTTGTTTTTGCATTTTGCTCTAAATGTCGTGTTCAAAGGATATGGGTAGACTCAGGGAAAGTTGTTGTAATAGCCTTGACCAGGGCCCTTACATCATCTGACCCAATGAACAATTGTCCAAAGTTAGCACATTTTAACCTCAGCCTTAGATGCTGGAAACATTGGGCGTATGTCTCATAATCACTACAATCGTGAATGAACATTGGTCCTATGCAAATGGGGGTTCGCCTGTTCACGATCTGGTGACTGTTAATTGCTTGTAACACGTCACTGTTACATGCATTTTGCAGAGCATGAATGTCTTATCTACACCGAGAACAGTTTGACCAGAACAGCAGAACTTAGTTATATCTGTCAACTGTTCATCGGTGTAAAGGAGAATTGAAGGGGGCTTTCCACTATTTCTGATGATGGACTTAACAAAGGGATGACCTTCAGAGACCATGTTCTCTAACTGAAGTATCTGATCCGCCATGTTATTTGAATGACCACAGCAACTAACCTGCTTTTTAGCCCTGTCTTCAAAGTTTCTGGTGTTGTCAAGTATGAAAAACACATTCTCCTTTACTCCCAAAGGTACAGATTTTAACCAACATTTTTTCGACACCAATAGATTTACAGCTGAGCTGCCGTCTAAAAATCTACCCGCCAACTGCCCTTGTAACTCTGGGTCTACACCAAATTTATCATCTTCATCATCAACATCTCTACTACATATATCATCATCGACACCAGAGTTTTCATCACCGTTATCATCATCATCATCAACATCATCAACATTTTTACAACATACATCATCATAGTCAAAGTTAACTTGATCAAAACCAAAGTCATCAGCACCATCATCATCATCAACATCAGCAACTTCATCATCATGCACACATACTTTAAGTCTGTTACGTCATCAACAACATCCGTATTACATACATCAACATCAACATCACCTCTCATATGGTCATAAGTACCACCATCATGTACGTCATCAACAACATCCCAACTACATACAGTTTCACAGTTAATTCCAACAATATCTTTATTAAATATGTTTTTATTAACAAGGCACACGAAATGGTTAACGTTAAAGTTAACTGGGTTGGATGGGGCCAGCACGGATGTCCACATGATTTTACAGTTGCTCTGGTTCTGTTTTTCATTGCCTGAGTAAATAACTCTTGAATATGCACTTGAAAGTTCAATCAGTCTCTGGGGCGGATAGTACGATATAATAGGACTGTCTATAACCTCACGCAAGGCCTGAATATGTCCCATCTCGGCATAGGCACCAACCTTGATTGCACTCCTTTCTATCATTAACTATCAATTACCGAAAATATCTTTTTTATTTTCATATCTTCAATAGTTTTTGAGTTTTACTTGCTACAAATGTTGGGACGAGTGATATTTTAGTATACAACTTAGTTACGTATCCCTCTGATCTAAGTCCCTGATAAAACCAGAGACATATAAACACATTGTTTATATTTCTGGTATCAGCTTACTTGACAACTTATAAATTTCGGTGTTGCGTTTTCATCCAGACAACGGTGGCTAAGGGATGACACGTTAACACATTATAAGAGATAATCGTGTTTAAATATAAATATAGCATAGAAAAGCTATTGATATCGTAAACGATGTGTGTATCTTCTCGTGTTTGACCATACATTTATATCTTTGATAATTATTTTCTAGGCAGTTTTATCCAAAAGTATTAGATTGGACCTAAATCCATGGGGAAATGTATAGTCATATAACTTGTTTATACCGACACCGCATATTTATTAATCTTAACATGATATTTTATATCTTATATTCTCTCAATTATGTATTTCAGGCTAGCACAGACGTTTTAATGTCACTTAACTAAGAGAATTTTGAAAACATTGTGGCAAAAGAAGATGTCCATTATCCGTTTGGCACTGTGATTACAACTGTATATAAGTTAAATCATTGCCATATTCGTTTATTGTAGTATGTACCTGTCAATAAGCAGAATACTGCTGATTTGATTAATGAAACACGTACCTTAAAATATCTCCTTTACAATCATATTCCGATCCATTAATTGCACACTTTTTACACACAAAACTAAGATTGTCAACTGACCAAGACTCGAGGTCTTTCATTGTCATACCGCAACAAAAACGATGAACCCAGTGTTTTCCATAACTACACTCAATGACATCTGATGTGCACTTTTTTGTAAAAATCGGACACAAGTATACTCTCATTTTTAACACATTTATTTCTAGGGCACATTGAAAAAAACTCAACATTAAGAATAGGTAGGGAGATATTTTGGGGGTATTGTTTGGACAACATAAGGGACGTAGATAAGAGGGATAGGCAACTTCACCTGTACACCTGTTATCTGGTTAAAATATCACACATAGAAATAAAATTGTCAAAATCTTCACATTTTGTAGCAAATAAAACTTTGAAGTCACAATTGGCACATAAACAAAACATACTCTGAAAGCTTAACATTTCAACTAATGATAGAAATACAATGAATAACTGGAATTCCTTTGTATTTTGAACAATGACTGGTTTAAAAGACACAGATATTGGGATTTCTGAATTATATTATTTTTTTCCAAAAATTAATAGACATTTCTCATACGGATAACATATTACCAAAGCCTGTAATATATTTAAATATTGTTATCTACTGCAATAGAAGAATGTTTAAACTTCAAGATTTTTTTTATTTTGTTATTTTCATATTTTGAATAGTTTTTGAGTTTTACTTGCTACAAATGTCGGCACGGGTGATATTTTAGTATATAATTTAGTTACTTATCCCTCTTATCTACGTCCCTGGTTACATTATATACTTACTAACATATAAAGAGTAAATACGTTAAGACAAAAAGCAGAACAAAGCATTAAAGAGATGGCGGTGGAATTAGTTACTGGTCTCATCGTTAACACCGTATATTAAAGTGTGTCGGTCCGTTTAGAAAGTTAATGTTATGCGTAAGTGAATTGTTTGCTACTACGTGATAATTTGACAAATGAGCCGACCAACCTATTTTGATACAGAAAATTTCCTCAAAACTGTGAACGCTTTATTTCACATAAAAACAAACATTATAATTACATAGAACAACAATTAAAGAACTGATTTACATCAAAGCGCAACAAATATGTCCTAATGACGTCTCTGCAGCAGACGATTCCTCTTTTTGCCTCAATACTTTCTACTTAATCAATAACTCTAATTAATGAGCAATTTCTCCTTTTACCAAAGTGTTTCCAAAGTTGTCTGCTGCAGAGAAATCAGAAAGCGTCTGTATATGGGAAAGGATTGAAGTGAAATTGCCTTTTCTAAAATACTTGAAAAAAATACTAGATGGCATGGCTGTTGCAGAAAAGACATTGGACAAACAGCATAATTATGGACTGCCGTCTTTTCTCCTGAAAACTGCACGATTCATATCCGTTGGACAACATCTATAATTACGCATGGTAAATGCAAGTAAAACCTTTAGAATTGCACCATTTAATTTTGGCTATATGAATTCAATTGTATCCCTTTCATATGAACATACCAGAAATGACCTTAAAACCTTTAAAAATACTTCATGATGTCCATATTTTCTAGGATATTTCAGTAATATAGTGTCCCTGGATATTTGGAATATAAAGCTTGTTCGCATTTAGCCGTTGTGGTATATACAAACTTTAGACATCTTGCACAATTGTGAACCCGCAGCTAATTTCTTTTCACTTGAAAACTGCAACGTTTATATTTGCTGGACAACTTCTGTGACTGTGCATGGATGGTGGATATCCTCCTTCAAAAACAGGTATGCACTATACACCTTTGAAATTGCATTCTTTAAATTTAAGTTTGGCTTCATGAGTTCAAATATATCCCTTTGACTGTTTGCCACTTATGGACATATTTCGAAGTGTTTGCAGCAGATGATTTTTGACATTGGTGCAAAAGGAGAAATTGCTCATAATAAGCCATTTCTCCTTTTGCTAAATTGTTCAACTCTATTCAATTATTATCCCCTCGTCAAACAGAGTTTGAGAGGGGATATAGTAACGGGGCTGTCCGTTTGTTTGTTTGTGCGTCCGTCCGTAACAACCTTGTGACCACTATACACTGTACATCCTTTGACCGATCTTAACCAAACGTGGTATACAGTTAGTATATGGCAAGGTCTAAAAGCCTATTTATTTTCAAGGTCATAGGGTCAAGGTCAACATTGGACTGACTATTTTCCCATATAACAACCTTGTGACCACTCTACACTGAACATCCTTTGATGGATCTTAACCGAACTTGGTATACAGTTAGTATATGGCAAGGTCTAGAAGCCTATTTATTTTCACGGTCATAGGGTCAAGGTCAAAATTGGACTGACTATTTTCCCACATAACAACCTTGTGACCACTCTACACTGAACATCCTTCAACCGGTCTTAACCAAACTTGGTATACAGTTAGTATTTAGAAAGGTCTAAAAGCCTATTTATTTTCAAGGTCATACGGTTAAGGTCAAGGTCAAAATTGGACCGACTATTTTCCCATATAACAACCTTGTGACCACTCTACACTGAACATCCTTTGACTGATCTTAACCAAACTTGGTATACAGTTAGTATTTGGCAAGGTCTAGAAGCCTATTTGTTTTCTAGGTCATAGGGTCAAGGTCAAAATTGGACTTTCCGTCCGTAACAACCTTGTGACCACTCTACACTGAACATCCTTCGACCGATCTTAACCAAACTTGGTATACAGTTAGTATATGGCAAGGTCTAGAAGCCTATTTATTGTAAATGGGCAAAGGCGGGGTCATTTGGCAAAGGCCAAATGTGAAGACAAGGACAAATTACACTTAGTTCTCTGGTACATAACATTAATAACAATTTGATAAAGGCAAGGACAAATAACATTAGTTTTCTGGTACATAACATTAATATCTAGGTCATTGGCCATATTTTTAAATTTAATACCGAGGGGATGCATCCGCTTTGCGGTGCCCTTGTTATACTTTCATTTATAGGGATTTTCCATATATTTTGTTTTAAGGATTTAAAAATTGTCAGAATTTCTTTATGTGGGAAGGGGTTAAAGTGAAAATGCCTTTACTACGATATTTAGAATATAAAGCTTGTTGGCTGTTGAGGCACACATTTGGGGCACGCTGAATGATTGTAAACCAGCTATATATTTTTTTTAATTACCCTTTATCGGATGAAAACTTACATCATTGCTGGTTCCAAATTGGCAGCCACTCAGATAATTATGGTCCTGACAAAGGTTGATTCATCTAATTAGACATGTCACTTGAAAACAGCCCTTCATAGGTCTTGAAATTTATGAGCCTGTCCCCGGGATAAAGGTACAAGTTTGCGCATCGTTTGGTGAACAGTGCAGATCCTCTCCTGTTCACATACTACTTAGTACTTACATAGGCTTGTTAGAACCTTTTATCAACGTGTGTAGATTATGATAAGACGGTTCAGAATTGCTAACTTGTCCATTTCCATTTATTGGCTGATCTTGTAAACTTGTGTTCTCATCAAAATAGATCTCCAGATTCTTCCACGATGCTACGTTTAGTCAAAACTTATTTTTTTTATATCAAAACCTCGATGGTGTAGTAGTAGAGCATCCACCTCGGGTTCGATACCTAGCAAGTTTATACCAAAGACTTTAAAATAGTTGTAATGGCTTTCCCTACTTGAAACTCAGTGTTTTGGCGTTAGCTTTACTACTGAATCACTGGGTATCAGGATAAATTAACCAGTAGTACTGGTAACACCCAGGAAACGTTATTATATAACTGAAAAAAATGTTGAAAGCTGCATTAAAAACCATACAATTAATCAATTTTACATCGATTGTGAAATGTGCTTTCAGCTTATATAAATCATGCTTGATGTCTGCTTCCTGGAACCTCAAGTAGAACTCATGCTGTTTCATGGAAAAATCCCAAAGGCATGTTGATTTTATAACTAGATACATGTATCTACATATACACAGGCAAAAAACACAGAACAATAATCAACAAACAGAAATATTTTTCATATTACAAAATTTATTTATCAACAAATTATCACAGCAACCTAATGAGAAATTGACAAATAACAAATAAAAAAAGGTGAAAAAGTTACATACATTTCAACCCCTTAACTTTTAAAGAAGACTTTTGATACCTTTTAATGAAAACAAGCTGTCACAGGACAGCATAGAGTGAAATACTATTTGTTAATGCTGCAGATTGTGCAAACACCAACAAAAGGGTGACATCATAGGCTCTACTAGATTAAGACAAAACCTTTGCGAGCTTAATTGTATTTTCTCCCTTTTTCAACATTATTTTTTTTCCAACTCAGTGTTACACTTATAATTTTTTCACATGTTAGATTTTTTCTTACATACATGTATTTAACCCTTTCCATCATATAGACGCTTTCTGATGCCTCTGCAGCAGATAACTTTTGAAAACATTTTGGCAAAAGGCGAAATAGCTCATGATGAGCCACAATGTTTTCAACATTTTTAGGCAATTATACCTTCATTTATAGATATTTTCTGTGTCTTTACACAGATGTTTTCAAAGTCATCTGCTGCAGATTTGTTGTATGTGGTAAAGGATTAAAGCAAAATACTATCATACTCTGGGTTGATCTTCCAGTCAGGCTGCGCATACTGCCATAAACCAGCACTTACATATGAGCTATGCTCCAGGAAAACCAAATAAAGTGCACATATGATATGTGAAAGAACCCTTTCCCTCATACAACAATTCTGCAGCAGACGACATTGAACATATTTTGTGAAAAAATAGAAAATCTCTATAACTGAATGGATAACCTATGACTAAAAGTGGATAACATTGTGGCAAAAGGAGAAATTGCTCGTTTTGCTCGTTTTGTCACTATGTTTTCAAAAAGTCGTCTGCTGCAGAGGCGTCAGAAAGCTTCTATATGAGGGAAAGGGTTAAAGATGTTTGTGGATGAATGCAATCTGAACCAAGTGCACAAGTAGGAAGGTTGATTGATTGATTGATGTTTAACGCCGTTTTCAACAATGTTTCAGTTATATGACGGCGTTTCCCTGTTAAGTTACAGGTACTACTGGTCCATTTATCCCGACACCAGTTGTAATGCTAACCCTGTGCACCAAGGAGGGCAGCCATTACTACTATTTTCAAAGTCTTTGGTATGACCTGGACGGGGATCGAACCTGTGACCTCCCACAATCCAGGTCGACGCTCTACCACTACACCAGCGAGGCCGACTCTTAGCAGGAAGAGTGCATTTGTGCAAAAACTATGGTAGGGTTTAAAGAGGCAGAAGTACCTAACCCGACTACAAAGAACAACTCTTTAGTAGACCACTTTGAAAAAATATGCAGTAAAGTGGTGGCAAAAGTTTTCTGCTACATATGTGCTCCAAAATGCATCAGCATGTAGAAAAAAGTTTAAAAGCAACAATTAATATTCAAAGTTTTTGAAGCATGCTTCAATATTGGTGAAAAATAAAAAGATAAACAAGAAGGACCCCAAGGCCCTGAATGTGCTCTTTACAACAAAATTAATACTTACAGGACATTTAATTATTCTGAACAATACAAATTAAAATTTTCCCATGTAAATCCCTAGGGGCTATGCTTTTTTTCAAAGTGCTTTGATAGTTTTGTCATTTCATACCTGGTCTAATGTTGCCATGTTTTTAACCAATCAATATGGCTTTTAAAGTTTTAGTAGAAGGTCACCAAAGCAATATTTCTACCAAATTGTCTAGAAATTAGACACATTAAGAGTAGAAGAGTATTTGACCATGTTTCCAACCAATAAATAAATCTGCCAAATTATATTGAGATCGGACCAGCAGTTTCAGAGGGGAAGAAGTCTTAAGTTTCTTCAATTACCTCCTTAGTTATGAAATGAAACAAAAGGAACATTCCTGTGAAGTTTGGCTGCTATGGATCCAGTGGTTTAAGAGTAGAAGTTGTTTAAAGAAATCGTTGACGAGGACAGACATTATCTGACAGTCTAATCACTTTGTGCTCCGGTGGGTAAAAAATAATCCTAGCTGTACAACAGTCCTCCATTACAAAGTCAACAAAATAACTTAAAACAAGAGGGCCATGATGGCCCTTGAATCGCTCACCTGATTTTTTTTTTTTTTTTCACTTTAGCTATATAAGCCTCGCCCCCTGGCAGCCAGTTTCCGACCAATCAACTTGGCTCGAAGGAATCTGATAGAGGGTCACCCTAGGAACATTTCTACAAAATTATTTGAAAATCGGCCAGATACTTTTGGAGGAGAAGATTTTTTAAGTTTTCACTATAGCCATATAATGCAAAATAGCCCTGCCTACTGGTGGCCATGTTTTTTGACCAATCAACATGGCTTGAAGGAATCTGAAAGTGGGTCATCCAAGGAACATTTCTACAAAATTATTTGAAAATCGGCCTGACACTTTTGGAGAAGAAGATTTTTTAAGTTTGCACTATAGCCATATAAGGCAAAATAGCCCCGCCCCCCCATGGCGGCCATGTTTTTCGACCAATCAACATGGCTTGAAGGAATCTGATAGAGGGTCACCCATGGAACATTTCTACAAAATCATTTGAAAATCAGCCTGACACTTTCGGAGGAGAAGATTTTTTAAGTTTTCACTATAGCCATATAAGGCAAAATAGCCCCGCCCCCCTGGAGGCAGTGTTTTTTGACCAATCAACATGGCTTGAAGGAATCTGGTAGAGGGTCATCCAAGGAACATTTCTACAAAATTATTTGAAAATCTGCCAACCAGTTTGGGAGAAGAAGAATTTTGAAGTTTTTTTCGTTTCGTTGCCATGGAAACCAGAATTCTGCATGGATCTCTAAAATTTGAAGGAATTCTGGTGAGGTCATTAAGAGGATGCTTTCTGTGAAGTTTCATCCCAATTGACCCACTGGTTACTGAGGAGAAGATGTTGAAGATTTTTTAAGTTTTCACTTTGGCCATATAAGGCAAAATAGCCCCGCCCCCTGGCGGCCATGTTTTTTGACCAATCAACATGGCTTGAAGGAATCTGATAGAGGCCAAGGAACATTTCTACAAAATTATTTGAAAATCGGCCTGACACTTTTGGAGAAGAAGATTTTTTAAGTTTGCACTATAGCCATATAAGGCAAAATAGCCCCGCCCCCCCCCCCCCCCCCCCTGGCGGCCATGTTTTTCGACCAATCAACATGGCTTGAAGGAATCTGATAGAGGGTCACCCAAGGAACATTTCTACAAAATTATTTGAAAATCGGCCTTACACTTTCGGAGGAGAAGATTTTTTAAGTTTTCACTATAGCCATATAAGGCAAAATAGCCCCGCCCCCCCTGGCGGCCATGTTTTTCGACCAATCAACACGGCTTGAAGGAATCTGATAGAGGGTCATCCAAGGAACATTTCTACAAAATTATTTGAAAATCTGCCAACCAATTTGGGAGAAGAAGAATTTTGAAGTTTTTTCGGTTTCGTTGCCATGGAAACCAGAATTTTGCATGGATCCCAAAAATTTGAAGGAATTCTGGTGAGGTCAATGAGAGGATGCTTTCTGTGAAGTTTCATCCAAATTGACCCACTGGTTACTGAGGAGAAGAAGTTGACGCACGACGCACGACGGACGCCTGACGCCGGACAAAAGGCGATCACAATAACTCACCTTGAGCAAAGCTCAGGTGAGCTAAAAAATAAGAGAAAAAACAAGAAATTCATATCATTATGCCTATTATGAAAGCCCTAGTGACGGTCAACATTGAAGTTTCGTCATAGACAGTCAAGGAAAACAGGTAATTTACTATATGCACCATAGGATTGTAGGGGCAGAACAAATATACATTTAATATCAATTTTTTAGGTGTTCAGTAATGTATATAATTACTTCTTGCTAACCATGTCCGGTAAATGATTAACGCTTTCCCTCATACAGACGCTTTTTGAAGCCTCTGCAGCAGACTACATATTAAAATATTGTGACAATAGGAGAAAGTGCTCGTATTAAACAATTCTTTTTCAATAATTACACTTTCATAACTAGAGATTTCCCATATTTTTGCCAATATGTTTTTAACCCATTACTACACATGATAATAATGTTGTCTACTTTACAATCAACAGATAGATGAAAAAGTTGAACAATCCAGGAAAGTGTGTGGGAAAGGGTTTAAATATCCTCAGTATCATCTATCTCATCTTCAGCCCAGATATTTTCAAACACAATTTCTCCCTCGTTATCATCATGTCTATTTAACATGTAATTATCCATGTCAATAGTTTTACAATGGTTAATGGCATAGCGTAACTTCTCTGCTAGCATGTCCATATTTGAATAAACAGGTAGTCGAAGCTGGAAAAAACAGGTCTGTGATGTGGGTAGGCTGTCCTCTCCCTAGGAAAGAAATAAAATTGGTTGTTTTGGTTTAAGTGTGAATTATTTTCACTGAGTGAATTCCAAAAGTATTATTCTCACTCAGTGAATACCATAAGTATCAAAAGTATTTTTCTCTCTGAGAGAAGTTCAACAATTTTAAGTTTTATTCTCAATGAGTGAATATCAAAAGTATCATTTTCACTGACTGAATACCAAAAGTACTATTTTCACTGAGTGAATACCAGCAGTCTTATTTTCACTGAGTGAATATTTCAATCTTCGCATTTTAAACACAATGGTCTAATGCAGAAAACATTTAAATGCCTTTCAGCAAGTTATTTTAAATTATTTAATTACGGTCATCACTCATGAAACTTCTCTTTCATTACTCCTCATATTGGAGGGAAATATGATACATGAGCCCATCCATTGGAAAAAGTAGTAATTTGTATTTTTGTAAAGTGTAGGTTCAGATCAGCCTGTCCACCTGCTCAGACTCATCAGAATCGACACAATCTAATGTAAGTAATATATGAACAGTGAAGATCTTGAGCAGACAAAGTGGATGAACAGGCTGATTTGGATCTCCAGTGTTCACGAAGGCCAACTTGTACCTTTTTTCAGACAGGCTCATATCTGATATCTTGGAAGTTTAATTTTGATACAAAGTTGAAGATTTTGAGCATTAAGGAGCATTCAATAATGTTAAGGAAGTTCTCCTTTTCCAACTATTTATACTTATGTTTTCATAATCAAAGAAAATGTTACTAAATATAGAAAAGTAAAGAAAGTTATTATACCCTGCCCGAGCTTATGATTTGGAATCGTTGAGAGATGTCGGCCGGATTAGCTGGCATTCTTGTTCTGCCAGACACAAATCGGAGGAAGTGTATCCGTTCATCGTTGGTGAACATTTCCAGGACTTTCCACAACCACACTACCATCTTGTTATTCTCATCAATTCCTCTATACCTGTATTAGACATCAAATTTCATTACATTTAAATATATCATCAATTTTTATGAATTTCAAATGTAAAACATGTGCACCCCATCCAATATATATTTAAATATTATACATTTTGAACTTAAATAAGATACAAATGTAAGACACTAGGAAATATTTATAATTTAAAATCACTATACAATGGCTGTATTTTGATGGCATAGCATGAATATGTTCAGCTGGAAAATGTAGTCACTTTTACTCTACAACAGTAGATTGTTTTTCATTCTGCAAAAAATGAATATCATTGATATTTATTTACATATTTTCTAAATTTGATATGAAACTATTTCTGTTGATGATTAATATTTTATTTGCCATTGCACAATTGATATGAGATTTCTATCCTGAGTGATATACTTACACATGTGTAACAAACACAAGTTTCTTATTTGATGAATGGATGTAAATAAAAAATTACCACACTGAACGAATATCAGGGACGTAGATAAGAGGGATAAGTAACTAAATTGTATCAGGAAATATCACCCATCGCAACATTTGACTTCAAAGTTTTATTTGCTACAAAATGTATAGTTTTGAACAATTTCCTATATATCTCTGCGTGATATTTTAACCAGGTAATAGGTGTACAAGGGGAGTTGCTTATTTCTTTTATCTACGTTCCTACAAATATCTACAATAAGCCTTTATATACCTGACAACCTTCTGTAGCATGTCTATGTCAATAAGTTCCATACCGCACACTAACTGCTCCAGGGCACCAGCCGTAAATAAGGATAATAAAGGAACGGGTATAATCCACGACATCCCTTCCCGGATTATTGCAGCCTGAAACCAGCAAAAAATAGGCATGTCATTAATTTAAACGTTTTCAAAGTCACTAACTTCTGACAAAACTGAAACAATGTATACCTTATTATATACTAGTGATAGAAAATTGGAATCAGTCTTGGATATCAAAACAGTATTCTTTAAAGATTTACCTTTTTCCAAATGAAGATGCATTACGAAATTAGAAATGTGTTTGTAAACAAGGACCATGATGGTTTGGTGAGGTTTTACACACTTGCTGACGCCTCTGCAGCAGATGGCTTTTTGAAAACATGGCGACAAAAGAAGAAATTGCTCCTTACTCTTTTTGTCACAATGTTTTCAACACTATTCAATTATTGTTAATTTGTTCGAGTATATTTTCAAAGTTGTCTGCTGCAGATTTGTTGTATGTGGGAAAGGGTTAAGCTCGCTTAGGTTAGGTACAAAGTGCGAGTGAGCTAACGTGATCCCTCACCATCTGTCGTCATCTGTCCCAGTGTCCTTCCATTCACATTTTGCTACAACAACTTCATCTCATAAACCATTGGAGCAGTTTCAAAATAATTTCACAGGATTGTTCTTTAGATGGTCCTCTTTCTCATGTTCAAAGAAGAGAATTTCATAGTCTTATTTGAACAATCTTGGTAAACGGTCACCTAAGTCTTTTTTTTTGCTAAATTATTTTCAAATCGGGCATATATTTTAGGACAATATTTGATTTTATTTCTTTCCATTGTCATGGCAACCAGAGTTTTCCCAGGAAATAAATTCTTTGAACCAGCACCACCTAAGGAGAACTTGTTTGTAAAAAAAATGTGAACGGATGGATATCCGACTTTGAGAGATCACAATAACTTGGGACACCAAACTTTACTGCTGCAGAGGTATTACTCATCTGTACCAAGGAAAGGTCTTACCCTTTCACGCATGCAGAGATCATACTATGATGCATCTGTTAAAGGCGACTCTTCAAAACATAATGGAACCATGATATCTGCTACCTGCTGAAGATTTGTTCAATCAGGGAACTGTTTAAATATACCATTTGCTTTTGTTTAACACATAACCAACCATTACCTGTTTATCCATTTCATGAATTTTATACTGTAGCACACTCTCCACATACTCCTGTCTGTTATGGTAGGTGAAGGGTATACTCCTACCCCCAGGTATTACAGCAACCATCCTACCGTCCAGCGACTGGCCCTCAAAACAATCGAGTGGTATAAACTGAAAATATAAAATCACCCAAGCTTCAGGAAATAAATGAGATTTGAAAGACCTAGATCTTGTCTCTAGATAAGTATCATAGCCCTTTTCCCAATAGACACTTTCAAACGCCTTTCAGCAGACGTCTTTTGAAAGCAATGTGACAAAAGGAAAAATTGCTTAAGACGAACAATTTCTCCTTTTGCCACAATGTTTTCAACTTTTTTCAGTAATTTTATTTTCATTTATGGAGATTATGCATATTTTTGCTCAGATTATTTTAAAGTCATCTCAGTCTGATGCAGATTTGTTGTATGTGGGAAAGGGATAGTCTAACACAAAAGAGGCTATGGAAGTGGGCAATATTATTTGAATGTTTGTTCTGTGAAATGATCGTGGAGGTTGTATTTTTGTGGAAATTGATTTCACAAGTGTGAAAACACTCTCCCAGACTTAGTGGACCTTTGAAAACATTCAAGGTTTCAAAGTCATCTGCTGCATATTTATTCTTTGTGGGAAAGCGTTAAAGATTTATTTAAAACGAAAAAAGATGGAAAAGTTGTGAAAAGGAACTTTTTGATGCAATTTAAGCAGCGTATGGTATATTTGTCTTTTGTCTTGTCTACAATGGAATAAAATTTATTATAACACATTGGTTACATACAGAAACATCTGCTGCAAATGTGTTAATATGTGGGGGAAAAATGAAAGGCATATAGTAAATAACCTTATCCATTCTAGGTAAATATTTCAGCAAGTTCAGCGACACAGTCCTTAAAACACATACACACTATCTTATTAACCATTTACTCACAATGATATTAATTAAGTCCAATGCTTTGAAAACAAATGAGAAGACATAAGTTATAAATTTAGAAGGGTAATTATTATTTACAATAGAAATTACCCATATTCACAAATGTTTTCTTAAACTGCTTGCAGATGTTTATCTTTTTCCCTCAACACTTACAAAACAGTCCAAAATACTCAGTTCTCTTCAAATTTTCTTATCAGCCAACACAAACCATAATAGATAAAAGATGAGGAGAGCCTGTGCAGGGAAAATGTACAAGTTGACTTTCGTGAACAGCATAGATCCAGATCAGCCTGCGCCTCTGCAAAATCTAATCAAGATCTACACTGTTCACATTTTACTAAGGTAAGCTTGTTAGAAGATCATGTCAACTTGTGTAGACTCGAATAAGTCTGAGCAGGTGCATACAATGATCTGAACCCTCACTGTTCAGAAATTCAAACTTGTACCTATTCCCATGCACTGGCTTAAATGTTCTTACCTCATGAAAGTTGGTCTCATTCACCCCTTTCTCATGAATGTCCAGAATACCCTTTAAACTTTGTACATACATCAGATCAATCTATAAGTAAAACAAAAGCCAATTAGTCAATCAATCAGGTGTAATCATTGTCATGCATCCGCAACTTTAATCACTTTCCGAAACAGTCCTCATGTGTCCCTTCTGCATTGGACATTACAAAACATAGTGGGACAAAGAGTAATTGCTTCTTCTTTTCCAACAAAATGTTCAACCCTGTTACAAAATCGTTCTTATACTTTTCAAGATGTTAGACATTTTTTTCCTTCGTTGTTTTCATTGAAGATGGATTTTAAAAAATATCATATCAGATATGATATGGGAACCTGAGTATAGCAGTTCAAGCAGAACTGTACATCCTCATAATACATTGAGTTTCTAGTTTGGCAAATTCTGCACCGAACACATACAAAAATTGCTGCGGAATGCAGCAGAAAAAGGATGTGCAGTGGAGTGAAATGTCTTTAGACGAAATTAACTCAATTTGCTAATTCAAAACTATTCAAAAACCAATACTTCGTCAATGTTTATTTAAAATCTATTTAAAAACCCTTTCCCACATACAGACACATGTGCAATAGATGACTTTTGAAAACATTGTAGCAAAAGGAGAAATTTCTCAACAGAGCAATTTCTTCTTTCGTTGAAATGTTTTTAACTCAATTTGATTATTATACTATCATTTGAAGAACCTTTCTAAATATTTGCATAGATGTTTTTAAAGTTGGTTGTCTGTTGGACAGGGTTAATTAATACACAGTAGATTAAAAAGCAATAATGCAAACTCTTCAAAACAAAGCTAGGTTGACCACACCTCCAGCCATTTATCAGTTATTAATTATCACCATTTATGCATTTGGGTTTTAATGTGCACTTTTATCCAAATGCCCAGGAAATACACACTCATCACATGATCTACATATAAATAAATAAGAAAGATCCATAAACAGAAAGGTACAGTAGAGTAGGGACCAGTAGATGTTTATAATATCATCGCAATTACGAGAATTAATAAAACAGAAACTTAACATATTGGAAATATATATTTCATTTTAAACAATTTGTAATTAAGTACATTAATTGCACCATAGCATTTACATTTAGTTTTTTGTTATAATAACTTCTCCTATCATGGTCAATTTAAGGTAACAATAAAAGTAACATCATAAAGTCGGTATGTGATTGCACCATGTAATTATGTAAAATAGACTCCAATGCAACTCTGGAACAAAACCTTTCCGAGCACAAACGTTACATGATATTTTGCCATGAAGATGAATTGCTTGAAATCAGATAATAATTCAGGAATTCTGGAAAACATAAATCAGAGATGTTTGGCAGCAAATTGTTTCAAAATATACTAATCCTTGATGAATCCATATTTAGAAGCCTTGAAGGCAGACAACTCTTTTAAAACATTGTAAAAAAACAACAACACAATAATAGGAAGAATTAAATTTCTAATGATGATCAATTTTTATTTTCTCTCAACAGTTGCAGTAGTATTCTTCCATTCAAAGATGAGGTGCCTCAAGCTATAAGGTCAAATTATGCCAAATAAGCCAAATGGTCCCTAAAAAACCCTTTGTTTGTGTAGAAATGAGTATACTATCACCAGTATGCATTGAATATATGCCATTGAGTTTATATTCATTTTTTATGTGTATAGGATGTCCTGGAAATGATTGATTTGAACATTTTTAGTATTTTGACCTTGTTTGAAAGTGGAAGTAGAGAATGTGAAAAACCAGTTTCGTTCCCAGCCCGATTTCATCCAAAATGAAGGTAACCATTCCCCCCCCCCCCCCCCCCCCCCCCCATTTCCTTTTTGATTATTTTAATGCTTAGAGGTAACCCTTTTCAATGATATAGGGTGTTCTACATGAGAAAAGCTTAGAAAGTGTGACAATTGAAAGTTTAAACTGGTTGATTTACATTGAAACAAAGCAGGAATTTATTGTTTGGTGAATTGTGACCTATTAGGGTTTGTATCACACCTCTTTGGTAGCTTTACACAAACGGTTTGAAGGCATACAAACACTAGGGATGGATGCCTTTCTGGTATTTTTGTCAGAAATTGTAATCTAGGGATATTTTAACAGAAGTTTCTGGCGAGACATGAAGGATGCACTTGCTTTCGAGAATCTTCACTGTTTGCATATGCAACAAGACCTCTTACCACCCAGAGTGGTTCAAATGTTTTCAATTTTGAAGAATCCAACTGTGTTATATCAGGTAATCTTACCTCTTCAATATCCTCCACTTTCAGTGGTTCGCCCACCAGTAACTTCCACACACACGGGGCAAGGTGAAGGTCTAAGGGTTTCTTGGTTCGTATAGCCACCCCAAATAGGATGCCTAAAAACTTCAACATCGCTACATGCTCATCAGATTTCATATGTGGATTCAGAATATATCTGTAAATTAGCATGATAGAAAGCATTTTGAATGATCAGAGTATCGTCAAAATCTCTGAGAGAAATAGTTCACAGAATATAATATATAATACTCTGCCATTTACCTTTTCCCTCATACGACAATTCTGCAGCAGATGACTTTGAACATATTTTGTCAAAAAAATAGAAAAAAATTCTTAAATTGAATGGATTGTGAGGCAAAAGGAGAAAAAGCTTGTTTTGAGTAATTTCTTCTTTTGTCACTATGTTTTCAAAAAGCTGTCTGCTGCAGATGTGTCAAAATCCGTCCGCAGGTGGGAAAGGGTTAATTAACAAATGAATACAGTCAATTTTCAATATTTGTCTCAGATGGTTCACAAGCAAGCAGCCCTCAAAATTGCATTTCATGCAATGTGTTAAACAATGATTGTATCCAGGCATATAACGGTTTTGACTGACTTCAATTGTCATCAAATCAGATGTTTCTAAAAAACTATCATTTCAGGTATTCTGATAGTTATTTCTTTTCCACATACAAGCACTTTCTGATGCCTCTGCAATAGAAAATTGTTGAAAACAATGTGGAAAAAGGGGAAATTGCACATAATGAACAGTTTCTCCTTTTGCCACAATGTTTTCAACTCTATTCCATTATTATACTTTCTTTGACAGAGACTTTCAAAATTTTTGTCAAGATATTTTTTAAAGTTGTATGTCGCAAGTTTGTTTTATGTGGGAAAGGGTTAAACAAATTATTGTTTTTTGACCAAACACTTAAACTTACCTATCTCTGTTGTTTCCATTTTCTGTCTGACTATTGGGTGTAGTCAACAACAGAGGTATAACACGAGATTCAAGTTCCTGAAAAAAAAGCAAGGAGCTGAAGAATATACAGGGCAAAATTCACCAACAAAGTTTCATAAACATATCTCTCATACTTTTCAAGTTATTGCATAAACCAGGTTAATTTGAAGTCCCCCTTTTTAGCGTCTATATGAGGGAAAGGGTTAAACATAACATAAGTAATTGACAATGTTTGTATTTTGATATTTAAGTAAAATAGATAATAAGGACCACTGCATTTGAATATGGGTAGATAATACTAGATATGGTACTTTCGTGAATGTAGAATTATTTTTTTTCATTTTCTATAATCGTTATTTAACATTCAAATCCAATGTTATGGGTGCTATAAGTAAGTGAGATGATATTTTATAAAATAGGATTAATTTGAGTTTACCCCTTTCCCACATACGAAAATTCTGCAGCAGACGACTTTAAACGTATTTTGTCAAAAAATAGAAAATCTCTTTAATTGAATGGATAACCTATGACTAAAAGTGGAAAACATTGTGGTAAAAGGAGAAATTGCTTGTTTTGAGCAATTTCTTTTTTGTATGTTTTCAAAAAGCCGTCTGCTGCAGAGGCGTCAGACAAGCGTCTATATAAGGGAAAGGGTTAAGACAGTTTCAGAGACGTGTTTTCTCCACCATATTGGACCTCTAAGAGATGAAATTCCTAGTTACCATGCACATTTCTGTAATTGTATCATCAAACACTCCGCCTGCATCATCAGCACCCTCTCCTAGAAGTTTAACTTTCCAAGCTCGAGCGGGAAGACGAAGCTCCTCAGGTTTGAGTCGGACAACCTGTTGTGATATTTGAGTGAACACAGGTCGACATTTCTTCCCCCTGCATAACAAGAAGAGGGTACATACAACTAACCTTAGCATATTTTATACAAGTTGATACAGATCTACCTATGCATCCTCACAATCTGATCCAATTGGACAATGTATGTCAGATGTTTCTTAAAACATTTTGTAACTAATTGGTTAGCAGTGAAGGGTCAAGACAAACTGCACAAATGTGCAGATAGACCTTTGTTGTTTCTCTGTTTAAGACAGCTCACTTGTTTTGAACAATAATTTGGAAAAAGAGTAACAAAATACCACTTTATAAGTTACATCTGACAAAATTGGATACAGAACTGAAAACATTTCTCATGAGCAATTTCTTTCCAGGTTCACATTTATATTCTAATAGTGTAAACAATAATGTAAAACAACTTGATTTAAATCGTTCCCCCCTTATATAACGGACCACAGGACGCAGTGACATGAGAGGAAAAACTGTCATTAGGGCTACGATACTTACCAATCAAGGGACGCAGTGACATGAGAGGAAAAACAAGTGTTAGGGCTATGATACTTCCCAATCAAGTGACGCGGTGACATGAGAGGAAAAACAAGTGTTAGGGCTATGATACTTCCAAATCAGTTCAACCTTGATAATCTTTTACGAGACTTTAATTGTCCCTTATGACAGCTTTAACAGTTCATTTCATCTATGAGAAAGGTCTAGCTGTATTGGGTTTGGCTGGTTGAGCAGCCCTTTGTAATAAACAACAGCAGTTACTGTCTTATAATTCCATATGGCAATTACTTGAAGACAAGTGGAATTAAGCTATTGGTACTTTAACCCTTTCCCTCATATAGACGCTTTCTGATGCCTCTGCAGCAGACAGCTTTTTGAAAACATAGTAACAAAGAGAAGAAATTGCACAAAACATGCAATTTCTCTTTTTGCCACAATGTTTTCCACTTTTTGTCATATGTTATCCATTCAATTATGGAGATTTTCTAATTTTTGACAAAATACGTTCAACGTCGTCTGCTGCAGATTCGTTGTATGAGGGAAAGGGTTAACTGCGGCCTAATCATGCCACATTTAATTTGATACAATATTTACTTGGAAGGATGCTGAATCAACAAAAGAACTGAAATTTAAACTATGTCTCCCTATTTTGTTCCTCAATGCTTACGTCTCTATCTAGAATATGATGGAAACAATGTATATGGAATGAAAACAGTTCAATTTTGAAATTATGTACTACTACTGCACCAAAACCTGTCTTTAGCACCAATCTGCTTTAACATTTACCTGATTATAACAAATTTGCATTAGAAGACATTGAAAACATCTAGGGGGAAATATTAGAAATCTCTTTTAACGAATGTACATTTTAGAGCAGAAACATAGTGGGAAAAGGAGAATTGTTATTTAGGCAAGTTTAACAGTACATGTATTTCTTAGAGAGAAAATGTTAAGCTGTTATAAAGTAGGTATTGTCTTACCTTGTTGCTATTCTCTTCACAGTAATCTGTGGGCCATAGTTTTTACCCTGCACCATGGTTTTTCCTATAGATCTAACTAAGGGAAGTGTGTAAACACGGGGAGCCAGTATTGAGCGTAGTCTACCATCAAACAGTCCGCCAAAACCAGCCTCAAAGGGGGATAAATCGTCCTGAAATTAGGATGCAAGAAAAACATAAGCATGAACAATTTATTTGATATGATATGTTTCGTGTTGTCTGTTTTAAAAACAATTAGAAAAGTAATGTACTGGAAACCTGGAAGATTAGTTTAAGCATGACAAATAGATGGCAGGCATCCAGTAGGACATATGACATTGAAGTCATTCCCAACTGTGTTTCCAGGTGTCTGGTAACAGTGGTTACATTCTGATTATTGAGCCCATTGGTGGAAGAAAGCATTGACAGTAGTCACAAAGACTTTTGTCAATCATCCAAACAAATGGCCAAGCTTGGGTTCAAGCTCATGCTCCCTGAATTGATAGATAAAGGATCATAAAAAGCAAATAGCCAGTCAATATCTATTTGTAAATGGCAGGTACATGTATATAGCAAAAGGCTATAACTTTATTCTGGATAGCTGATAATCATTTACAATTGATATCAGCCTAATATCGACCCATAGTTGTTCTTTACCATCAGCATTTTAAGAACTAAAAAAGTTCAAATTTCTATTGTTTAAGCGATTAAATCCTGATATAGCCCAAGCTTAAATATACTTAAAACATTACAGTCAAAATGTGACTGTTATTTTCAACCAAACATGTGCACCATTAACCCTTTCCCTCATATAGATGCTTTCTGACGCCTCTGCAGCAGATGGCTTTTTGAAAACATAGTGACAAAAGAAGAAATTGCACAAAACGTGCAATTTCTCCTTTTGCCACAATGTTTTCCACTTTTTGTCATAGGTTATCCATTCAATTATGGAGATTTTCTATGTCTTGACAAAATACGTTCAAAGGCGTCTGCTGCAGAATTGTCGTATGAGGGAAAGGGTTAAAAAAAAGAGAAGAAAAATGATCTCCAAGCCCTATATTGTGAGAACTCAAAAGAATCATCACATTGCATGCAATGATTATATTGAGTACCCACAACACCGGTGTAATTGAATCATACAACTTATATTGCACACTAAACCATACCAACATAAAGACGCCTCTGCAGCAGATGGTGTTTGAAAACAATGTGGCAAAAGGAGAAATTGATCATAATGAGAAATTTCCCCCATTTGTCCCAATGACTCAACATTTTTCTTTCATTTATAAAGAGTTTTCATATTTTTGAGTACAAGTCGTCCTCTGCAAGATTTGTTGTAGGTCGGAATAGGTTAACCCTTTCCCACATATATAGACGCTTTCTGCCACCTCTACAGCAGATGACTTTTTGAAAATGTTGTAAAAAAAAGAAGAAAATGCTCAAAACGAGCAATTTCTCATTCTGCCTCAATGTTTTCAACTCTTTTCAGCAAGTACACTTTTATCTTTTGAGATATTCCATACTTCTTTCTACATGATTTCAAAGTCATCTGCTGCTGATTTCTTGTATGTGGGAAAGGGTTAAAGTACAGTTCAAGGTGCCCTATCCTGGCTTCTGCCTACCTTTGCAGTTTGTAAAGGCAACAACCGCCATGAAGAGTAGATGAGATCAGTGTAGTGATGTAAAAGCTTTAGTCGACTTCGTATGTCTTCTATTGAGTATCGAGACAATCTTGAGTACTGTTTCGGTATTGTCTGTGGAGTACCCAGTAACAGGGTTGCAGGAATACCTGGAATTCTCTGAGGGGGTAGGGGACATGTCCAGGCAGCAGAATGACTCTTTCCCGCAGATATCTATAAGAATATATAGAAACTAGAATTGTTTTTGCAAAAAACAGATGTCTCCCCTCAAATATCTGTCAAAATCTCTCAAAACATTCCAACCTATAAATTTGGGACAGATATGGAGCGGACACGAAATAAAGCCTCAAACCTTTGACCTTCAAGCGTGACCTTGACATTGACCCTATATTGTCGAGACGCGGGTTCTGCACGTCGCCTTGATGAGGTAAACATGTGACCCAAGTTTCATGAAAATCCTTCAAGCCGTCTGGGAGATATGGAGCGGACACGAAATAAAGCCTCAAACCTTTGACATTCAAGCGTGACCTTGACCCTATATTGTCGAGACGCAGGTTCTGCACGTCGCCTTGATGAGGTGAACATGTGACCCAAGTTTCATGAAAATCCTTCAAGCCGTCTCGGAGATATGGAGCGGACACGAAATAAAGCCTCAAACCTTTGACCTTCAAGTGTGACCTTGACCTTGACCCTATATTGTCGAGACGCGGGTTCTGCACGTCGCGTTGATGAGGTGAACATGTGACCCAAGTTTCATGAAAATCCTTCAAGCCGTCTGGGAGATATGGAGCGGACACGAAATAAAGCCTCAAACCTTTGACCTTCAAGCGTGACCTTGACCTTGACCCTATATTGTCGAGACGCGGGTTCTGCACGTCGCCTTGATGAGATGAACATGTGAGCCAAGTTTCATGAAAATCCTTCAAGCCGTCTTGGAGATATGGAGCGGACACGATTTCGGACAGACGGACAGACAGACAGACAGACAGACAGAAGGACAGACAGACGCCCAGGACAAAAACAATATATCTCCCCTGTATACAGGGGGAGACATAATTATAGAGAATTTAGACAACCTTCAGTATTGCTTCTGTATAGTCTGTGAGGTACCAAGAAAAAAAGATAGAAAAATGAAAACTTATATATAAAAGACCAAGTAGGAAACATTTAGTCCTAAAGATTTATGTTACATTGATTGTATAAACGATCTTACAAACTATAATAACACTTTCCCTTATACAGACAACAATTTGATGCTATTGTAGAACACAACTTTTGTAAACAAGCAATTTCTCCCTTTTCTTTCTTCCAAAGTTTTCAACTCTGTAAAACAAATTATGTACTTGGTACAAACAGAAATGCAACACTTGATCAGTAAGGAAATGACTTTGAACAGATTATATCGCTGTAACAATCTTCTGAATTTAACTCCATTGCAAGTCTTTATTGTTCCAGAACATTCGTTTCAATTCGCTATAATATCTTGATGGAAAGTATTAGTTTTGTAAACTTATTCCCGAATCACAAAAAACCTATCTAGCATTATCTGCTGATACATTGCATCTGTTGTGCTGATGATTTAAATCAAGTTCTTGGTCCTGTCTTATTTGCTAACCCTTTCCCACACATTTGGACGCATCTGCAGCAGACGACTTTTGAAAGCATCGTGACAAAAGGAGAAATTGCTCAAAACAAGCAATTTCTCCTTTTGACACAATGTTTTCATCTTTTTTCTGTAATTTCACCTACAATTATAGAGATTTACCATAATTTTGAGAAGACATTTTCAAAGTCGTCTGCTGCAGATTTGCTGTATGTATGTGGAAAAGGGTTCAGCATTAATCAACTAGACATGGCCATCAACATGCCAGTTTGTTGAAATCGTTTTTCTAGAAGACAAATTGTTGGCACTTGGCAACAAATACATGTTATACCATTTCTGCTGCAAGCATGCCAACTGCCTGATTTCTGTCATCTTCATAAAAAGTTGCATAGCAATATTGAAAGGAATAAGCTTTATTTTGGAGTTTTTCTATTGTGTGTAAAAAAAACTACACAAAGATGTCAAATGTTGTCTGCATCCAGGAATAGTCAATCAGAAAAGCCAGTTACCTGTCTTATATCCTTTCCTTCTAAACCAAGCACCTTTTGAGGCTCTCTGACAGGTGAGCTGGTGTGTCCGAGACCTAATTGACCATCCGCATTATTACCCCAGGCAAAAATATCACCAGAGCTTGTTAGAGCCAGACAGTGGTCAACCCCAATAGCAATGTCATCAATAAAGTAACTGTTAAGTGCGGGAATCGTCTGCATCTTCATGTGGCTTCTCGCTCGACTATCAGGCTGACCAATCAAGCGATCTACAAACAAATAAATAAAACAATCTTTCAATCTTTTTTGTCCTCGAATGTTTTCACAGAAAAGAATCTAAAATAAGATTATTAGCTACAAGGATTGACTGTTTGTTTCACACCTTGTAGAGACAATATGCTCTGTTGGACAATTATGCTGTATGTGCTACAATGCCCTTGATAACCATGGTCAGAAAATTTAAACAAAAACCCCAAGAAGTCTTACCCTGTCCACAAGTAAATAGACAACTTTCCCTATGGTTTAGATGGTGTCCTTCTTTCTCGTCCAAAGTGAATGCTTTATTTCTATTTCGTGTTAAAGTATTCTACGTAATGTAGAAATTTCTATTTGACAGGCAATATATTTCCTTAGATTTTGTATATTCTGCCAAGCATTGATGGTTAACCCTTTCCCTCATATAGACGCTTTCTGACGCCTCTGCAGCAAGGCGGCTTTTTGAAAACATAGTGACAAAAGAAGAAATTGCTCAAAGCGAGCAATTTTTCCTTTTGCCACAATGTTTTCCGCTTTTAGTCATAGGTTATCCATTCCATTATTGAGATTTTCCATTTTTTGACAAAATAAGTCGTCTGCTGCAGAATTGTCGTATGAGGGAAAGGGTAAAGAGACATGGAAAGTAGAACCCCATATACAAAGTTTAGATCTTAGAACTAAAAAAATAAAAGTTCAATGTCAAAAGAAAATTCAATATTTTTTCTACAACAAACAAGTCTCAAGGAACTGTTAAACCTTCCTACCCGTATTTTCGTGACCTATTTAACTATGATTAATAAATCAACATGAAACCTCTGAATAGAGATATGGCTAAATTGCATGCAGCTTCCATTATTACAGAAAAATAAGTACTTAAAAGGTATTTATTAAACACTTGAAACTGTAAAGACACCAAATGATGGCTGTTATCAATCATATTCATCAAGCAAAATCTTATTTAAAATTTCATCGACATGTGACAAGTAGTGTCTCGGATATGCATCTAAACGCAAAGGTTAACCAAATTAAAATTATAATTCAAGTAATTTTGCATTAATCTTAACCCTTTCCCACATACAGACGCTTTCTGACTCCTCTGCAGCAGACAACTTTTGAAAAGATTGGCAAAAGAAATTGGTCATAATGATTAATTTCTCCTTTTGCCACAATGTTATCATCTTTATTCAATAAAAATACTTTCATTTATTTAGATTGTCCATATTGCTACCTAGAAGTAATCGGAGTCGTCTGGTGCAGATTTGTTGTATGTGGGAAATGGTTAACTTTTGCAATTATCTGCAGCAACAGTTTGTAACTTTAGCATAAGGTTAATGCAAAAATGAATTAAGTTAGTGTGAGTCAGACTTCTGTAAACCTTTGCATTTAGGTCCTTATCTTAGACTGTACATGAAATGTCCCATGTATTTATTTACATCTTGGTTAGTATGATTGATTGCCATCCTCTTTTGACGACTGTTACTGCAGATAATTGCAAAAGTTACACAAGTAGTGTCTGAGATATGAAATTAAACTTACAAAGGTTAACCGAATGCTGATGCAAGATGGATGGATGGAAAAATAGTCAATACATCAGCTGCAATTGCGATGCAATAAAAAATAACCCCAAGTCTTACCCTGTCCACAAGTATAGACACCTCCCCCTTTAGTAAGGATCAGGGAGAACTGTGCCCCACATAAAACCTTCCTAGCTGTTACACCTTGTAGAGTATCTATTTTCTGTGGGGAGAGCACTCGGTTTGTGTTACCATGCCCCAGTTTACCATAGTCTCCGTCCCCAAATGACCAGACTGTGAATCCATCAGTGGACATACACAAAGTATGGTTCAAACCGCATGACACCTAACAGAAAACAAAGAAATATTTTAACAACATTAAAACATACATTTAATGTCTTTAGAAATTGGCTTTTTATTAA
This sequence comes from Serripes groenlandicus, assembly GCA_031761405.1. Classification (NCBI taxonomy): domain Eukaryota; kingdom Metazoa; phylum Mollusca; class Bivalvia; order Cardiida; family Cardiidae; genus Serripes; species Serripes groenlandicus. The sequence goes on from JASEVX010000002.1 coordinate 127,161,291, forward strand.
GGGATTTACATTTGCAACGGCGATTAATTAGTCAACATACACAAGGATAAGTTCAAACCACAAGGCGCCAAACTGTTGATGATAAAATATTCCTCATCAGTTTTGGTTGAAAAATATACTCCACTTTTGAAGTTCTCTAAAATAACAGGAGAAGAAGAGCACACACAATTTCTATACATTGAAATCATGCAAAGACATCAAAACATTGTCTGTAATAGGAAGAAGATTAATACTTTTCCACATACGACAAACATGCAGCAGAAAACTTTAAAATCATTTCGACATATACAATATTATGCCAAAAATCTCCATAAAGGAGAGTGTAATTATCTATTAAAGTTGAAAACATTGTGGCAAAGAAGAAATTGCTCATTAAATGCAATTTCTCCATTTGTTTCAACATTTTCAAAAGTCGTCTGCTGTGTAAAAGTGGGAAAGGGTTACAAAAAGACTTACAAATCCAATCTGGAAAGCCTCTAAAGCTGTTACTCTATTCGGTATTTTCATGTTGGTGGTTGTTCCTAAGCCAAGTCGTCCATAGTCCCCATTACCAAACGTAAATAACTTCCCGTCAGAGGTCACAACTGCACTGTGCTTAAAACCACAGGATGCCTGTAACAGGAATGAATAGGGGTTTAATACTGCTAATGCTTCTTTTCCTATGATGTTAAGTCTTATAGTAAACTTGCAACATTGTTCTAGTAATTTCACAGCTTTTTTCATGGGAACGTTACCTATTACAGGTAAGTTTATCCTAAAAAACTGTTTTAACAAAGAATCAGTTATATCGCAGCATTTCCTGGGTAAGTTAACAGTACTATTGGTCCATTTATTCTGACACCAGTCAGTCAGTTATAATGCTAACCCAACAACCCTGAGCGCAAAGGATGGCAGCCATTACTAGAATCTTTAACGTCTGGTATGCCCTTACTGCGGATCAACCCCAAGACCTCCCGCACCCAGGGTACTCTACCAATACACCATCGAGGCAGACTCAACAAATTGTAAATTAAGAGCACCAAGGAGGGAAACTCCTACTACAATTTTTAAAGTTTCTTGTTGACCCAACCTTGGATCAGAACCTAATCACCTGCTAACAAGGAAGATTCTCTAAACACAACACCACTGAGCCGGTTAATAAGACTCTGACCTTTAACAAATCTGCAGCAGACAACTTTGAAAGCATCTAGGCATTAAACTGAAAATGACTAGAAATGAAAGTATAATTCTTGAAAAGAAAGTCGTCTCCTGTAGAATGTCAAAATGTGTCTTTATTTAGGAAAAGGTTAGGGAATTAAAATGGCAAAGTTAAGATCTAGCAATATAATAGTTGAGCCATCATAATCATATTGATTGTGAGCAATGAATATGCCTGTAATGTTTTCAAGAATAAAAAAATAAAAACATTGTTGAATATAAATGTGTTATTTCAAAAGTTTAATGAAATAGGGACAACCAGATTTCTATTCAATAGGCATACAGTAAGTACCAACATAACAGACTTTTATATGTTATAAAGAAACTATCACTATTGCGTTAATGAAAATTTGTTAGTTAAATCAAATATTTTGTACTATGCGCCTAAATACTTTCAGTAAATGTTTGTCATTATCATTGTCATTATGAAAGCGACACCTGAAACTCACTTTGCCTTTGTCCTTTCACATTAACTGATTGAATGTGCATTTTTTTATCATCATGATAGAGAATTAATATAAGACCATACCATAGGTGAAACTAGAACTATCACTGAAGATGATAAATACCCCCTAAACAGCACCTTGACCTACACCATAACTTAATAAGTAACAGGGCCATAAATCTGTAAAATAACATGCAATTGTAACCCCTTTAGAATATGCACATCTCCTCTTGGTATAGAGGCTTCATGTAAAATTTCACCCAGTGGTTTGTAAGAAATAGGCCAAACAAAATATGGCTTCCGACCGACAGACAGACAAACCGACACAGTGACTCCTATATACCCCATCTTCTTCGAAGGGGGTATAATGAAATGTTTCTATACTCAGTTCAAACCCAACAAACAAATAACTTAAGCATTAACAGAGAAAACAATGTTATTTCTATTAATAGGGCCATTTTGAATTTCCCCCATTTTGTTTGTTCAATTACAAAGATGTGATAACTTACAAAATATGTAACTAGATGCTTACTTTATTTTAATTTGATTCGTAAATTGTTACTTTTTTCATCAATGTGATCACACTTGTAAATGGGAAAATCCTTGATCCTGTTTGCTTTAAAATGGGCTTGGGAAACTTTTTTTTTTTATCTTATTGCATTTAAATAACTCAAAAAGCCACATCTATAAAATTTATATATAATGGCCTATATGTATTTATTTTTTATTTGTACCAAACACTAATAAATTGCAAAAATCCTGCGCACAAGATTTGACTCTGGCTATGTAAAAACTAGAATTTACTGGTTTTTTTCTAAGAGTCCTATGCTGTAAAATCATCTATCTAAACAAATCTGAAAAATTAGGAGTTAAATTTTGAAACAATTTTTCTGGGAAAAGTGAACAAATTATTCCAAATTGAAAACATCAGAGAGGAATAGAAAATCCATATTAACTGTTACTATCTTGCAGACACATTCTGATCACTTTTGAATACAATGTGGCAAAAGGAGAATTGGTCGTATTGATCAAATTTTTGTTGTTTAACCATTTCCCTCATATAGATGCTTTCTGACGCCTCTGCAGCAGACAGCTTATTGAAAACATAGTGACAAAAGAAGAAATTGCACAAAACCAGCAATTTCTCTTTTTGCCACAATGTTTTCCACTTTTAGTCATACGTTATCCATTCAATTATAGAGATTTTCTATTTTTTGACAAAATATGTTCAAAGTCGTCTGCTGCAGAATTGTCGTATGAGGGAAATGGTTAATTAACAATGTTTTTGATTATTATACTTTCAATTATTTACACAGATTTTATAAATGTTTGCCAATACTTTTTCTGCTGCTGATTTGTTTTATGTTGAAAAGGGTTAATAGACTGTAAAGATATGTAAACTCACCTGTATAACTTCCTCCCCCTGCAACGGTTCTATCTGTCGGGGTCGTCTCTGCCTATCACTGTTTCCATGACCTAACTTCCCATAGTCTCCATCCCCCCAGCTAAACACCTCCCCGCTCTCCGTGACCGCAATACTGTGACCATCTGAGCCAACAGACGTGGACAACTGGGTCACCACAAAACCTGATAATAATAATTATATGAGCCGTCCCGCGAGAAAACAAACATTGTGGACTCTGCATAAAGTATCGACCCGGATCAGCCTAGGCATGCTGCGCAGGCTTACCTGGACAGACACTTTTTGACTCCTGTGGATTTTCTGTTTCAGGAAACATTACTCTATACCTCTATGCCCCCGGGACGGTATGTGTCGGCCCGGATCAGCCTGCACGGACTGATCTTGGTCCATACATTACGCAGAGCCCATAATGTTGGTTTTCTCGCGGGATGGCTCATATTGTTAACTGCACTACTAAGAATTGTCTCCATCCCGCCAAACACTCTGTGACCGCTTTACTGTTGTTACCATTAGACAGCGACAAGAGACTCACCACAAAACCTGATAATTATTATGTAAGTACCACTCTATTCAACTAAACACCTCCCCACTTCAAGAGTATCAAAGGTTTTCTGTATAAGGAACATGGTTATTAATTACATGTAGTATGTCGGAAGAAGCACATGTGTTGCCTGCCAATATGTCATTACTGAACGCGTAATGTGATGGAATCCGTATGTGTCTACATGACGAGGTAGGCAATATAAATAGCTTGATAAGTCATTAATCTGAACACAACGTTATAAAATGTCTTTCTTCAAATTTCAAAACCTTAAAACAGATTCTTTTAACCTTTTTTCACAAACAACAATTTAGTAGCAAATGACTTTGAAAACATCTTAGTAGAAATAAGGAACATCTTAATAAATGAAAGTATGATAGTCATATAAAGTTGAAAGCATTGTGGCAAAAGGAGAAATTGCTTGTTTTGATCAAGTTCTCATTTTGTCACAATGGTTTCAAATGTTGACATCAGAAAGCGTCTGCATGTGGGAAAGGGTTAAAGCTATTTATGAACTATAATTAACCTTGTAGAGCAGAGATAATGGTGAGAGTTTTCAGATCATCAGAATTTCCTTGACCAAGTCTGCCATAACTACCTTCCCCACAGGCAAGCACTGTACCATTGGCTTGCAATACAAATGTACAGTTCTGGCCACAGATTATCTGAAAGTAAAACACAGAAAAGTTTGAAAACTTCATGAATTATTTAAGTGTTTATCAGAGTGTCTTTAGCAATATGATAAGGTAGCAAACTTGGTTGATATATCATACGAATTATTCATCAAAGTAAGTTTGACAAAGATCAGAAAATATCTATTTAAAATTAGCACTTTCCCAATTGCAGAAGAATTTTTCTTAGCTGCTGAAAATGTTTTTTTGAAATCCTTTGATGATCAATTTCTCCTTTATCCACAATGATTTCAAATCTATTCAATAATGATATTTAAATTTTAGGAAATTTGCCAAATGTTTGACGTGTTGTTTTTAAAGCTGTCTGCTGCAGATTGTATGTGGGAAAAGGCAGACATATTTCCTGCCTAATCAAGTTTATGTATGTGCAAGTACAACCTAATTTTCTATTAATTTTATAATAAAATTACTTTTTACAAACAACTTTTATTTATTGTTTACCAATTTTCTGTAAATTGAATGGAGGTACGTGGCCGCAATACAGATGCGCTTGGTTAGCTTTAAGGCTGAAAGCAGTCTGTAAAAAGGTCAATCATATTATCCTTGCCAACTTACATATTCCTTACTAGACCATATACAGATAAAGACACAATTGTTAATATCTGTAAAGCTTGATGTTCAAACCACTTCAGTCTTTGCAAGATACCAAGGCAACTTCAAACTCAACTACTGCAAACACAACTGCAAACTCAAACACTGGAAATGCAAACTTTACTACTTCAAATGCAAACTTTATTACTGCAATACTAGGTGTTATCTGAACAAAATGAGCAACAACCAAGATCAGGCACGCAGCCAGGTGGAAGCCGTGAATCCTATGCTTCCACATCAATTTTGCAATTATGCTTTTTCTTGATGAGAAAGCTCCTTGGGTTCTCCCATGGAAAGGACATGGGCTTCCTTTGAATGATAAAACTAGATAAAACATAACAAATGGCCACTCTATATCATTCTTTATGAACCCATTCCACTTGCAGACACATTTTGATGTTATAGCTGACAACTTTAGAAAACATGGTGGCAAAAGGAGACATTGCTCATAATGAGCAATTTCACATTTTATCATAATGTTTTTAACTCTAATAAAAAAGTAGTGTGATTCATAGATATTTTCTACATTTTAGGTTTTTACAAAGTCGTCTGCTGCTGATTTGTCTTATGTAGGACAAAACAGATAGTACAGATTTTCATACATGACTAACCTGTTGGGCTAAAGAGAAGGAATCAACACAAACTGGAGTCAGAACAACCCTTCCTCCCTCGCACAGCTGTCCATGCCTCTCGTAGCCCCACATGTACGTCTCACATTTACCGCCTATTTGCCAGTCCTCTGGTTTCTGTGTTGCCCAGTTCATTATCTCTGCATCCACTGTGTATCCCCATTTACTGTTATCCTGGGTAAGTAAAGAGCATTGCTCTACGAAAACCATCCACAGGGCATTTCCTAGCAGTGTAGAACCAGATCAACCTACATATTCTCACAGGTTGAACTGCTTCTGCACTGCATGGTCCAAGGAACTTTAGGCAAATAAAGTACATTTGAATTTGATAGTGTAAATATGCAGACATATCTTTATATACACCGGTCTCTGTGGCTGATTTTCCCTATAGCACAGCACAATTGTACTTCATGCCTGAACCCTTTCCCAGATACAGACGCTTTCTGATGCCTCTGCAGCAGACATCTTTTTAAAACTTATTTTTAACTTTATTAAATCATTTTTCTAACTTTTATAGAAAACTTCCACATTTTTGCCTAAATGTTTTCAAAGTCATCTGCTGCAGATTTGCTGTATGTAGGAAAGGTTTAACCATTTACCATTTATCGCATATCCATGGAAAATATTCCCTAATTGACAATAAATAGATTTTCATTAACAAAAGTACCTTTTAAATAATCAAGGACAACGTTAAGTGATCCCCATGCAAGATAAAGTTTGACTTTTGACCTTTAACCCCTTTACTGTCTGCCAACATTTCTCTTCTAGAGGAAATTTCTGATGAAAAACTTCATTAACCCTTTCTCACATACAACAAATCTGCAGCAGACGACTTTGAAATCATCTTGAGAAGAATATAGAAAATCTCTTCATGTAAATTTTTTGTTTTGGAATTAATTTGAAAACATTGTGGGAAAAGGAGAAATTATTCATCATGACCAATTTCTACTTTTGCCAGTGTTTTTAAAAGCATTTGTTTGTGGGAGAGGGTTTAAATAAACAAAATAATTTATCAATTTATAAGGTGAATGTCTTGTAATGAGAATATTCCATTCTAACAAAGGTTATGATTCTGTTTCAAATTTGTATGATTGATTTAAACAGGTACTCAATGGCAAAAACAAGTCGTAAATATTTCAACATAACAAAGATAACTTATACTAAAGTGCTTACAAAAACATGATCCACAATTTCCTCTTGACACATGTTCGTGCTGAGTGACAGGAAGGATTTTGGACACACAGAGTGCGATGTAAAACTCTCTGATGTCTTCATGGCTGATGAGTAAGCCATTAACCACTGCCACTCTGGTACTAAATTCTGTCCAGGCTCTGAGTGGGAAACACAAACTTATAATATATAGAGTTTCAACAGTTCAATGTCAAATAAATTATATGTTACAAATACATAAACATTCAAAACATCTAAATTAATCCTTTCGCTGCCAGAAACATTTAGGCTTAAAATGGAGTCTCAATAAATATAAGTACACTGGCACTCCTGTATAAAACTCTCCGTTTTAAAGCGGATCCCGTTATAACACTGGTCTTGCTTGGCTCCCAAAATTTATTGCATGAAATATTTGGGAATAGAATTATAAATTTTCAAAAACCTAACTTTTGAAACACCAAAATACGATCCGAGTAATAGATCTCCACTGCAGTTAATCCACATGTTTGCATAACGCTTTGTTCAACATTACAACAATGGACAGGTAAAAAGTAGATATATCGTTATCGAGCGACTGCAGTATCACGTTAAACAATAGACAGATAAAAAAAATTGATATCGGTCTAATTATTGTTTGGGCATTACGCTTATTGTGTTCAGTCACCTTACAACCTGATACAACTTTAATCGACTGCGGCTGTCATGGTGTGACAAACGAACAAGCTCAATTTCAAACTTCATAATGTAACAAACAAATTTCGCAAAATTTTGTCTGTATGTCATCCATTACTTTCTCATTTCTTCTATCTCCGCAGTGAATACAACTTGGGAAAACCCAAAATATACACGTGACTATTCCAGCCAATCGTATTTGCAATATTTTGTAGTGAATACAACTTGGAAACCCAAAATATACAATGACTTTTCCAGCCAATCGTATTTGCGATATGTAAATTAAAACTATTTAGCTCAAATGTATGCAGTAAACGTCATCAATATTGGGGCCGTTAAATAGGCATGCGTATGAGACATGTATCGATTGTAAACTTCTGCAAATATTGCAAAACTATAAGTATACTCCCAGCCACTCGGTAAATCTCGAAAGTTCACTGCAATTACCCCGAATTGTCAAAAAAATAACCCTGTAAAATATCGACAATTAGAAATGCGTATTATTCGGTCCAAAAATATCTTGCAAGCTTGGTTTAGCCAAAAACACTCTCTCTTTGCAATTGAATTAGTGTATGCATTATAGGTGGGTGGGTGGTGTAATGATTTTTGGAACAGCGTTATCAATTTAACCCCGCTTATAGCACTGTGCGAGACCATGGCTCCCAAGTACAGTGTTATAGAGGAGTGCCAGTGTATGATCAATGGATAAAGTTGAAAACATTGTGGCCAGGGCGAAAAATTTCTCCTTTTGCAACACTGTTTTCAAAACAGTCTGTATGTAGGAAACAGATAAACAATGTCTGCTTATCACGGTATGCACAACCTTAAGATACAATTGCAAATATTGTAGATCAAGATCAGCACACTAATCTTGGTCTACATTCTTTGCTGCTCAATTATCAATATTAACCCTTTCGTTCATATAGACGCTGTCTGACGCCTCTGCAGCAGACGGCTTTTTGAAAACATAGTGAAAAAGAAGAAATTGCTCAAAATGAGCAATTTCTCCTTTTGCCACAATGTTTTCAACTTTTCGTCATAGGTTATCCATTCAATTATAGAGATTTTCTATGTTTTGACAAAAAAAATTAAAGTTGTCTGCTGCAGAATTGTTGTATGAGGGAAGGGGTTAAGTAAACACTAGTCCATAACATTTCAAAACATGCAATGAATTTGTTAAATATCAAGGATGAGGATTATCATTGCAGGAATTCGGCTGGATAACCTTTTAACACATACAACAAATTTGCAGCAGACAACTTTGAAAACATCTAGGCAAAAACACAGAAAAACACTTAAAATGTAGGTATTATTGCTGAAAAAAGTAGAAAACATAGTGGCAAAAGAAGAAGTTGCTAGTTTTGAGCAATTTCTTCTTCGCCACAATGTTCTCAAAAGTTGTCCGATGCAGATGCTTCAAAATTCGTCTGAGGAGGAAAGGGTTAAAAGTAGTTTTTTTGGTTTGAATAGTGTTTTACTCGACTTTCAACAGTATTTAAGTTATATCATGGTGTTTCTTGGGTAAATTACCAGTATAACGGTATTATTTATCCTAACACCAATGCATCAGTTGAAATGCTATCACAACAAGACTTTTGTATGATCCGACTGGGGATCAAACCCTGGTCTCCCGCTCCCAAGACAGGCTCTATTACCACTACACTGCGTAAAAAAAAATCATAATACCTGTCCAATCAGTAAGATGATGTGGGGGTTTTGGAACATAACACAAAATTTTGTTTACACTGGTCGCTACTGTTAACGAACACAAGGACTGTAGGTATTCACTGTGTATTAAGTGTTCACCACTCATCACTAAGGGCTGAAACATACAAAGTTAGTTTAGTTTAAACTTACTTATTTTACATGGATTGGGAAACAACTTTTCAGCTTATGTTAATCATACTCAATGTCAGCTTTCTTGAGACTTTATCAGTACAAACGCCATTGGTGTGGAAAGGTCCCAAAGGCAGAACCCGCTCATCATGGGATTCGAACCCAGGAACATTGTCACAATGTTTTAAAATTGATGATGGGGTGTCAGAAAGTGTCTATATATGGGAAAGCGTTAATTAGATGTGGATGTGTTGGCATTTAACACAGAAATGGTCTAGGCAAGGTATACATGTGTAAATAACACATCATTTTGTCAAGACAAGGTATGGGTAAAGAACACAGAATTTGATAGACCAGGTATTGTCATTTAGGACAGAATGTTGTCTAGACTGGCTATGGCCAATTAAAACAGGATTTTGTCTACTCCACATATGGGCATATAAAACAGGATTTTATCTAGTCCAGGTATGTCATGATAAACAGAACTTTATCTAGACCAGGTATGGGTAAATAAAACAGAATTTTGTCTAGACCAGGTATGGGTAAATAACACAAGTTTTGTCTAGACCAGAAATGGGTAAATAACACATGTTTTGTCTAGACCAGAAATGGGTAAATTATACAGAATTTTGTTACGACAAGGTATGGGTAAATAACACAGATTGTTTCTAGTTCAAGTATGGCATAAAAAACAGAATTTTGTCTAGAAGAGGCATTGGAACCTTACCTTTTCATATAAATACTGTTCTAGTAGTAGAGTAGGAAGATTTTGAAGAAACGTTTTCAAACAGGGTGCTTGCTGCATGGTGAGCCCCATTCTTTGCAGTGAGCTTCGTGATGTTGCTAATGCCTGTTGTTTAACATGGACATCGTTTGGGTAATGTAATACAATAACATCCTGGAATAAAAATGGGCATAAAACAAATATCAAATGATGAAGCCTTTTTTAGATCTTATTTACTCTTTGGCATTTACAACAAATCTGCAGCAGACGACTTGCAAATATCTAGGACAAAAATATGGAAAATCTCTATTTATGAAAATATAATTATTTAATAATGAAGAAAATAGTGTGACAAAGGGAGAAATTGCCCATTATGAGCAATATCTCTTTTTGCCACAGTATCTTCAAAAATCGTCTGCTGCAGATACATCAAAATGAGTCTGTAATTAGGTAAGGGTTAATATTTTAATTGGTGTACAACTAGTGAGTTTACACTATTTGTGTCGAGAGTTGCATCAGGATTATATAACACGTAGACATACAATGAAGGCCCTTACAAAACTATACAGATGCACAGTATTCACTTTTTACAGAGGCAAAATGACCCCAAATCACTTGATTTGTTATTATATATAAAGGCTTTACCTTAGATCTATTGAAGCAAGCAGCAAGGCCATGATCTGAATACCAGCACAGACTTCGTAACATACCACTACCTATGTAAGTCTGTAACAAACTACCATCCTGCAATAAATTTAAACCAATTTTTAATGTTTACCTGATATGATGTTATAAAAGACATCTACTCGGAAAACATCTGCAAAAAGTGTTTGTAACATCTTGGTCAATAGAAGAATTCATTTGATACAGAGTTGGAAACAAAGTAGAAATAGTTGAAAAATGTTGTTACTTTATTTCCCAATAAAAGAAAAAGCATTCCTACATAAATCCCAATTTAAAACAAGATACCCATTAGGGTATGAATCGCTCTACTGGCTATCACATATTTTTTTTCCGAATTGAAAAATAATAATTATTATAACGGCTTTGCTTTCTATTCCCAATTAAAAGGATATTCATTGCAAGTTAAAAGAAACATCCTACAAAATATGTAGTCTCTTAAGTTGTTAACACTTTATTTTTATACTCATTTTATAAATTCTCATTAAGAACAATTTCTTCTTTTTCCACAATGTTTACAAAAATTTCCTCTTCGCACATGTCTGCACTGAGTGACAGGAAGGATTTTGGACACACAGTATGTGAAGTGAAGCTCTCTGATGTCTTCATGGCTGATGAGTAAACTGTTGACTGTGTCTTTTTAACAATTAATTGTTAAAATTAAACAATGATTTGCTAATAAACAAGACATGTTTGTCAATCATTATGCCCCCCCCCCCCCCCCCCCCCCTCTTTTTTGTTCAATGACACTGTAACCTTGACCTTTTAACGGATGACCTCAGAATTGATAGGGATCATCAACTGTTCAAGCCCAACCTTGCTGCCAAGTGTAAGTACTGTAGGTCGAAGGATTATCCAGTTATTAAACTGACAAAATTTAGTCTACTGAAAAACTGACAAGACAGATTGACGGATAGACAGACCAACATTTGCAAAGGGATGCATAATAACTTAATGGAAAATGCAATTATGAATAAGGTCTTAGCTCTCATAGATATTAAAAATCTGTGCAGCAATTTACAGGTTTGAAAAGAATTGATTGAAAACTGTGGACTCTATTGTGTCACAACAGGAACAATGCCATCCCATAAGCTCTTCTGGCCTTTGACCAGTAACTCACACCCTGTGTTGTGGGTACTAAAAAGAATTGTCTCTGTGTGAAGATTCTTTTGAGTTCCCACAGCATAACGTTTGGTTGAGTAATTAGAGAGATATAATGGGGAGAGGACCAGTTTACTCCCCATTATCTTGTCCTCTGAGTTTAGTGATACATGTTAACTGTACTTACCAGTAAGGACCATATCCTTAGCCATCCTTTCATGGAGCCGGATGCCAGGAGAAGTCCATTGGGACTGAACGCCAATGTGATCGCACCTGATACATGTCCTCTCAGTACAAAATGTACTTTGGCTTGGGACTTTGTGGCACCTCCATCCTGTCAACATGGAACATAGTGAAACCCCTCAGGTTATATAAAACATAACATACATGTAGCACAATACAAAATGCTCATTATAAGCAATTTCTCCATTTTCCACAATGTTTTGAAAAG
>JASEVX010000002.1:127173643-127517347 GCA_031761405.1 Serripes groenlandicus
GTACTGACAGAAAGGTCATCTCACAAGGAATACACATTTGAAATATGGTAGCCGTACCTGTTATGGTTCAAAAGTAGTGGTCAAGGTTAAAGGTTTTTTTCGAGAATGGCAACATCTAGGTCAAAGGTCAAGGTCGCAAGGTCAAAAATGTTGGTACTGACAGAAAGGTCATGTCACAAGGAATACACATGTGAAATATGGTAGCCGTACCTGTTATGGTTCAAAAGTAGTGGTCAAGGTTAAAGTTTTTTTCGTGCAGACAGACAGACGTGCAGACAGACAGACAGACATGCAGACAGACGTGCAGACAGGCCAAAAACTAGATGCCCACCGAATCGGTGATTCCGGGGGCATAAAAAAGGGCCATAATTTGCATAAAATGCAGGATAGAGTTATCTAATTTGATAATCTACACAGGTGTGATAGTTGGGTAGGGTTGTATAAAGTTTCAATGCAATGCATCAAGTAAATACTGAGATATGGACTCTTAATTTAGTTGCACGCAAAACTTTAACCAGAATTTCTTAGTAAAAAATGGCCATAACTTGCATAAAATGCAACATAGAGTTATCTAACTTGATAATCTACATAGGTGTGATAGTTTAGTAGGGTTGTAGAAAGTTTCAATGCAATACATGTAGTATTTAAGTACTTGCATGCAAAACGTTAACAAAAGTGTGATGTGGACGCCGATGCCGACGCCAGGGTGAGTAGTATAGCTCTCATATTCTTTGAATAGTCGAGCTAAAAATGGTAGTAATGACTTGGAGCTCTGGGTTGTGGGGTTAGCATAACGACTGACAGGCTGAAGTCCGGATAAATAGACCATTAGTACTGTTAACTTACCTAGGAAACGCCGTGATATAACTGAACAAGAGACCCAAGAGGGCCAGTATCGCTCCACGGCCATAAGGCAAAAATCAAATCTTCAAACAGCCCTGCCCCCTGGTGGCCATGTTTTTTACCAACCAACATGGCTTAAAGGAATCTTGTAGAGTGTCACCCAAGGAATGTTTCTGCAAAATTATTTGAAAATCTGCCTGACACTTTTGGAGGAGAGGATATTTTAAGTTTTCACTATAGCCTTATAAGGCAAAATAGCCCCACCCCCTGGCGGCCATATTTTTCAACCAATCAACATGGTTTGAAGGAATCTGATAGAGGGGGGTCAGCCTAGGAACATTTTTACAAAACTATTTGAATATCAGCCAGACACTTTCAGAGGAGAAGATTTTTTAAGTTTTCTCTTTAGCCATATAAGGGCAAAATAGCCCAGCCCTCTGGCTGCCATGTTTCTTTACCAATCAACATGGCTTAAAGAAATCTGATAGAGGGTCACTCAAGGAATATTTCTACAAAATAACTTGAAAATTTGCTCAACACTTTCGGAGAAGAAGATTTTTAAGTTTTCACTAAGGTCATATAAGGCAAAATAGCCCCACCCTCTGGCAGCCATGTTTTTCGACCAATCAACATGGCTTGAAGGAATCTGATAGAGGGTAACCCAATGAACATTTCTACAAAATTATTTGAAAATCGGCTGAACACTTTCGGAGAAGTTTTCACTATAGCTATATAAGGCAAAATAGCCCCACCCCCTGGCGGCCATGTTTTTCAACCAATCAACATTTCTTGAAGGAATCTAATAAAGGGTCACCCAAGGAAGATTTCTACAAAATTATTTGAAAATCGGCCTGACACTTTCGGATAAGAAGATTTTTTAAGTTTTCACTATTTTTTTCTTTTGGTTGCCATGGAAACCAGAATTTGAATGGATAAAAGAAAATTGAAGGAATCTAAGAGAGGACATTTAGAGGATGCTTCCTATGAAGTTTCAACCAAATTGGCCAAGTGGTTAGGGAGAAGAAGTTGTTTAAAGGAAAAAGTTAACGCACGCACAACAGACAATTCGCCATGACATAAGCGCCAGTGGAGCTAAAAATTGTTGAAAGTGGTGTAAAACAAGAGGGCCATGATGGCCCTGGAATCGCTCACCTGATTTTTTTTTCACTTTAGCTATATAAGCCCCGCCATCTGGCGGACATAGTTTCCGACCAATCGACTTGGCTTGAAGGAATCTGATAGAGGGTCACCCTAGGAACATTTCTACAAAATTATTTGAAAATCGGCCTGACACTTTTGGAGGAGAAGATTTTTTAAGTTTTCACTATAGCCATAAAAGGCAAAATAGCCCCGACCCCTTGTGGCCATGTTTTTTGACCAATCAACATGGCTTGAAGGAATCTGATAGAGGGTCATCCAAGGAACATTTCTACAAAATTATTTGAAAATCGGCCTGACACTTTTGGAGAAGAAGATTTTTTAAGTTTGCACTATAGCTATATAAGGCAAAATAGCCCCGCCCCCCCTGGCGGCCATGTTTTTCGACCAATCAACATGGCTTCAAGGAATCTGATAGAGAGTCACCCAAGGAACATTTCTACAAAATAAGTTCAAAATCTGCAAACCAGTTTGGGAGGAGAAGAATTTTGAAGTTTTTTTCGTTTCGTTGCCATGGAAACCAGAATTCTGCATGGATCCCAATAAATTGAAGGAATTCTGGTGAGGTCATTGAGAGGATGCTTTCTGTGAAGTTTCATCCCAATTGACCCACTGGTTACTGAGGAGAAGATGTTGAAGATTTTTTAAGTTTTCACTATAACCATAAAAGGCAAAATAGCCCCGCCCCCCTGGCGGCCATGTTTTTCAACCAATCAACATGGCTTGAAGGAATCTGATAGAGGGTTACCCAAGGAACATTTCTACAAAATTATTTGAAAATCGGCCCGACACTTTTGGAGGAGAAGATTTTTTAAGTTTGCACTATAGCCATATACGGCAAAATAGCCCCCCCCCCCCCCCCCCCCCCCCCCGGCGGCCATGGTTTTCGACCAATCAACATGGCTTGAAGGAATCTGATAGAGGGTCACCCAAGGATCATTTCTACAAAATAATTTGAAAATCGGCCTGACACTTCGGAGGAGAAGATTTTTTAAGAATTTTGAAGTTTTTTTCATTTCGTTGCCATGGAAACCAGAATTCTGCATGGATCCCAAAATGTTATAAGGAATTCTGGTGAGGCCATTGAGAGGATGCTTTCTGTGAAGTTTCATCCCAGTTGACCCACCGGTTACAGAGGAGAAAATGTTGACGGACGACGGACGACGACCGACGGACAACGGACGCCGGACATAGGGTAATCACAATAACTCACCCTGAGCACTTCGTGCACAGGTGAGCTAAAAACAAACAATCAATCAATCTTCCTGGCTTAAATTATAATACATCAGAGGGTCAGCATTCAGCCTACCTTTTAATTCCACTAATTGTGTCTGTCTCTCTACTTGTTCCTGTGTGACAAGTTTCAGTAACATCCCTTGAGTTCTATCTAACTCCTCGACAGTCACAACTCTTTTAAATGCTGAGGGGCTCGTGGCTACATTAATCAACTTCTTCATGAAATCACAGATAATATTCTTTAAGTCCTCATCCTTCCGAACAACAGTCCCATCGGCTAACGCTTTACTGGTGTCAGCGACTAAATCTGTTTTAGGAACTAGAAGCATTTCTCCATACTTCTGACTGCTCAATACAGTCTGAACCGCTTTTAAAGCAGATAACTGCAACCATGCAAATTTTAAGTCAATTATTTCAGTTTTTAAATTAGTATTTTGATCTTCGCTGACAGCTTGAGTGGACTTTGGTGGTTTACTTTTCGGTCTGCACACATCATGTTTTGGTCCTGCTTGTTCCTCACTTGTGATCACATTCTGGTTATGATTATGTTCCAAGACGGCACTGACGATTTTACTTATTACCTCTGATCTTCTGTCTGCATCCATCACTTCATCAGCTGATGAAGCATCATTTGGGATGTGTGAGGATGACTCCCCATCATCTGTGTCAGTTCTTGGACTATGTTGTCCCTGCTCATGCAGTGTCAGAGCTTTGTTCAGATACATGTCATAAATATCTTCCACCTCTCTATTTGTAGCGTCATATTGCGGGGGAGGAGCCCTTTTTGTTACATCATACTGTGGGGGAGGTGCAGGAGTAGCCCTGTCTGAAGAATCACATTGTGGTAGAGAAAGTTCCCTTTTTGTGATATCAAACAAAGGGGGAGGAGAACTTGGTACTATTTTCACACCTCGGACTTCAAGATCAACGGCTGAATCAGCGAGCAGACCTTCAGAATCATTGACAGTTTTGGTACCAACAACTACTTCTTGATGGTCTAAAATGGTAAAAAGAGAAGTAAATCAAAGTTGTATTTTCACAATTAACCTGTTAAGACATTGTCCAAGTCACCTGCTTTGAAAACATGATTGGAAAAATGTATAAATTCTGGAAAACTGCAGGATTAACTTTTCAAATTAAAGGCAGTGTCTGTATCTGAGAAAAGATAAATCTTTCACTTAAATAGGAAACATTTGATACGGAGTACAGTAGACAATTTGAAGAAGTATTTTGGAAAAGAAATATCATAAGGGTTCATTTGTTAAGATTTTGCACTAAATCCTTCAAATGGATTCTTTGTTGTAATGAGATATAAAATCACACTTTTGGTTTAGGCAGGCGCTTTAAACCAATTCATTTACACTATAAGCAAACATCATGTACAATGTTTCTTTTTTTCCCCCAACTGTCCCTTACTGTATACAGATGCAGCTCATATCCATGGACATTTTTTGTTGATGAAATGTAACTTTCACTATATTTTTCAGATAAAATGCCATTAAATTTTTTCGTAATTAAAATGTCAAAAAAAAAGACAGTTTAATGAAAAGTGATTATAGGAATTAAAATATTGATCAAACTCTTTTGACTTCATTTTTTTTGTCTTTAAAGAGGCATCGAACTACTCATCTTTAAAATTTCAGTCGTAATTTTTCTTTAGTCTAGCTATACTAATTAGACAACGAACATTTGAGAAGCAAGAGCTGTCCGTAAGACAGCTCACTTGACTATTCCACTGATTATAAGTTAAGACCAAATCGCTATGGTCACATCCCTGACCAAATATTGAATCAAGAGGGCCATAAGGCCCTGGAATCGCTCACCTGAGAATGGGTTATTTAAGACTTAACTCTTTCAGCACCAATGGCAATATCATCAAGACAAACTTTCTCACAAAAAGTCAAAAATGCGATCTAGTAGTGTTAACTAGATTGTTCTACAATGTTTTTGACAGGACATGACCTATATTCGAACTTGGCCTAGAAATCATCAGGACAAACTTTCTGATAAAGTTTCAACATGCTCAAGTTTAAAATGCGGCTTCAAGAATGTTAACAAGATTTTCCTTAAATTTGTCCTAGTGACCTAGTTTTTGACCTGACATGACCCATATTCGAACTTGGCCTAGATATCATCAGGAAAAACATTCTGACAAAGTTTCAACTTGTTCAAATTAAAAATGCGACTTCCACAGTGTTAACAAGATTTTCCTTCAATTCGGCCTAGTGACCTTGTTTTTGGCCCGACATGATCTATATTCGAACTTGGCCTAGATATCACTAAGACAAACATTATGACAAAGTTTCAACATGCTCACGCCAAACATTTGGCTTCCAGTATGTTAACAAGATTTCCCTTAAATTTGGCCTAGTGTCCTAGTTTTTGACAGGACATGACCCATATTCGAACTTGGCCTACATATCATCAGAACAAACTTTCTGATTAAGTTTCAACATGCTCAAGTTTAAAATGCAGCTTAAAAAGTGTTAAAATAATTTTCCTTAAATTTGGCCTAGTGACCTAGTTTATGACCTGACATGACCCACATTCGAACTTGGTCTAGATATCACTTAGACGAATATTCTGACAAAGTTTCAATATGCTCAAGCCAAAATTGTGGCTTCCAGAGTGTTTGTTAACAAGATTTTTCTCAAATTTGGCCTAGTGACCTAGTTTTTGACCTGACATGACCCATATTTAAACTTGACCTAGATATCACTAAGACAAATTTTCTGACATAGTTTCAACATGCTCAAGTTTAAAATGTGGCTTCCAGAGTGTTAACAAGATTTTCCTTCAATTTGGCCTAGTGACCTAGTTTTTGACCCGACATGACCTATATTCGAACTTGGTCTAGATATCACTATCACAAACATTATGACAAAGTTTCAACATGCTCACGCCAAACATTTGGCTTCCAGTATGTTAACAAGATTTCCCTTAAATTTGGCCTAGTGTCCTAGTTTTTGACAGGACATGACCCATATTCAACATGCTCAAGCCAAAAATGTGAATTCCAAGAGTGTTAACAAGATTTTCATTAAATTTGGCCTAGTGACCTAGTTTTTGACCCAACATGACCCAGTTTCGAACTTGGCCTAGATTTGATCGAGATATATGTTCTGATAAATTTTCATGAATATTGGATGCAAAATGTTGCCTCTAGAGTGTTAACAAGCAAATGTTGACGACGGACAAAAGCGGTGAGCTAAAAACAATTATGAATTTACGAAGCACTAATGCCTTTTGAGGGCAAAAAAGTTTTCTTGAAGTTGGTACCACTATATGGTCTTGCCAAAAGAAACTTGTGTGCATAATATTAAAGAATTATCATCAATAGATCAAAAGTTATATTTTAGTCAAGTTATTGAAAAGGAGATTGAAGGTCAATATCAAGGTCATTACAAAAAAAGTACTAACTGAAAAGGACTTGTCACAAGGAGAATACATGGCTTATATAAAAGCTCTTTTTCTCACAGGTCAAAATGTATGGCCAATATTACAGTTTTAGAATAATAGGTCCAATTTCAAGGTCAAGGTCATAAAAGAAATATTGAAATAACTGGAAAAGACTTTTCACAAGGAATATACATTCCTAAAATGAAAGTCCTTTCTTCCTCTCACAGGTCTAAAGGTATGGTCAATATAAGGTTTTAGAAATGTAGGTCAAAGGTCATTTTCCAGATCCAAACATAAAACACCATGCTACTAGGTGGTAAGGACTTGTGACAAGATCAAAACATGTGTTATGAGGAAAACATTAAATGGTTAACACATGCACTGATAAACAGAACATTTTTCCTTTGGCAGAAGATTAGAGATAATGGATCATCTAAAAAGCCTGGGACCTACCTGTTCTGCCATCAGCGGGATCCATCTCGCTATTCGCACTATGAAAACTGGAGTCAGATGCCACGCCCCCTGTTAAATCTCTACTGGACAACATCTCACTCGATCTACTGTCAGATAGGGGAAGTTTGGGGTCAGTTACTTCTGTAACAATAAATATATGAGCTCAATTAAAACCTAAACAAAAAGAATTCAATAACATACTAAAACAAAAAAGTAAACTCTCACAGAAATGGCTATCACTTGTGAATAAGCATAAAAGAAAAAGCAATCTAAAAGGTAACAGTTGGAAAATTTATTAACAAGACTAGAAACAAGAGCTGTCGGAGGACAGCGCGCTGGACTTTGTTGTGCTTGCCAATAAAAAATACTTTTTTGGGTGATAGAGAAAACATAACTAAGTACTTTATCATATTAATTATAAGCAAAGTACTTTATAAGTAAAAAAAGAGCCATAATTGGTACAAAAATCTTGACAGAGTTATGTACTCTTGTCTGTCGATGGAGTTAATGATGGTGTATAAGTGTTGTAAATTTCGAGGCAATATCTGTAATGGTTTTGAAATAAAGGAAATTGGTACAAAAAACTTAACCAAAATTCTAGGTCGAAAAGGGCCATATTTCTTACAAAAATCTAAACAGAGTTATGTTCTCTTGTCTGTTGATAGAAGTAATGATGGTGAATAAGTGTTGTAAGTTTCGAAGCCATATCTGTAGACGCCGAGGCCGAGGCGAGTAATATAGCTAGCCTTTTCTTTGAAAAGTCGAGCTCAAAATCACATTGAAATTGACACTGTCATGAAAATTCAAAATCACAACACACACTTTCTTCATTGTCACAGGCAATTAATTACTTTTATTAAAGTTCTGAACCATAATTCTGTAACAGTTTAACACTTTCCCATATACAGATACTTTCTGATGCCTCTGCAGCAGACAATTTAAGAAAACACTGTGGCAAAAGGAAAAATCACTTATGATAAGCAACTTCTCCTTCTGCCAAAATATTTTCAACTTAATTCAATAATAGAGAGTTTCCATATTTTTGCAAGAGTTATTTTCAAAGTCATCTGCTGCAGATTTGCTGTATGTGAGAAAGTGTAAAGTAGACACAAAAAGTATGTCATGTACATCTGCATATTATGTTAATAGTTTGTAGCGGGTTTTATCCAATTGGCCTGTAGAAGTAGTTTACAATAGAAGTTTTCAAATTTTACACCAGCAAACTATGACTGTCACTAATGGAAGTCTTAATATCCAATAAGCAAACTGCTTTGTAGAAAAAGTCAATGTTCAAGAATATATTACACTAAATGCATTTCATTAACAAATTATGTCTTGTACATCTACAATAAAGTATCTAAAAAATTAAACAAGAGGACCATGATGGTCCTATATCGCACACCTGATTTAATCAAACTTAAAAAGTTTTCAGTGTTCTTTCCCCTATATGAGTCTATGAAAAACAAGTGACCCCCAAATATCAAAGGCCTGGGACCTCTACTTTTAGACAAGAAGTTTTTTTAAGTTTTTTCTCTATATGAGACTATGTTAAACAATAGACCCCAGGGCTATAATTTGAAAACTCTTGGTAAAGGTCCACTAGATGATGCTACATACCCAATATCAAAGGCCTGGGCCCTCTACTTTTAGACAAAAAGAATTTTTAAGTTTTTCCCCTATATGAGTCTATGTAAAACAAGTGACCCCCGGGGAAGTGTCACTTTTGACCCCAGGGCTATAATTTGAACAATCTTGGTAGAGGTTCACTAGATGATGCTACATACCAAATACCAAAGGCATGGGCCTTCCGCTTTTAGACAAGAAGATTTTTAAAGTTTTTCCCCTATATGAGTCTATGTTAAACAAGTGACCCCCGGGGAGGTGTTATTTTTGACCACAGGGCTATAATTTAAACAATCTTGGTAGAGGTCTCCTAAATGATGCTACATACAAAATATCAAAGGCCTGGGGCCTCTACTTTTAGAAAAGAAGATTTTTTAAGTGTTTTCTCTATTTGAGTCTATGTAAAACAATAGACCCCAGGGCTATAGTTTGAACAATCTTGGTAAAGGTCCACTAGATGATGCTACATACCCAATATCAAAGGCCTGGGCCCTCTACTTGTAGACAAGAAGATTTTTAAAGTGTTTCTCCTATATGAGTCTATGTAAAACAAGTGACCCCCGGGGAAGGGTCATTTTGACCCCAGGGCTATAATTTGAACAATCTTGGTAGAGGTTCACTAGATGATGCTACATACCCAATATCAAAGGCATGGGCTTTCTACTTTTAGACAAGAAGATTTTTAAAGTTTTTCCCCTATATGAGTCTATGTTAAACAAGTGACCCCCGGGGAGGGGTAATTTTTGACACCAGGGATATCATTTGAACAGTCTTGGTAGAGGTTCACTAGATGATGCTACATACCAAATATCAAAGGCCTGGGCCTTCTACTTTTAGATAAGAAGATTTTTAAAGTTTTTCCCCTATATGAGTATATGTTAAACAAGTGACCCCCAGGGAGGGGTCATTTTTGACCCCAGGGCTATAATTTAAACAATCTTGGTAGAGGTTCACTAGATGATGCTACATACCAAATATCAAAGGCATGGGCCTTCTACTTTCAGACAAGAAGATTTTTAAAGTTTTGGTTAATTTCCCCTTTTTTGTTGTCGTGGCAGCCAAAGTTCTGCATGGAATAGAATTTTTTGAACAAGTTTGAAAGAGATCCACCTAAGGAATATTCCTGTAAAATTATTTTGAATTTGGTTAATTGGTGTAGGAGGAGAAGTCGTTTGTAGGAAAATGTGGACGGACGACGACAACGGACGACGACGATGACGGACGGTGAGCGATCACAAAAGCTCACCTTGCACTTCGTGCATTGATGAGCTAAAAAGAAGTTAGCTCCACAAGCTTCATATCATGTATGCCAAGTTTCTTTAGAATATCTTCATGAATTCATAAATCCAAAGGTGTGTCTTTCACACCTTAAATTCATGATAACCATGTATGCCAAGTTTCTTTAGAATATCTTCATAAATTCATAAATCCAAAAGTGTGTCTTGCGCACCTTAAATTTATGATAACCATGTATACCAAGTTTCATAAAATCTTAAAAATTGAACAAGTAAATGCCATACTCATCAATCAAACAACCAACTTACAGATACAACACAAAGGTTTCCTGGGTAAGTTATAAGTACTACTGATCAATTTACCCTGACACGTGTAAATCAATCATAATCCTTACCCTGAACGCCAAGGAGGGAAAGCCATTGCTAAAAAAAAAAATTGTATGACCCAAATAGGCATCATATAGCGCCCTCCCGCATCTGAGGGTGGATGCTCTTCCAATAAACCACCAATCACAGTGTTTCCAGTATATCCACCCCACAAACTTTATTTGCGGGGTATAAATAGATGTAAGAACTTACTTGGAAGGACACAAGAGGGTAGAGCTGTACCACTACTAGCAGTGGAGGAGACACTAAGGAAACTGTCATTTAGATCTGGGCCAGATTCCGAATCTGTAGTGTCTGTAAGAGAAGGGATATTACAAAATTACACAGTTCTCTAGCATATCTCTATTTTATCAGCATTGTGATCCTATGACAATTGCTCAATACGAGCAATTTCTCCTTTTGTCACTATGTTTAAAAAAAGTTGCCTGCTGGTGATGCGTCAGAATGTGTGTGCAAGTGGGAAAGGGTATATACATCTCTTATCTATGTCATGATCCGGTGAGAACTGTTTCTCACTTTCATGATCAAACACTTTCACTTTTCCTAATTCAACTGTTTTCCTTTCTCTATCTCTGCATGTGGAAAAGGGGAGTTAATACATACATGTCTGTTTCATAGCTTCCTGCAAACGGGCAAGATTTCATACATACATGTCTGTTTGATAGCTTTCGGCGAATGGGAAAGGTTTAATACATACATGTCTGTTTGATAGCTTGTGGCAAGTGGGAGAGGGTTAATATATACATGTCTGTTTGATAGTGGCAAGTGGGAAAGGGTTAATATATACATGTTTGTTTGATAGTGGCAAGTGGGAAAGAGTTAATATATACATGTTTGTTTGATAGCTTGTGGCAAGTGGGAAAGGGTTAATATATACATGTTTGTTTGATAGTGGCAAGTGGGAAAGGGTTAATATATACATGTTTGTTTGATAGTGGCAAGTGGGAAAGAGTTAATATATACATGTACATGTTAGTTTGGTAGTGGCAAGTTGGAAAGGGTTAATATATACATGTTTGTTTGATAGTGGCAAGTGGGAAAGGGTTAATATATACATGTTTGTTTGATAGTGGCAAGTGGGAAAGGGTTAATATATACATGTTTGTTTGATAGTGGCAAGTGGGCAAGGTTTCATACATACTTGTCTGTTTGATAGCCTTTGGCGAGTGGGAAAGGCTTAATACATACATGTTTGTTTGATAGCTTGTGGCGAGGGGGAAAGGTTTAATCTATGCATGTTTGATAGCTTGTGGCAAGTGTGAAAAGGTTAATACATACATGTTTGTTTGATAGCTTCTCTTTTATCGGCATTATGATCCTGTGAGAACTCTTCCGCAGTCTCCATATCCAGAACCCTAGCAATATCGTCATCAAGTTTCTTCATCAAGGCTTCGGATGCTGCTTGGGCCGCTTTAGCAAGTTCTTCTGGATCAGGTTTGCTAGATACAGTAGTTCTTTCCCTCTAATGTAGAAAAATATAAACGATAACCCACATAGAGACCCTTTCTGACGCCTCTGTAGCAGATAACTTTCAAATTATTGTAGTAAAAGCAGAAATTGCTCGTCATGAGCACTTTCTCAATTTGCCACAATGTTTTCAACTCTTTTTTATAATCAAACTATCATTTTAAAGAGATTTTCTATATTTTGGAGTTGATAATTTCAAAGTCGTCTGCAGATTTATTGTTGTGGAAAAGGGTTAATAAATGAATTAATTGATTGATTGATTGATTGGGGTTTAACGCCGTTTTTAACAATTTCTCAGTCATATCACGGCGGCCAGTTCACCTACTCATATGTTTCCTGGTTTTCGCACACCAGTACTCCACACAACAATCTTCCCAAGCAACTGGCTGCTTTTCGTGGAAGACGAATGACGCATGTCGCAATGACTTTTGTCAATGTTAATAAATGAAATTCATCTTAAATTGCCTTTCAGGTAAACTGTTGATTTCTTTAATTGGTTACATATTTCTATGCTGTTAAAAGCATGTGTGGAATAAAACTTTGAACACATATTTGCAAAAAATGTGAAAAATCTCCAAAAATGAGAGTACACTGGAACGCAGATAATTCGCGAAAAACGATACAACGCGATGGTGACTTGGCTCCCGTTGCAATCTTGAAAAAAGAGCCTATTTTCCTATTTAATTTAAAATTTAACCCCCCTAAAAATACAACTTCGAAAAGAAAAAAATATCCACAAAAATACAAATAATTATGTAAAACATGGTAGTCGTTGCAAAACAGGAAAATAATACATTTAAATGCACAAATGCACAAACCTGAATTTATAAACCTAAAAAAAATCCAAAGAGAAAAAAAAACCTAAATACACGTAGTCCAAATTCAAGTAATATTATTGCTCCTAAATCATTTTCTTATCCTATAGAAATATAAAAGTGCGAAAATCGAACAAAGGGTCTTCTTGGTGTCGAGTGTTTTTCTAGTCCAGGCAGTAAATATCGAGATAAATTACGTCACTATTAGCTGCGACAAATGAAAAACACCCATATAAATTAATGTCAAATTTACGATTCAATTACTAAGCTGTTTGTGTGACTAAACGGCACATAATCTTTGACGTAGCTCATTTTGAGGAGGGGAATTGCTATGCTTCAATGATTTACAGAAAATAAAGGTCACTTAATTGCACATGCATTTTGACGTACTGCAGCAGAATTATTTGATAGTGTTGTGACAAAAGGAAAAATGAACATACATATTTTATTTTTCCTTTGTTTAACAACTTTGAAACTAAAACAAAATGTGAGGAATAGAAAGGAAAGTATGCATCGCTGCTAACTGATTATGCTGATAACAATCAGTTTCTCTTTTTCTTTTTCTCACAATGTTTTCAAACGCTGTCTGCTACATCTGCATTTAAAGCTACAAATACGTGGTTTTGAGAATTATTTTTCTTTTAAGAGATAAAATTGTAAGGAAAGGAGACATTGTTCGATTATACATTTGAAAGCAGAAGACGACATTCAAACCAAGCGTACATTGCAAATGGCGGTTGGAATGAGTTTGTTTTTTACAACCCTCTTTATTAGCCAATTTCTAAATCATATCAAGTGAGGATTATATTCGTAGAACAGCAACAGTATATGCACATATAGACACCATATTCTGGCCTGCTAAAATAGATTAGCTTTTAAGACATTTTTCATCGTCATTGCATGCAGTAACATCGTCATTGCATGCAGTTAAAATGTGGAGATGAACAAGTATCCGGTTTTGGCATGTTGAGGCATATTACTTGTGATTGCTTTAATTTTCTAATGGTGATCGTGATATTGGATTCCAACGCGATGCTAGGCCTTGGACCCCTAATATCGCGTTATACTAGAACTCCACTATTAAATAGTGTCAAAAATATTGTTAGCAATGTTTTCAATCGATGTCTGTTGCAGAGGAGTCAGAAAGCGTCTACATGAATGAAAGGGTCAACACAGCGTTTGTTATATTATGTGAAATGGGTAATTTTTCTTTGTGATTTTGCATATTCTCCCAAACATTGATGGTCATGTGACTGAAATAGTAGAACATCATCTGAGTAGATTTTAACCTTTTCCCTCATACGACAATTCTGCAGCAGACGACTTTGAACATATTTTGTCACAAAATAGAAAATCTCTATAATTGAATGGATAACCTATGACTAAAAGTGGAAAACATTGTGGCAAAAGGAGAAATTGCTCGTTTTAAGCAATTTCTTCTTTTGTCACTATGTTTTCAAAAAGCTGTTGAGGCGTCAGAAAGCGTCTATGTGAGGCAAAGGGTTAAAAGAAACATAGCATTTCCTATCTAAAAAACATTAACTTCCAATCTAAACACAGAGTTTATAAGTATCAGCGAGATTGATTGATTGTTTGGTGCTTGACTTCTCTTTCAAAGAAAATTCAGTTATATCTCAGTGTTTCCTGGGTAAGTAACCAGTACAACTGGTCCATTTATTCTGACATAAGCCAAGGAGGGCAGCCATTACTACAGTTTTTAACCCTTTCCCTCATACGGTAATTCTGCAGCAGACGACTTTGAACAATGGAAAATCTCTATAATTGAATGGATAACCTATGACAAAAAAATGGAAAACATTGTGGCAAAAGGAGAAATTGCATGTTTTGTGCAATTTTTTCTTTTGTCACTATGTTTTCAAAAAGCTGTCTGCTGCAGAGGCATCAGAAAGCGTCTGTATGAAGGAAAGGGTTAAAGGGAATGACACAGCCAGTGATTGAACCCCCAACCTCCTGCACACGAGGCAGACGATCTACCACTACACCACATGGCTGGTTTCACCAGCGAGGAGGAGGAGGATGTTTTTGTTATGAGCTGTTTCTCCATCCTTTTAAGTCATCTGTGGGCGAGCTATCAAAGATTGCATCACAGGGAGGATTACCTATTGTCAAGGAAAGGGCTGAATACTTACATGTACTTTATGTAGATAATTGTCTGATGAGAGGAATGTTAGTTTCATTAACGTCTCCAAATGTTTGACATGGAAACCTGTCAGTGATGAGATATCAAACAGCGGATTTGGTATTGGCTTAACTGCAGTCTGACTTAAATCACTGCAAAACAAAATTTAACCAAAATATTGAGATTATCACAATTTAGTCAAATATGGAGCAATTTCTCCTTTTGCCTTAATGTTTTCATCTTTTTAAAAATTGATTTTCACTTAAGTGTTTTGTTCCTTCTAAAAAGATAATTATTTATCCAGAATTTCCATCCGTCCTTTAAAAATGTAAAATAATCTTTGATAAAACTCATTAGTGTTTGGGTTTTAGACCCTTCAAAATTTAAAACATTTATAAAGGAGAACTTTATGACAAACAGCTTCATAAATTTGAGACATTTGAAAAAGGACAATTCATTCAATTCAATGCAATTCTCATCTGCCAATTATGTTTTCACACTACATCTGTTGCAGAGGAAACAAAAGCAATGTACCTTAGATTAGGAGTGTTTTTCCAAGACAAAATCCACTGTCTCTTTATTAAACCCTATGTTGTTGGTACTCATTTGAAACACCTAGCTGAGGACCCACAACAAAGGATCAGGTAGAAAACTCGAGATTAAAGACAAATTAATGAAATTTCTATTAAAAAAGATGGAAAATCTCTATGATAGTAGGTATAATTACTGAAAGAAGCTGAAAACATTGTGGCAAAAGGAGAAATTGATCGTTTTTGGACAATTTCTCCTTCTGTCACGATGGTTTCAAATGTTGTCTGCTTCAGGTGCGTCAAAATGTGTCTATAGGTGGTAAAGGGTTAACTCATAGTGATTTACATAATATTCATAATCATTTTAACATTGTTGAGTAATTAAAAATGCATGTATGTCTTAATTAAATAAATATATATACATTGGTTCAAACGTCAAGATCATTTTAACATTGTTGAGTATATAAGTTACACATGTAAACAGTATGTCATAATAATAACAAGCATTTTCAGTGAAAAGATATCCCCCGCCAACGATGGCTTGTTTGTAATTGATGGCTTGTTTGTGCATGAAGGTCTTTATGTTTAATGTGCAATTGACCTTTAAATTTCAACTTCTTCGCACAAGATCAAGGGGAAAGAATAAAGTTATGACACTGGTTTATCCCGTTCCGCGCCAAATTATAAAATACCGACTGGGATTACTTTATGATAAAATATTTTAACGAAATAAATCAGAGAGACGATTAAATAAAACTGTATTTTCCGAAACTGCTTACTCGGGAACATCAATTATTGCAAAATAGTGCAGTCCAAGATAAGACGCCACCTTTAAAACCGGCGTCTTATCTGGAACTGCACTATTTTCAACAGAGTATTTATGCGGTGAAAGGGTTAATAATCAATATTACAAAACTAAAGGGGTGTCATTTGTTATTTCTTAAATAACACAGGAAAAATGTGAATACTAGGTTTTGCTTCTTAAACCAACAGTGACACAAATACAATAGATATCTTTACTCTTCTTAAAGTGGAGCTAAAATGCATGGATAATTATGTATCAGACAGTGTTATAATAAATGTAAATGATTTGATACCATATTTATTCAGAAGTTCATTGCAGGATGTTGGTTCATATCACATTCAAGTTTCATCAAATTCTAGCAGCTAGTTACTGAGAAATAACTGTAGGCGTGGATTTTTTAATAAATCAGGGGCAGTAACTCTAAAAAAAATTAAGGAATCCAAAAAAGAGTTGGAGGGGAATAATGGCAGGAAGTTGGTTAATATTACATTCAAGTTTCATCAAATTCTAGCCGCTAGTTACTGAGAAACGGCTGCGAACGATTATTTTTTAATAAATCAAGGGAAATAACTCTAAGAAAAATTGACTAATCCAAATGAAAAATGAACAGGCATCATCCCAGTATAGTGGTTCATATTTATTTTAAGTTTCATGAAATTCTACCCGCTAGTTACTGAGAAATGGCTGAAAACGTAGATTTTTCAAAAAATCAAGGGCAATAAAATGCATGGATAATTATGTATCAGACAGTGTTATAATAAATGTAAATGATTTGATACCATATTTATTCAGAAGTTCATTGCAGGATGTTGGTTCATATCACATTCAAGTTTCATCAAATTCTAGCAGCTAGTTACTGAGAAATAACTGTAGGCGTGGATTTTTTAATAAATCAGGGGCAGTAACTCTAAAAAAATTAAGGAATCCAAAAAAGAGTTAGAGGGGAATAATGGCAGGAAGTTGGTTAATATTACATTCAAGTTTCATCAAATTCTAGCCGCTAGTTACTGAGAAACGGCTGCGAACGATTATTTTTTAATAAATCAAGGGAAATAACTCTAAGAAAAATTGACTAATCCAAATGAAAAATGAACAGGCATCATCCCAGTATAGTGGTTCATATTTATTTTAAGTTTCATGAAATTCTACCTGCTAGTTACTGAGAAATGATTTTTCAAAAAATCAAGGGCAATAACTCCAAGGAAAATTGACTAATCAAAAAAAATTGGACGGGCATCATCCCAGTATAGTGGTTCATATTTATTTTAAGTTTCATGAAATTCTACCAGCTAGTTACTGAGAAAATGCAGGTGACGGACGGACGGACGGAAGGACGGAAGGAAGGACGGACGGACAACGCCATTTCAATATCCCCCTCCCTATTTCATAGGCGGGGGATAATAACAAGAGGGCCATGATGGCCCTTGAATTGCTCACCTGATTTTTTATTTTATTTACACTTTAGCTATATAAGCCTCGCCCCCTGGCAGCCATAGTTTCCAACCAATCAACTTGGCTTGAAGGAATCTGATAGAGGGTCACCCTAGAAACATTTCTACAAAATTATTTGAAAATCGGCCAGATACTTTTGGAGGAGAAGATTTTTTAAGTTTTCACTATAGCCATATAATGCAAAATAGCCCTGCCTACTGGCGGCCATGTTTTTTGACCAATCAACATGGAATCTGAAAGTGGGTCATCCAAGGAACATTTCTACAAAATTATTTGAAAATCGGCCTGACACTTTTGGAGGAGAAGATTTTTTAAGTTTGCACTATAGCCATATAAAGCAAAATAGCCCCGCCCCCCCTGGCGGCCATGTTTTTCGACCAATCAACATGGCTTGAAGGAATCTGATAGAGGGTCACCCAAGGAACATTTCTACAAAATTATTTGAAAATCGGCCGAACACTTTCGGAGGAGAAGATTTTTTAAGTTTTCACTATAGCCATATAAGGCAAAATAGCCCCGCCCCCCCTGGCGGCCATGTTTTTCGTCCAATCAACACAGCTTGAAGGAATCTGATAGAGGGTCATCCAAGGAACATTTCTACAAAATTATTTGAAAATCTGCCAACCAATTTGGGAGAAGAAGAATTTTGAAGTTTTTTCGGTTTCGTTGCCATGGAAACCAGAATTTTGCATGGATCCCAAAAATTTGAAGGAATTCTGATGAGGTCATTGAGAGGATGCTTTCTGTGAAGTTTCATCCAAATTGACCCCCTGGTTACTGAGGAGAAGAAGTTGACGCACGACGGACGACAGACGCCGGACAAAAGGCGATCACAATAACTCACCTTGAGCAAAGCTCAGGTGAGCTAATTATATATATCGCAAAAAAGTGTAAAGTCACAAATACGGATATCAATACGGACAGAATAAAGTTTGGAGTTTGTCTTCTTACTCAATAACATGATTTATTTAAAATCTTAATACAGTATAAATAATAATAATAAACAAGAGGGCCATGATAGCCCTAGATCGCTCATCTGAGTTATGCAATGAGATTTCTAATGCAAAACACATGACTAAGTCCAAACTCAACAGTGTTGAAAATTCAATTTGACCTAGTGACCTAGTTTAAGAATTAATATGACCCATATTCAAACTTGACCTAGAAATCATTAAGACAAAATTTCAAGATGCTGAAGCAATAAATGCGTCATCTAGAGTGTTAACAAGATTTTCCTTAACTTTGTGACCTAGTTTTTGACCGAACATGATCCATATTCAAACTTGGCCTATATATCTTCAAGACAAACATTCTGACAAATTTTCAATATTTTCAAGTTAATCAAAGCGCCAATGGCACTGTAGTGGCGATCGTATGGAAAATCCTGCAAAGTAACAAGCAGTATATCGGTGGAGGGCTTGTGATGACTCTGGTGCGGGTAAATTTGAGAATGTATCAACCCTGCATCTTTTGACAGTATAGTAATGTTAGTTTGCCAGAATGTTGTCTTGGTGATTTTTTAGTTACGTTCTGAAATTGGTCATGATGTGTTCAAAATTAGGCCATTCCAAAGTTATGAAAAATCTAGTTGGTATTCGATAGACTACCGTTTTAGCTCATTAGAATGGCTATTTGTAATCTAAATTGTTTGGGTAATCACATGTTCATCACCAGGTCGCTAGGCCATATTAAGATAAAATATTTTTTACACTTTAGAAATGACTAAATTATCAAGAAAGGAGAGAAAACAGTATCCATTAGTTTGGTGTTTGTTTCAATGATGTCCGTATTAAACAGGTCTGTTCAATTTAGTCCCTTCACATTGCATGATTGAGGGTTGTCAGATACATATAAACACAGTGTATTTTGTTAAACTGCTTCGAATAATGCGAGTGCAAAAACAAACACAAAACATGCTCAAAAAGAACAATTTCACTATTTGCCAAACTGTTCCAATTTATAAAAATATAGGCATATATTATAATGCTCGATCTCCAAACTAAATTAGGCTACACTTTCAGCATTGATTGCTAATTTACTCTAGAACGTGCAGACGTGTATACATAACGTGTGTACACACTGGCATCGTGTGTCCTTTAACCCTTTGTAAACCAGTCTTATCATCTAGATGCTTTCATATATTTAAACAACTACACAATAAAGTGTTTATAATATTGAGTCTCGCGAGCTATTTATAGAACCTTTTGGAATTTCCAGATTTGAGTATCATCAGAGTTATTTGCAAGCCCCTGTGATATTTATTATCTGCCCAATCATGACGAAGATAATATTTACATATTTTAACTCTATGTAGATAATGTCTCGATAAAACTCAAATATTAGTAACAATCTGGTACCAAAGTAGCACTGACATAATTATTATTAATCACGTCTCTGCATCAATGATGGAACTATAACGGATGTGAGTAAAT
Organism: Serripes groenlandicus; assembly: GCA_031761405.1. Classification (NCBI taxonomy): domain Eukaryota; kingdom Metazoa; phylum Mollusca; class Bivalvia; order Cardiida; family Cardiidae; genus Serripes; species Serripes groenlandicus. Next base: position 127,193,619 of record JASEVX010000002.1, read on the forward strand.
TAGTTTGCAGTAAGGAAAAAAAATATCAACCGATTGTTCAAAACCGACTATGTAAATATTTTTCGTTGTTGTTGTTTCTGTTAGCATTGTGGCGATTGTCAAACCAATCGCCACAAAAATGCAGCCTCCAGAGTGTTAACAAGATTTTTCCTTCAATTTGACCTAGTGACCTTGTTTTAGACCAAATATGATCCATATTCTAACTTGGCCTAGAAATCAGTAAGACAAACATTCTGATAAAGTTTCAACATGCTAAAAGTAAAAATTGCAGCCTCAAGAGTGTTAACAAGTTTTTCTTCAATTTGACCTAGTTTTTGACCTCATATGGCCCAGTTTCGAACTTGTCGAAGATTTAATGGAGATGAATGTTCTGATAAACTTTCATGAAGATCTGATGCAAAATATAGCCTGTAGAGTGTTAGCAAGGTAATTGTTGACGACGCACAACGGATTGACGATGGACAAAATGTGATCACAATAGCTCACCTTTAGCACTTCGTGCTCAGGTGAGCTAAAAACAAACAACCGGTTTCAGCTGTTAGAGGATCCTCAGGATTTATTTTATGGACATGGGTGTTGTAGAAACAAAGTTTTTTGACGTCATTAGATGTGACGATACTTGTATTGGCTGTTCGGATAGCTATCTGGCTGTTTGGATAGCTATCTTAAATTTAGGATTGGTTTAAATAAATTAATAAAATAGTCTTTATGTTTATAGTGTTTTTTATAGTCTTTCTGTTGTATTGTCTGCTTTCATTTAATAAAAGGGAATATTTTAAATCTGGGTTCAATTAGATGGCCACAGTTGAAGTTAAAGGATGTTCCTTGTTGTAGGCATAGGCACCGTTCAAAATTTCGTCTCTTGCATTTGGTTATCGGAGGTATTAAATTTGTCTTCCTCATATTTTTCTCTTGTTAAAAATTTCTTGAAACTTTTGCGTTTGATAAATTTTATAATTGAAAATATGTATTTCCGTTTTTTTTTTTATCTTTGTAGAGAATTGGGATGTAAGATTTTATTATATTAATTATTTCTTCATTTCTGGGATTATGTGTTGAGACAAAAGATAAGCTATTATCCGTTTTGCTTTTGCGCACAGTATGACGTTGATCTTTTGTCATACTGAGCGTTTTCATTATTCCTGTGGTGATTTCAAAATCTGGTTATTTCTGTGACGTCAGTGTCTTCTTAAATTCTTCCAGTCTCTTCTTTCTGGGAATTTCATCAGATACAATTGAACAAATTCTTTTTGACAAAGAGAAAGGAATGTTTACGCGTTTTTATATATATACAAGGACATAGATAAGACCTTATCTATATATATATTTGTTCAAAGGTCAAGATCAGATTAGTATTGTTGAGTATTTAACAGTACAAATGAACATACATAAGGAGAAATTACTCATTATGATAATGTTTTCAAAGTGTGTCAGCTGCAGATGCGTCAGAAGGTGTCTACAAATGGAGGTTAATATCGTTGAGTATATCTGAAAAGACTGACCTGACTGATAAATCACCATTATCCCATTGTATTTTCAGACTATTTGTTCCATCATTGGTGACGCCCAGCACGGTTCCCTTTTTAGACAATGTTGTGTGCATACATCTACCACCAAGTCGAAGGCCGGAATCTATTCCACCCAAAACAGCCAGGCATGGCCAAACCTGTAAATGAAACGTACTGTCATTATTCTCTTCTTGTCCACAATTTTGTGGTCTTAAGCTTTGAATAAAGATGGAAGATGTCAAAAATAAATCAGCAACATCACACAAAAAGGTGTTTTATTGCCTATTTGAACAGTGAAGATTGGGGTTGAAACTACATAGCCCGACCAGAGTCTTTACCCCTTGCCCAAACGCAGACACTTTCTGATGCCTTAAAAACATTAAGGCAAAAGAAGAAAAAAAAATCCTTTTGTCACAATGATTTCAAAAGTTGTCTACTGCAGATGTGTCAAAATGTGCCTGCATGTGGGAAAGGATAGTATTTCTTAAATGAGGATGTTACAAGACTCTTATTTATCTGATGCAGTATTATATGAACCTGTCCATATGGTAATTTTGCTTTTTGTTTGAATAAAACAAAAACAAAATTGATTTAACAGTATTTTAGTTATATTACAGTGTATTCATGGGTAATTAACCAGCACCACCGGTTTGAATGGTGCTTTACACCTGATTTAACACTATTTTAGTTATATTACGGTGTTTTCATGGGTAATTAACCAGCACCACCGGTTTGAATGGTGCTTTACACCTAATTTAACACTATTTTAGTTATATTAAGGTGTTTTCATGGGTAATTAACCAGCACCACCGGTTTAAATGGTGCTTTACACCTGATTTAACACTATTTTAGTTATATTACGGTGTTTTCATGGGTAATTAACCAGCACCACCGGTTTGAACGGTGCTTTACACCTGATTTAACATTATTTTAGTTATATTACTGTGTTTTCATGGGTAATTAATCAGCACCACCGGTTTTAATGGTGCTTTACACCTAATTTAACACTATTTTAGTTATATTACGTTGTTTCCAGGGTAATTAACCAGTACCACCAGTCTGATATATGAATCAGTCATAATGCTATATCCACAATCCTGAGTGCCAAGAAGGGAAGCCATAACTACCATTTTTAACCCTTTCCCACCTATAGACGCATTTTAACGCATCTGCAGCAGATGACTTTTAAAAACATTGTGACAAAAGTAGAAATTGGTCAAAACAAGTAATTTCTCCTTCCGCCACAACTTTTTTCAGTAATTATACCAGGGACGTTCTTATCTACGTTCCTGATTATACCTACAATTATAGAAATTTTTCACACTTTTTTTAGAAGACGTTTTCGAAGTCACCTACTGCATATTTGTCATATGTTGGAAAGGGTTAAAGTCTTTGGTATGACCCCACAACCAGAGATCAAACCATGGTCTCCTGATCCCAAGAAGGACGCTCTAACAGCTAAACCACTGAGACAGTAGTTTGGATCATTCTGTGAACAGTGATGGTTCACACTGGCACATTAACCCTTTCCCACATACAGCATATTTTCAGCAGACGACTTTGAAAATTACATCACAAAAATATAGACCATCACTATAATTGTAGGTATAATTACTGAAAAAAAAATAAAACATTTTTGCAAAAGGAGAAATTGCTTGTTTTGAGCAATTTCTCCTTTTGTCACGATGTTTTCAAAAGTCGTCTGCTGCAGATGTGTCAAAATGAATCTATAGTTGGGAAAGAATTAAGTCTTATCATGATCTACACAATTGGTCAATAGTTTCTAAAAACCCTTTTTGTAAATGATTTGCTAGACTAGACAGATGCAAGGCAAGATTTCATCAATTTGCATGGACAGGTCAAGTTGTTATTATAATCCATTTGCATGCGTTTCAAAGGTTACCTAATCAATTATTGTTACTCCTTTCCCACAAACAATAAATCTGCAAATTGAAAACATCCAGGCAATTGTATGGAAATGTCTCAGTGAAAATATGGTCATTGAATAGAGTGAGTTGAAAACATAACTAATATAGAATATATTGCTCATTAAGTGCAATTTCTCCTTTTGTCAAAAGGTTTTTAAAAATCACATCCTGCAGATGCATCAAAATGCATCTGCAAGTAGGAAAGTGTTAGTAAAATGAACGGTTTGTCAAATATTTTAAACAGTGTAGGTAAACAGATTTTGAAGACTGAACTTTCTGGCAATGCTTTTAAATGAACTGGCCTATTGACTTCGTCAACACATTCAGTCTCAGGGGGATAGAGGTATAGAGAAATGATTACTGAAACAGAAAATTCACGGGAAAAGTGTCTATTTTGGTAAGCCTGCGCTGCATGCTTAGGCTGGTCTTGGTAGATTCATTACGTAGACAGAGTCCACACTGTTTTCTCGCGGGACGACTCAAATCACATTGAACTTAAACAAATTGTAAATTAACGCTTTCCCACATACAGACGCTTTATGACTAGTCTGCATCGGACAACTTTTGGAAACATTGTGGCAATAGAAACAAGAGGGCCAAGATGGCCCTAAATCAAGCACCTGAAAGATAGTAAATTAGTAGCAAATATTAAACTGCAAATATCTGGGTAAATTTGATCAAGAGTGCAAATGAAACTGCAAGGAGTGGACACTGTTAAAGAAATAGCTTATCAGTAAAGGCCATTTGTATCTTGACATCTAACAACAACTTTAATAAGATAAACCCGCCTGCCTGCCATGTTTTTTGACCAATCAGTATGGCTTGAACCATTTTTGTAGAGTGTCACCCAAGGAACACTTCTACTAATTATATTGGAATCTGACAAGCAGATTCAGAGGAGAAGATTTTTAAAGTTTGGACATTTTGCCCTCTTTCTGATGCCGCTGCAACCAAAGTTCTCAATGGAATTTAAATCTTTGAACAATTTTGAAAGAGGACCACCAAAGGAACATTTCTGTGATGTCTTGTGGAAATTGTTCCTGCGGTTTAGGAGGAGATGATGTTTAAAGCTAAAAGTTAATGACAGACAGACGACGGACAGAGAGTGATCAGAATAGATCACCTTGAGCCTTCGGCTCAGGTGATCTAAAAATCGCTCATAATGAAATGTGCATAATGAGCAGTTATTTCTTTTGCTACAATATCTTCAACTCTATTTAAATCATTATGCTTTCACTTCCTGAAACATTCCATATTTTTGTCTAGATATTTTCAAAGTTGTCTGCTGCAGATTTGTTAAATGTTGGAAAGGGTTAAACAAACTAAGGAGATTAAATGAATAGAAATTTCAAGTAAACCACACCTGTTTAGATAACTGATCTATTCTTTCAGGGTCTATGTTCTCGGATACCATAGGCTTGGCTGTATTGTCCTCTTTTTCTGTCTCATTTTCTTTTTCAGGATCTATGAGATAGATAATTCAATCATAAATTATGCAAGCTGAATGTGTGTAACTAGTATGAGACAATGACATATTCCAGTTTAGATTCGATCATAACTGGCAGATGATTTAACTCTGGATGAGATTTCTAAAAGTATAAATTATGATTAGCTGCTCACAACACCAGAAAGGTCTGTCCAGCCCCTAAATAAAACAAGTAACTGGAGGATTGCAAGCAATACCATAGTCCCCTACCGGTTTGCACTTTTGAGTCTGTTTCTGTTGTCATAGCAACCCAATGTTTAGGTATATCAAGACAATAAAGTATGAAAATAAAGAAAGGAAAATAACTCAAAAATTAGGGAAGCAAGAGTTATGGTTCATGTGCACTGCACTCCCCCTTGATACGATGTATTCATGTGTGAAATTTCATAGCCATAGCTAGTATAGTTATGGAGATATGCTCCGGACAAAAATCAAGTATGAAAATAAAGAAAGGGAAATAACTCAAAAATTAGGCAAGCAAGAGTTATGGTTCATGTCCACTGCACTCCCCCTTGATACGATGTATTCATGTGTGAAATTTCATAGCCATAGCTAGTATAGTTATGGAGATATGCTCCGGACAAAAATCAAGTATGAAAATAAAGAAAGGGAAATAACTCAAAAATTAGGCAAGCAAGAGTTATGGTTCATGTCCACTGCACTCCCCCTTGATAAGATGCATCCATGTGTGAGATTTCATAACCATAGCTAGTACAGTTTTGGAGATATGCTCCGGACAAAAATCAAGTATGAAAATAAAGAAAGGGAAATAACTCAAAAATTAGGGAAGCAAGAGTTATGGTTCATATGCACTGCACTCCGCATTGATGAGATGTATCCACATATGGAATTTCATAGCCATAGCTAGTACAGTTTTGGAGATATGCTCCGGACAAAAATTTGCCGGACTGACTGACTGACTGACTGACAGATGGACTGACGGACGGAGTGCAAACCTAATAGTCCCCTTCGGCACGCCGGTAGGGGACTAAAAAAGATTATAGCTAGAGCCATAACCTGTATCAACAAAACACAAATTACAAATTTAAGCCTTTCCCACATGCACATGCATTTTGGTGTATCTGCAACAGACATCATTTGAAGCATTAGAGCTCAAATACTTTTAGAACATGATGTTTACTTCTCCGCTATATTTGAGCGTTCCACGAAAAAACCCAACATTATTGACTCTGCGTAAAGTATCGACAAAGATCAGCCCAAGCACGCCATGCAGGCTAAACCGGGCAGATTTTTTTTGCCTCCTGTGGATTTTCATTACCGTATATCCGCGGCCATAAGTCGAATTTTTGAGACTCAAATTTTGGTGTTGAAGCAGGGACTCGACTTATGACTGAATGACAATCTCTCCTAAGGCTATATTTTACATGCGACAAACAGTAGAGAAACTACTTTTTATCAGCGATGCATCCTATCCTTACATTTTTTTTATCTAGTTTTAAAGCCGTAAACAAAGGTAAAATAAATACCATACCCTTTAAAATCCTTTTCAATTCAAAGTTAATTTGTCCAATTTAAAGAATATGTAGTAATTTCTCCTTTTGTCAGAAGTCTGCTGCAGATGCGTATAAATGCATGTGAAAATGGGTAAGAGTGAAATAGACCTTTATTTCCGCAAACCATTTTCCCCAACAAATGAGCTACGTCATAAAAAAAGAGTATGTGCAGTTTAATCACACAAGTATAATTTACTAAGCTAATAGTATCGTAAATCTAACATTAATTTATATGGGTGTATTTCATTTGTCGCGGCTCAATTTCAGCTGGTAAATTAGTGACGTCATTTTTTGAGTCCTGTGTTTTTCACACGACAAACAGTTATAAGGGCTAACGCAAGTCGGTTGTAACTACAGCCTGTTCCAGAGGAAATTACAACCTTTTTCATATAAACATCGAGTCCAAACTTCTTTCTATAGACCTTTAAAACCCTTGTCTTCACCTCTCTGTGAATTACACACACTTTTAATAAACTTCGTCAATGCATGGTAGAAACACTGACACCGATAAAACCCTTTGTTCGAGTTTCGCGCTTTTATTTTTTATAGATTAAAACAAATATTAAGAAATTTGGACTAGTTAGTTTGTTTGGCTTATTTGGATTTATAAAATCAGGTTTGTGCATTATTATCTTAATGTATCATTATCCAGTTTTACAACGAGAACCATGTTTTTTTTTTGTTTTTTTGCCGAAATTTTTAAAAAGTCGACCCCCGACTTATGGGAGTAACCTCAAAACCACCGAAATTGGGGTCAAAATGGACCCTCGACTTATGGCCGAAGTCGACTTATGGCCGCGGATATACGGTACTCTATACCTCTTTCCCTCTGAGAATGTATCGGCCCGGATTAGCCTGTGTGAACTGTGCAGGCTGATCTGGGTCGATACATTACGCAGAGTCAATATTATTGGTTTACTCGTTGAACGGCTCATTTAGAAATCACCTACTTGTAACTTCTGACCCATATACTTTATCATGTCAATCCAGCATTGGAAGCTCTTGATAGAGAGATGATCTTAAAAGAGGACTTGATAAGGAGGCGTAAACTTATCTTTTTCCCACCCCATCTCATTTATTACTCGGTCAAACCCTGCATTGCGGTGTTCAAAAGATTTGCCTCACTTAGATGATTCTTTTGAGAACCCACAGCATACTGTTTGAATGTCATAATAGGATTTTAGAACATGAAAAATGCCCCTTATCTATAGCTCTGTATTAAAATGCTTCAATCCTATTACATTCCAAATAAAACCATACCAGATTCCTTGTCAATTGATTCCTTTTTATCCTTTGTCTCGTCAATATTGAGCAGATCTGAGTCTTTCAAATTATCTAGGAGGTATAAGATATGATGGCTGACAATATCCGTCCAGGAGGGCTGCGTGTGCAAACTCCTCACCAAACTAATGATGGATTCACAGATTGTGGTTCCTGCTGGCGCACAAACAGGTTCTCCAAGAATCATTTCCTGGTCCATAGCTTGGATCTGCATATCTACAATCTTCACCTGAAGTTTGATTTAAACACATTGTTTAGAGAAATAGATAAGGAGGAGTCATCTAATCTTTTCCCATCAATTAAGACTCAATAAAATTGGGAACTCAAAAGAGATGATTCTTTTGAGTACCCGCATCATAGGGTTTGAGTGTCAATTAGGGATTTCAGAATATGAAGAATGCCCCTTGTCTAGATCTCTACATTAGTGTTGTTACCTTCATCTTTTACCTGATGCGTCCGAAAAAGACAATATAGCAAAGTATTATTGGAAAAACATTGTGGAAAAAGGAGAAAATGCTCAGAACAAGCAATTTCTCTTCTCTCCATGTGTTTTCATCTTTATTTGTGTTCAATTAAATTATTATACTTTCATTGAGATTTTCCACTTCTTTGCCAAGAGAAAATGGAGAAATTGCTCAAAAAAAGGAATTTCATCTTTTCCACAATATTGTCAACCCTTAATCAAAGTTGAAACTCATCAAATATTAAAAGTTTTTACTGCATATGTTTGCAAAGCCAATGACAACAGAAAATCATAGAAACGGGTTATTTGTTTCAGCTTACATTCATTTTGGGCAATTGCTCTTAATTAAACATTATTTAAAAAAAATAATGCAGATGCATCTGAAAGTGAGAAAGTGTTAACCTAATCTATGAAATAACATGTTAAGTGTACCTTTTCACCTGGGTTGTTACTATAAAATGTCACACAAGGGTACAGTTCAGTCGCTTCAATATCCTCAAAAGCTATCCTCGGATCCTGTAGAGAAGTCGATTGGAGATTCAATATACAGACAAGTGGTAAGAATGTTCATACATTACTCTATTACCATATATAAAACAAAAACCCTTATAATGATACAACTTTTGATGCCTGTGCAGCAAATGTCAGTTGAAAAGAACAATTTCTCCAATATTGATAGATTTGTATTTTTTTTTTTTTACTAATTTGCAAGATTTTACAAGTTTTTTCAAAGCAGATTTGTTCACCCTTTCCTTTATGGAAATGCATTTTGATGCCACTCCAGCAGACTCTGTCACTCCTTTTTGAAAACATTGTGACAAAAGGAGATATTGCTAATATTGATAAATTTCTCCTTTTGCCACAATGTTTCCAACTCTTTTCAATAATTTAACTTTAACCTTATATAGATTTACATAATTTTTCCTAGATATGTTCAAGGTTGTCTGCTCCTGATTTGTTGTATGTGGGAAAGGGTAATCTATAATATGAAGTAAATAGCTTATCTTTCACACTGCAGAGGCATCAGAAAGCGTCTTTATGCGGGAAAAGGTTAAATTAGCAGCATAATGAAGGAATACATGTTTCAAACAATAATTTCTCATTAGTCATTTGGTCTATGAACTTTTTCTCAAAATTGTATGTCAAAATCAATTATTATGAGCAATTTTTACCATTACTAAATGTTTGGATATCTGTATCAAAAACATACATCAAGCATTCTATGCGTAGCATTTTTGTTTTCAAAACAAATGACTCGAATAACAGTCAAACTGTCACCAGACTTCAATCAAGGGGCTATAACTCCAATGTCCAAGTTGTTATGCCAATAAACATTATTACCATAGCAGGAAACGATTTCACGAAATTACTGAAAAAGGTACTCAGCTGATCATGAAAATATTTCTTTTGCTTTCAGGTCTAGAAAATTAAAAAAAAATCCTAAAATTGAAAATAGTAAAGTTTAACCCTTTCCCTCATATAGACGCTTTCTAACGCCCTTGTAGCAGATTGCTTTTTGAAAACATAGAAGAAATTGCTCAAAACAAGCAATTTCTCCTTTTGACACAATGTTTTCCACTTTTAGTCATGGGTTATCCATTCAATTATAGAGATTTTCTATCTTTTGACAAAATATGTTCAAAGTCGTCTGCTGCAGAATTGTCGTATGAGGGAAAGGGATAATGATTGGCTTTCACTCAATTCTTTTGCAATGGTTTCTTGACTTAAGACGGGAAAACAATAAAGCATCTTCAATTCCTTATTCTTGTGAGAAACTTAGGCAACTTCATACTGAAAAGAACTTTTGTGAATTTAAAACAATACTTTTTATTGTATAACGTTAATTAACTGAAAAAGGAAATATATCAAAACTTGCTAGGCTGCAGACTCAGACCTTCCTGACAGATTCTTGAAAGGTCTGACTAAAACCCTTTCTTGCTAGTCCAAAATGTCTGACACAACAGGTAAATTTGCAAATCAGCAATGGAAAGTCTATGAAGTTGACTGTTGTTAATAAATCGAAACAGCTAATAACTACTCTCTTCAAATCAAACTTCTGATGTTGCAAATTGTTTGGTCATACAGAAATATTTGGTCAGTTAGACCAAATGTCTGACAGGAGTCTCACGAGTTTTGGAAAGTCTGAGGCTGCAGTGCAGAACGTTTATAACATCTTCAGCTAAGTACCTACATAAGCAGTTTCATGAAAGTGCGGCCTGGTGAAGATTAGATAAAGATTGCTCTAGTCAGAGAGCAAACAACATTTCCTTGCTTGTGTTACCATTATATGTCCCATCAAAGCAAAGACAGTAGAAGACAGAAGTGCAGAGGTAGAGTGTCGGCTTCTCGTACCAAAGGTCCCAGGTTCGAGTCCCATGATGAGCGGGTTCTGACTGGTATTTTTCCACACAAATGGCACAGTACTGTTTAAGTCTCCAGGAAGCAGACATCGAGCATGATTAATATAAGCTGAAAGCTTGTTTTGCAATCAATGTAAAAAAAAATCAGTTCAAACAAAAGCAACGACACAAAAGACAGAGACCTTACCTCTCCATTTTTACCAAACGAGAGTGTCCTAGTGTCCATGTTGAGAATACAGGTGATATAATCGCCCTGTGTGAAGCCAGTCAATGTACGCGTCTGTTCTCCATTATGGTACAGATTACCACTGTACGCACGGTACAGCCACATATCAGTGGTAGATCGGTGGCCATGGTCATTGACAGGAAGCCGACATACCCCTACACATGTACCTTCATTGTTTTTGTTCTCTTTCACGATCAGGAACTGAAGTTTAATTAACTCTTTCATTGATATGCTATACTTACTAATGTCTGCTTCAAAGTGTCTCAGAAAACTATTTTAACCCTTGCCCACATACGACAAATCTGCAGCAGACAACTTTGAAAACATTAAGTTAAAATATGGAAACTCACTATTAATGAAAGAACAATAATTTTACAAAAGTTGAAAACATTGTGGCCAAATGAAAAATTGCTCAATATGAGCACATTTTCCTTTGGCCACAATGATTTAAAAAATTGTCTGCTGAAGAGGCATAAGAAAGCATATGTGTGTGGATAAGGGTTAAGTTAACATTATGAAATTTAGGGCAGGCATATTTTCAATTGAATGTGGATAAGCAAGATATTTCTATAAAACAGACAATTTTTGTCCTTTATTCATAATATTTTAACCTTTACATAAACAAGAAACCGCTGAAGACGGAAAGGACGGATTGTCAGCAATTTGACCTTGAAAATCGACAAACCAAGGTCAAGGTCAAAGTAACCATAGAAATCAATAGAACTTGTTACTGGTTACCTTCAGGAAAAGTTTCAAGTTTGTAACCCTTTCCAGTGCTGAGATTTTGCCTCAACCTGAAACTTTAACCAAAATATTGACGGACGGACATCGCCAATCTATAGACCGGAATTGCTAGAGCAATTCGGCCAAAAAAGACCATTCAAATTTTCAAACGATATAATTTTTTCTCCGATCAGATATGTTCAAAGCAGACAACAGTTTGGACACCACAGCTGACAGTTACTATAACAACCTTCCAATTATTCAAGCTTAAGATATTATATCCAAAAATATTCCTGAACATATTAACCTTTTCCCACTTACAGACACTTTCTGATGCCTCTGCAGCTGACGACTTCATGTCAGTTTGAAAAAAGAATTAAAGTTGAGTTGAGTTTATAAAATATACCGACATTTGACAAAAGTCACTGTGACAAGCGTCATTCACCAATGGGCTAACAGTCCATGTGGAAAAGCAGCCAGTTGCTTGGAAAGTATGTTGTGTGGAGTACTGGTATGAGAAAACCAGGAAACATATGGGAAGGTGAACTGGCCGCCGTGATATGACTGAAAAATTGAGAAAATGACCTTAAACCACAATCAATCAATCAATAAATAACAAATACCTTCCATTGATAGCATCCGGATGAAATAACTGTCGAGGCCACTCCATATCCTCTACCCGTCGTACTGTGAACCAAAGTCTGTTTACTTTCCACAACACAGCTGACACATTTGTCTGTATCAAAGCTCACTTCCATCATCGTTATCGGACTTTCACCCGTCTCTGTGGTTCCCTCATTCGCTCTATCTTCTGTCTCTTGATTTCGTCTACCATCTTCCATTGAAATACTAGATACCAAAGAAACACTTGTAGTTGCCATATCATTCATTGTCTTCTGTCTGTCCATGTCTCTGTCCACAATGCTGTCCACTGACTGATTGACAGATGTATCATGTTCATGATTTAATTTTGAAGTTCTTTCCATTTCAAAATGATCTAGTTTCCTCATCAAAGAAAGCTCTTCTCTTTTGGCATCCATTAAAGCCTGTTGGTATGGTGTTTCCCACATGTTGAGAGAAAGGCTTTCAAACAAGTCTGTTAGTACCTGGAAGATCATAAAACAAGATTTAAAAAATGCAAACAATTATAGTCCCCAACCATAAGAGAAGATGTCAAAGGTCGTTAAGGTCAAAACATAATGTTATGAAAACAAGATTTTAACTAGAACTATCGCTGAAGATGATAACAGCACCTTGACCTACACCATAACTTAATAAGTAAAAGGACCATAACTCTGTAAAATAACATGCAATTGTAAGACCTTTAGGATATGCACATCTCCTCTTGGTATAGAGGCTTCATGTAAAATTTTATTGAATTCCACCCAGTGGTTTGTAAGAAATAGGCCAGACAAAATATGGCTTCCGACCGACCGACAGACAGACAGACAGACAGCCAGCCCGACACAGTGACTCCTAAATACCCCCTCTTCTTCGAAGGGGGTATAATTAATCTTTGCTGCAGTAACATAGGCTCATATAGCTATTATGATTGCCTAATTCAAGTATGTGACACATCCATTTCCATATGCACAGATCAAATTTGGTTTCTATATGTGTTACAGTGCAGGAGACATCACCAATAAAGGATGATCTTAAACAAATAATCGCTTAAACAACTCTCGTATAGGGTCACCTATAAAAATTTCTTTTAAATTTTCAAGAGATCAGACAAACACTTATGAAAGAGAACAATTTCAATTGTTTGTCATTTTACCCCCTTTCTGATGCTTCCTTGTGGCCATGTTTTTCAACTGATCATTATGGCTTGAACAACTTAAAGAGGGTCACTTAAGGAACATTTCTGCCAAACTATTTAGAAACCATTCCAACAATTTCAGAGCAGAAGAATTGGCATAGATAAATCCTCTGAACTTTGGTTCAAATTGGCTAAATGGTTTAGGACATGTTGTTTTGGGATTAACATGGTTACTGGTACTTTTTAGAGCAAGTGTATATTGTGGATAGAGACCATTAAGAACCTTTTACCATAACATCTACTGGAAATTAGGTAATTAATTCAGATTTTACCTGTTTCATGAATGCAGACTGTGTTTTGGATTTACATGCAGGCAGTATGGCTTCTAGAACATGAATGGCTGCCAGGCGGGTTCTCAGGCTATAACCTAGACAAAAAGAATGTGAATGAACTGTTAATCCAAACTAACAACCTATGATGTTATTTTGAACAGCCACTGTCAGGTCTTGAAATCTTACACTTGAGTTTGCCATAACAGCCCTTTCCAGAGACTTTTAGAATGTTAGAATGACTAGATGTCCAACCGGGAAAATACGGATCATATTGTGCTTAGGCACAGGCTGAGCTGTATCTTGACTGGCTGCTAAGATCCAGAGATTGGCTTTTGTGTGGCCATTATTTATTCATCTATAGAGGTTTCTTGCCCCATTCAACAATTTAAGTATTTCAATAGCACAGTGACAGTAAACTTATCCATAATTCCCGAGTGACTCACCACAACTAGGCTATACTTATGCCTTGAATAATCCATCATGGTCGTAACAAACAATCTAGTTATGCTATTTGATGACATCATTTAGAGAAGAGCTATTGATAACATTGTTGGATTGGAAAGACCAGTTACCCTTGAGGGTGTGTAGTCAATAATAGACCTTAATCTTTTTCCAACTTCCATATACATTTTGACGCATCTCCAGCTAAAGATATTTGAAAACATTTGGCAAAAGGAAACATTGCTCATAATGACAACAGTATTAGCTATGAAGCCTTTTTTGAGGAAATAGTAACATCTTGAAAAATGCTACAATTACTTTGATTCAAACTTGAAAACATTGTGGTAAAAGGATAATTAGTTAACTTTGAGCACAGACTCCTTTTCTCAAATATGTTTCTTTTATTCAATAAGTATTTTGATGCACAGGTGTCAAATACCAGGAGAAGGATTAAAAAGAAAACAAATATTTTCTACTGATGTACAAAAGAATAGTAAGGTATTTCCCAAATACAACAAATCTGCAGCAGAAGACTTTGAAACTTTCTGTGCAAAAATATGGAAAACCTCTAAAAATGAAAGTGAAATTCCTGAAATGAGTTGAAAATACCAGCAAAAAGGATAAATTGCTTATTATGATCAATTTCTTCTTTTGCCACAATGTTTTCAAAAGGCTTCTGCTGCATAGGCATCAGAAAGCATCTATTTATTACCTGAATTAGGACTGCCTATTATAGACAACAATGTGTCAGTCCACTTTTTATTGGCCATGTGAGCTCTCACTGCAGAGGACACCACAACTCGTCGAACAAACACTAAATATTGGGTGAGCATGGAGTGTAGGGAGGGATTTTCCTGGTATTTCTGTAACTGATTCCATACCATGTCTAACACAGACTGGAGGACCCCTGCACTCAACTCATCTGAATGGAGACTGAAAACCACAAACAAATACTCAAGTAAATAAAAGTTCAATTATGAAATTTGACTCTGTTTTGATGGAATATGTTACTGATGCAGACAAAATTCATAATTTGCAGCAGGAGTATTTAATCAAGAGAGGGCTAGTTCACCTGAAGAGATTCAGAGGAGAAAAATCTTAAAATTATGACATTTTACCCCCTTTTTGATGCCGTTCTACCTAGAATTCAATGCTTTGTAAAATTTGAAAGAGGACCACTAAAGGAACATTTCCGTGCCATTTAATTGAATTTGATCAAGTGGTTTAGGATAATATGTAGTTTGAAGCTAAAAGTTTATGAAGATGTTGGACAGATATCCAAATAAAAGATCCCCTTGATTTAACCCTTTCCCTTATAAGACAATTCTGCAGCAGACGACTTTGAACATATTTTGTCAAAAAATGGAAAATCTCTATAATTGAATGGATAACCTATGACTTAAAGTGGAAAACATTGTGGCAAAAGGAGAAATTGCACGTTTTAAGCAATTTCTTCTTTTGTCGCTATAATTTCAAAAAGCTGTCTGCAGCAGAAGCGTCAGAAAACATCTATATGAGGGAAAGGGTTAAAAATCATGAATTGTGGTCTAGTTGCATATCCGCTATGGAATAATTTAAAGATAAAAAGATAAGTATAGCTCCACTGTCATTAGGCAAAAATTAACTCACTTTTGCCATATGATGCAAAACAGCCCTGCCACCTGGCATGTTTTTCCACCATTCAACATAGCTTGAAAGAATCTTATACAGGGTCACCCAAGGCACATTTTTATGAAGTGATTTGAAAATTGGCTTCATACTTTTGGAGGAGGAGATTTTTAAAGTTCTCACTATACCCATATAAGGCAAAAAGCCCTGACTCCTGGCAGCCATTTTTTTTTTTTTACCAATCAACATGGCTGCAAGGAACGTGATAGAGGGTCACGTAAGGAACATTTCTACAAAATTATCTAAATATCTGCTTCATCTTTTTTATGAGGAGAAGAATTTTAAAGTTTTTAAAGTAGACATATAAGGCAAAACAGCCCCAACCCCTGGCAACCATGTTATTTTTTTTCCAATGAAGGAATCTAATAGAGGGTCACGAAAGGATAATTTCTATAAAATTATTTGAACATCTGCTTCATATTTATTCGAGGAGAATATTTTGTTAAGTTTTCACTATATACATATACAGCAAAACAGCCCCAACCCCTGGCAGCCATGTTCTTTTTACCAATCAACATTGAAGAAATCTGATATAGGGTCACTTAAGGAACATTTCCAGAAAAATTATTTGAAAAATCAGCTAACCAGTTTTGGAGAAGAAGATGTTTACTTTTGGTTGCAATGGAAATTTTGAATGGATCCCAACAATTTGAAGGAATATAGGATAGGACAATGAGAGGATACTTCCTAATATGTTTCATCCAATTGACCCAATGGTTACAGAGAAGATGTTGTTTGAAGCAAAACGTTGACGCACTCACGGAACACAGGATGGACAATTCCCCATGACAAAAGAGCATCAAATTAATAGGACTAGACTTGCAACTATGACTAAATTACATGTAGTTGGACAATTAAAGCATCTGTGAGACACTGTAGATACACAGGATTGCCTTCCGGAGTCTTTATTGTATGCATGTGCAGTAAGACCCTAAATCGCTAGACTTTTTATAATTTTCTTTTTAATATATACATATATTCCACAATAGCTAAGTCAGTAATAACGAAGGTTATCATACAGGAGCCATGAGTTTTGATCACAAGCTTGCCTATTAAAGTATTAATATCTTCAGATAATTGAGATAAAGGATCATACCTAGTTGTAAGTGAGATAGTCTGTACAAGTCTAAAGCTTGCTATTCGCAACACCGCTGTCAGCTGAGATGCGAGCAGTTTGGCCCTCATTGGCTGTACTATGCAGGGCATCAATGGGTGGGAGCCCATCATTTCATACAGAACTGGTAGTAATTTACAGGCAACCAACAATGATATGTCCACAGCTTGGAAATTCCCATTCATACAAAACATTGTGTAGATCAGCAGTCTTTCCCTACAGGCTGTAAATAGAATAAATTACTGCAAATCGCTTTTGTCAATTTCAGGTATTAACAAGAGTGTTTTAAGGAACACAAGTCATGTGTTGTCTACTAGTTAAGCCAAAGTGTGATGGATAGATGACAGAGTTGAATGCCACACAAAAAAAGCATTTGAAGGAACACATGTGCAAATTAACAAATTACTTTGGCCAAAGTCAAAGTGTGACTGACAGACAGTTGAGATGTGATCTTTAAATGTCAGTTTTCTGAAAGGCAGAAGATACAAAAATGAATGAATAAGAAAGTGCAAATACTTCACAATCAAAGTAAATGTAAACAAGAGGACCATGATGGACCTAAATCGTTCACCTGATTTAATAGAAGTCACAGTTGTCAATGCTCTTACAATATGCATACATGGAATACATGCAACGCCCCCTTGTTGTCATACTTATCAATGGATCGTAATAATTTTAACAATCTTGGTAGAGGGTCACACAAGGAACATATGTGCTAAATTATTTTAAAATCAGGCCTATAGGTTTGTACAGGAAGATCTTTTAAAGTTTTACTATACATACACACAAGAGAACCGCGTACGGCACAGACGCTCGACTGATAGGGAGAAAACAGAAGAAAAAAAATGAGCTAAACAAAAAAACCTTAACCGGACGGCCACGCCGCCGCCGACGATAACGCCAGGGTCATGACAATAGCTCTTGTTTTTTCCAAAAGTCGAGCTAATAAGGAAAACAAGCTCCGCCCCATGGTGGCCTTGTTTCTCAATGGATTAGACAAATTTGAATATTCTTGGTAGAGGGTCACCCAAAGAACATTTGTGCTAAATTATTTTCAAATAAGGCCAGTACTTTTGTTCAAGAAGATTTTTTAAGTTTTCACTACATATATACATAATATATCTATAGTTGCTACCTATTTACGAAAAAACATTAAGATGATTGTAAACAAAAATTAAAGAGCATACTTTGGCAATAAAAAATGATTTATAAGTAATTGACTAGACGATAATAATGTTCATGTCATGTTTTTGCATGATCACAAAATGTTCAGAATTCGTTTTGCTGTCGTCTATTATTACGAACAGAAAATAATAAAGTAAAAACTTTCAGAAACAATGAAGAACATTTATAATGAAAGAGGTTTAAACATGAGGGCCAAGATGCTTAAGGTCCTTAATCAATTACCTATATTATGGTAAAAAAGCAAATGTGTAACAGCCCTTTTCTGATGCCATCTGGCAACTACCTTTTTCAACCAGTCAATATGACTGGAACAAATTATGTAAGGGGTCACATTTCTGCTTAACCCTTTCCCTAATAGAGACGGTTTCTGACTCCTTTGCAGCAGACGACTTAGGAAAAGATTGTCGCCAAAGGTACAATTCCTCAATATGTGAATGTTATCCTGTTTCAACAATATTTGATAATTAATTATACTTTGTATGAGTGAATCTATAGCTCATGCATAGGAATTTGAGGTATTTAATGTTTATACCACTTTGTTTGTGGGAAACGATGTCGCTCCATTTGACATAACGCCAAATGAAATGTTACAGAAATGACGTCACATCGTTCTTTGCATACGGTACAGTCAAAATTTATGTTCTGACGTTGAATTGCGGTCGTTTATTTCAAAGTTCCATTTATTTTTTAACTTTGTTGTACAAAAGTTAGATCACATGAAAATAACGCAGCACTTTTATGACATTTAATGTTGATTTAGATTTCTTTTAAAAGATTAACTAGACGACAATAATTCTAAATCTGCTTTTTATACATATCCAAAATGGCGGCCCCATGAAATTTGCCAGTTTCATTTTCAGAAATATTCATGGGTTATTGAAAAAAAAAAAAAAAAAAAAAATCTGACACCTGTTACCTATGAGCGAAAAAAGCCATTTATGTTTTTTTTTCGTATAAGAAAAACAAGCTCCCTCTCCTGGTTGCCATGTTTTTCATCATATCGGAATAATTTGAACAATTTTGGTAGAGGGTCACCAAAGGAACATTGTGCCAAATTATTTTAAAATCAGGGCAGTACTTTCAAACAAGATTTTTTTTAAAGTTTTCTCTATACATGTATATACATATAAATAGAACAAGCTCCGCCCCCTGACTGCCATGTTTTTCAACAGATCAGAATTATTTGAATAATCTTGGTAGAGGGTCACCCAAGGCACGTTTGTGCAAAATAATTTTAAAATTGAGCCTATACTTTAGGACAAGTAGATTTTGACATTTTTCCCCTTTTCTGAAACCACAGCAACTGAAATTCTCATTGGAATCATCAATCAATTTAGGAGGAGAAGTTGTTAGAAGGAAATGTGAATGGACAGACGACAACACCTGATGGTGAGTGATCACAAAAGCTCACCCCGCTCTTCGTGCTCAGGTGAGCTAAAAAACATACTGTGTAAGTATTCAAAATAAACATGATAGAGATAACTTTTCTCTCTTTTCCCTATGTTCTTATCTCTGTATCAAAATCTTAATCATACTGCCAAATTTTTAGTTTTACATATCTAATTCTCGGAAATTTTTAAACTAGACAACTCATTGAGTATGATATGAGATTAACCGTTAACCCTTTCCAACATACAGACTCTTTCTGATTGTCTTATGACAACGTTTTTTAACTCTGATATAAAACCAAACCTTTATATAAAGGTTTTCTATATTTTCTCGGGATGACTTTAGTGGTCTGCAGCAGATTTATTGTATGCGGGTAAGGGTTAAAACAAAGAGAACAGAGACAACTTGTGAAACTACCTGGTTGCATTGCATCAGATCTGTAAGTGTCTGTTAGTCCAGATATGAAAGATTCATAAATTTGGTGCATGGCTAGCTGGATCTCTCGCTGACTCTCGGACTTGGCTGCAGTAATCCCATCCTACAACAAAAAGACAAGAGAGATAAAAGGAGCATGAGTGTCACCTTCCAATAAGTCACTAATAAGTCACTACTTTAACACTTATCAACACTACATTTTTCTAACGCCTCTACAGCAGCCTAATTCTAAAAAACATTGTGACGAAAGGAGAAATTGCTTAATTTCTCATTTTGCCACAATGTTTTCAACTTTTTTTCAGTAATAATATCATCATTCATAAAGATTTTCTGTGTTTTTGCTTTTTATTAGTTGTTTTCACAGTCATCTGCTACAGATTTGTTTTACGTGGGTAAGGGCTAAAGTATGAAAGAGAAGTGAGATCTCTTTGTGTCACCCAGCCATGGAATTTGATAAAACAAGAGGGCCATGAAAGAAATCATAACAGCTATGATAGGGCGAGGGTTTTTTGCTTTGTGGCTGTGGAGCTATACTGGTCCTATTGGGTTTCTCTGATTGCTCACCTGAATAATGTAATGTGATATGTCATACAAACCACCATAACTCATTTTGCAGTTAGGTAAGCTAATCCAAGAAGCCCAATAGGACCAGTAGAGCTCCTGTGCCACAAAGCAAAATGTGTGAAATGTTTAAAATTTACAAGTTGCGTGAGTTCCAGAAAGATACAGTTTGTGCATTGATAAAAGGTATAGATGCGTTTTTGAAGACAGGCAGTGGGAAAAGTTAGTGTTACCAGACATTTCATGTTATTTGAACAAATTTGAAGATATCACATGTAAGAAGCCTGTTTAGCGCAGTTAGTAGAGTACTCGCCCAGCAAGCCAAAGGTCACAGGTTTGAGCCCTGGACTTTGAGCCCTGGACTGGCTGCATGTTTTACTCTACCTGTGACATGACACTCCTTGATTTCCGATATTAAGATTAGTTAATATGAAATTGTTATTCTCCTTGCTGCATTTTGATTCTAAATTTGGTAATGTTTAGTTTTTAAAGACGATAAACAGAACTCACATTTACGATCTGTGGGTGCAGTCGTTTTTGTATGCGTCTCCACATAGAAGAGTATTGAGAATGTAAGCGTAATTTCGATTGATTAATATGTATTCTATTCTGTTCTGTCCAAACAACAGTGAAAAATCCCTATGGTCATAGTTGAATCAATAACTGTGGGTGTCCGACAAGGATATTTGTCCAGATGTTTTTAAAGTTGTCTGCTGCATAATTGTTGTATATGAGATAGGGTTTAACATTTTGCATATGACATAGACAACTAGGTGAAACTATAAGTTCTCCTGGGATATAGTCTCCAAACAATGTTCAGATGTATGGAAATTTATTTAGATTACATTCAGGTTGTATAGTTGAAATGTTTAACCCTTCCTCACATACAACAACTCTGCAGCAGACAAATTTGAAAACATCTGCTGACAGATGTAGTAAATGTCTATAAATGAAAGTAAATGTATTGAAAACATTGTGGCAAATAGAATGTGTCAAAATGCATCTGCAAGTAGGAAAGGGTTTAAATCTTACTTCTACTTTTTAAACTAGAAAGTGGTTTTTGTCACAAAAACATATGTT
The DNA here is from genome assembly GCA_031761405.1 of Serripes groenlandicus. Taxonomy (NCBI): domain Eukaryota; kingdom Metazoa; phylum Mollusca; class Bivalvia; order Cardiida; family Cardiidae; genus Serripes; species Serripes groenlandicus. The sequence goes on from JASEVX010000002.1 coordinate 127,215,072, forward strand.
TCCCCCATAACAGTTTGTCAATAATTGTAATACTGAAACCTTGACCTTGAATATGGTCTCAGTATGATAAATTTTTGTGGTGAGTAATTTCAAAATCTTTCAAAATGTTCAAAGGTTATTGAACAGACAAGAAATATGGTCAAATGACCTTTGATCTCTAATTGTGACATTGACATTGAACCACTGTGGTTGTTATATGCGTTCTGACCATCGTCTGAGTATGGTTAACATTTGTGACAAGTTACTTCAAAATCCTTCAAAACAGTTCAAAAGTAATTGAAAGGACAGGAAATATAGTCACATGACCTTTGACCAGTAATTGCAAACTTGACCTTGTACCAAAGTTCTGCACATCGTCTCAATATGGTGAACATTTGTGGCGAGTTATTATATGACCTTTAACCTCTAATAACGACCTTGACCCAAAGTGATTGTTACATGCGCTTTGCACATCATCTCAGTGTGGTGAATATTTATGGCGATTTATTTCAAAATCCTTCAAGCAGTAACTGTTCAAAAGTTATGGAGCGAATAATAAATATAGTCATATGACCTTTGACCTCTAATTACGATATTGACCTTGAACCAAAGTGGATGTTATATGCTTCCTGCACATCGTCTGATTATGGTTAACATTTGTGGCGATTTATTTCAAAATCCTTCAAGTGGTTCAAATGTTATGGAGCGAACATGATTTGTGACAGACAGACAGAGCAAAAACAATATATTGAGGAGGCCTAATAAGTGTGTAGTCGTATTGTACCTGATAATGATGTAGAATGTCCAGTTTGCCAGACTCTGTAGAAATTCCCAGGTTAAAACATCCGGCTAATAACAAGAGATGAGACGAACAGAGCAGTGTAGTAAGTGTTTGCGGAGATGCTTCATTCGTATCCCTTTTCTCCTTCTTGGTAGACAATAACTCTCTTATTTGGTTTAATGCATATAGTCTTGACTGAAATATTACATAAAAAGAGATGATTGTAAAACATGATGCCCCCAACCTTTTCGTGTTCAAGGTCACTGTGACCTTGACCTTTAAATTGATGACCTCTAAATCGATAGAAGTCATTTACTGGTCAAGCTCAAAATCCATGCCAAATTTGATTACTGTAGCTCCAAGAAATTATCCAGTTATCAATCAGACAAGCTATAGTATAGTATAGTAAGACTACGGAGTGAAAGACATAAGCATAATACATTTTTCTTTGAAGGGGGGCGGGGAGGGCATACTTAATTTTAAAAATAATACAATTTATATAATTTGCCCATCCATTAAGTTATAATCAACTCTCAGTACTGAATGCTTTCCTACATAGGACGTCAGAAAGCGTCTGTATGTGGGAAAGGGCTAAACTAATGCTAGTTTATTCAACTGTACAGACATCGAGAGTGATAATATAATTTGTAAGAACTTGCTTTAAAATTGGTGTAAAATAAAGAAGTTAAAGCTAGTTTTCTTACGACTGCTCTATCCTGATGTTTTCTCAAAGCGAAACCCATCTTTACATAGGACAAAGTCTTCCTGTTCCCTTGTACACTTGTCCGCGGGTCAGTCATGAGAAAGTCTCCACTGACAAATGCACAGACATCCGACACAACGCTTTCTAAACTGTCCTTTGAATGCTCCATAGTCATATCCCCAGACTGATTCCTATGCCAGCGTAAACGTCTTAAAGTCTCTTTCACTTTCTGCAGGGATCCAATGGTTGTGTTGCTTCCTGCATTCATCAAATTAAAAAAAAATATTTAGAGGGTTAACTGTTTGTTATTCACTTATATTATGGCATCAGATTGATTGATTGATTGGGGTTTTACACCATTTTCAACAAATTTTCATCACGGCGGCCAGTACACATACTCATGTACTCCATACACCATACTTTCAAAGCAACTGGCTGCTTTTCCACATAGACTGTTAGCCAATTGGTGAAAGACAAATGACACCTGTCACAGTGACTTTTAAGGCATCGGAACACACATCCTTGATTCCTAGGCGATAGTTTATTGTTAGGCTTGGAAATAAGGCCTGCCAAAGTCCCCCCATGAATATCGAAATCAAAAACATACCAGAAAAATCAGGTTTCCAAGTTCTCCGAGTTAGAAATTCATATTTAGATTGCCTGATATATATATACTTATATCAAATGCAGATAAATGTTAACATCTGGAAGTCAAATGTTTTTTTCTATAAAAAGGGCATATTATCAAATTTTAATGATAAAAATACACACAAAATCCAATATTATTCATATGTTGTATAGAACAGCATATCAGGGTTTAAGCTGTTTACCTAATTAGTCATTTTAGAATCGCCTTATTTTAAAGCATGAGTTTAAAATGTCACATCTTGAAATAACTAAGTCTACTTTTAATGTTGAGTTGAAAACTTCATTGTTTGAGTTATAGCAAGATGGACGGAAGAATCTACAACCATTTTTAGTCAATGAACTAGGGTCTACTGCTAATGATGCAGATTCTCTAACTACAACACCAGTGAGTAAGTGATAGGGATAAGAAATGAAATTTCCAAAAGGCAGTTAACCCTTTCCTATATACTGACACTTTCTGATGCTTCTGCAGCAGACGACTTTTGTAAATATTGTGGCAAGAGGAGAAATTGCTCATCATGAGCAATTTCTCTTTTTGCCATGATGTTTTCAACTCGATTCAATAGTTATACATTTATTTAAACAAATTTTCCAATTTCATGTGTAGATTTTTTCATCTGCTGCATATTTGCTATATGTGGGAAAGGTTTAATCCTTTCCCACATATAGACGTTTTCTGACAGCTTTACAGCAAACGATTTTTTAAAACATTGTGGCAAACAGAGAAATTGCTTATAATGAACAATTTCAGTTCCCCACAATATTTTCAACTCTATCTAATAATTTAACTGTCATTTATTGAGATTGTTCACATTTTTGTCAAGATGTTTACAAAGTCGTCTGTTGCTAATTTGTTGTATGTGGGAAAAGTTTAAAACAATAAAGGCACCTTGTCTGCTAGGGGTTGGTGTAGCTCTACCGTCTGTGGTATTCCCAAGTTGATGTACACCGGGATACATGGTCAAATCTGGATAACTTCCTCTGTGTCCATACACAGGGCTTTCCATTACAGGAGAGGGTAACGCCTCTGACAGACTCTCCAACACTGAATAAGATTTTCATTATATAATACACATTAATGGGAGAAAACCTTTTGACAAGCAATTTGACCCTGGACGAGATAGTGTATAAAGTATTTGCAAATTATAGAAACCCCTAATAGTCACATCTCTGACAGACTTTCCAACACTTAACAAACAGATGCCACGATATGCAAAACCATTGATTGTTTGATTGTTTTATGCATCTTTCAACAAATTTTCAGTAATATCCTGCCACTTCCTGGGTATGTTACCAGTACTACTTGTCGATTTATCCTGACACCAGCCAGTCAGTGGTAATGCTAATCCCTCAACCCTGAGCGCCAAGGAGGGCAGCCTTTACTACCATTTTTAAAGTCTTTGGTATGACCCGGCCAGGGATCGAACCCGCAACCGAGATAGATGCTCTACCACCACTGTATCACCAAGTCGGTCGATATGCAAAACACAATAGAGAAGACCAAATTTCAAAAACCTGCAAAGGGACAAGGAAAAGATAGATTACTGACAGGCTATCCAAAACTAAACCAGATATCAAAAGTTGTAGAATAAACATATAGAATCCAACAAGTTACTGAAGTATTGTAGACAATACAAAAGTATCCTATTGGTTTTGACCTTTGGACTTGTAGTTACCTTGAACCTTGAGCAAAACAGAAAGATGTATGTACCCGAATAATATCCTAACTGCCCCTAATGCTCATGCTAAGTTTCATGAAACTAGCTTTTATACTTTCAGTCATAACATAATCTTAAAATGCTTTTTTTGTCAGACAATGGCCAGAAAGATAGAAAGACATTGACTCTACCTATAATCCTCTGCGGTAAAACAGATAGGGGCCTTATTAACCATTTCCATATGCAAACTTTTGGGTTGTCTGCTTTTAAAAATATTTTTGGAAATAAATGTAAGACATGCAAATATGAGCAAATGGTTGCACACAAAAAAAAGAGGGAAAGTCAACAACATGCCCGTTTCTCCGTTTGCCATCATGCTTTCAAAAGTTATCTGATGTAGATGCCCAAAAATGTATCTGCATGTGGGAGAGGATTTAAAAGCTAAGCGAATGGTTTACCTTCTTTAGATTCGCTTTCAGAACTTTTTTCTTCTGTAGATTCGAGTGGCGATACTGAATAGATAAATACAAAAAAAAATCACTGTTAGTATGTTCAGGGATATATACAGGGATTTACAATCATTATTTTCATTATCTATATTACTTTGCAGAGCATCGTACATGTCATGAATGTATTTCCTAGAAGTTCTTTGTCATAAACGCCTGCAAAAGCTTCCAGGATGCTTGTGCAACTATATTGTGAACATGGAAGATCATAAACAGACTTTCCAGAGGTCAAATCCCAAAGGTAAATTGTTCACATGGTGTGGCCCATATATACTCATTTGAGAATAATAACCTTTGTGGCCAGCAAACATAAAGATCAGCCAGTGTTTCTATATAATTGGATCAATGCCTCCTAGTTTCTCATTCATACAATTTTAACTATTTCCCTCATACAACAAATCTGCAGCAAACGACTTAGAAAACATTTAGTCAAAATATGGAAACTCTTTATATACGAAAGAACAATAATTGAATTAAGTAAACAACATTTAGCAAAAAGAAAAATAGCTCATTATGAGCAACTTCTCCTTTTGCCACAATATTTTCAAAATTCATCTGCTGCTGATGAGTAAGAAAGTGACTGTATGTGGGAAAGGGTTAAGAATTCTAGAAGTTTGATGTGAATGGTTATGGGATGCAATCGTTTTCTATGGCTAATTCATTGCTTAACCACAAGTCTACATTGCAACAAAAGAATGCATTGTCCCCAATCTGGAGAGGGAAGTAGGGGTGTTTCAAGTTCAAAGGTCAAGTTCACAATTTTGGTATTAAGAAATACACGGATGGAAGGATGTGATTGTGTACCTGTACACCAAAGTTAGTACAAATAGCCTGGATATAATTCGTCATCTAGTGTGATCAAGGTCACTGTGACCTTAATCTGGAATGTGACGCATCATCTTCTCAAGGTATAAGCAAACCAAATTCGGTATTTGTGTGTCTTACAGAATAAGATAGGGAAATACAAAGATAAAATACGTCAAAATGTGATAGACAAATGGTCAGTAACACAGGCAGACAAAGAAGTGATCCCTATGTGTATTCCTGCCAAGGCAGTCGACACAAAAACTACCTTTCCAATAGGGTCTTACAGCCAGCAGTACAAACAAGGCTCTTTTTAGATGGTCAGTACACAAATCTTCATAGGAATTCTGAACTTGAAAACTCCCACTGGCTCTACTGTTGAGCTCGTCTGAAACAAGGAAATATCATATTTTACACTCAATGATAATCAACAAAAAAAATGCTTTCTTTCCTTCCATGTGAGTACTCAATATCATCTCATTGAACATTTTTAACCCTTTCCCTCATATAGACGCTTTCTGACGCCTCTGCAGCAGACAGCTTTTTAAAAACATAGTGACAAAAGAAGAAATTGCACAAAACGTGCAATTTCTCCTTTTGTCACAATGTTTTCCACTTTTTGTCATAGGTTATCCATTCAACTATGGAGATTTTCTACGTTTTGACAAAATAAGTTCAAAGTCGTCTGCTGCAGAATTGTCGTATGAGGGAAAGGGTTAAGCTAATATACAAATATGGGAGTTCAGCCTCAAATTCAACATACACATACCAATATTTATAGGTTGAAAACGAGACTAGAGTAAATCTTAAATAGTTTCACCATATCTCACAGTGTTTCTAAAAACTTTATTGAAATTATACAATCACTTTTGCTTCCCTATGTAACAACCTTTTTTTCTCCAGGGCAACAAATTCACAAAAGATTTTAATTCTAAATAAAAGAAGTAACACAATTCCTGCTGGTTGAATTATTGTTGAGTTATTCTCAGGTATATTATTAAGACTTATACAGTTTTATCACATAAATCCTCTCTGGGAGTGTCAAAATGCCATTACATAAATATCATATAACACTACACAAAAATCATATGACACTACTAGTTTGGTTTTTAGTCTTACGCTCAAGTCTTTGTTACAACACGGAAACCAAACTATGAAAATGACGTCACGTCGGCCATCATAAAGTTAGTCACTTTGGTGCCAAAACCGGTAAATTTCATGTAAAATATGTTAATTATTAAGTACATTTTTTCGAAATATCGAAATATGCATCATAAATCACTTTATGTTATAAAAAGAATAGCTCATTCATGTTTATTCATTATCACTTTTAATAAACTTGTTAACTAAGCTGAATATGACGCTTAATAAAGGCTCGTGGCATATCATCTTAGTAAACTCGTTTAATAAAATTTTTAATAAATAAACACTCATGAAATATATTAATCCATTAATCTATTAATTCCATATATCATTTTGTTTAATTGATGTCAATGTTGCTTTCAACAATTTTTACAGTCATGTCACAGCTTTTCCTGGATAAATTGTCAGTACTACCTAGTCAGCTTTTTCTGACACTGAAGGACCAGTCTTCGCAACCTTGAGCACCAAGGAAGGAAACCATTTCCTACATATAGACACTTTCTTATGCCTCTGCAGCAGATGACTTTTGAAATCATTGTGACAAAAGGAGGAATTGCTCATGATGAGCAATTTCTCCATTTGCCACAATGATTTCAACTCTATTCAATAATAATTATATCATTTATAGAGATTGTCTTTATTTTGGACTGGATAATTTCAAAGTCGGCTGTAGATTTGTTGTATATGGGAAAGGGTTAACAGACGTTAGTATGACCTAAGTCTCCTGCTCACGGGGCAGAGAACACTCTAACAATTACAGCACCGAGTCAGATATAATTCTGGCTATATTATTCACCATCATTCTCCTCCTCCAACTCTGTTTGTCTTTCCCTGGATTTCTCTCCTGTATCGAGATCCTCTGTGTGCGAGGGTGATTGATCGTCCCCATTTCTGACACGTAGTTGGAAGGCTTTAGCGTTCATCAGCTGTAACCTCACTCTGTAGACTTCTTGTGCGACACACACAAAATCCGCATCCATCCTGCAATATGTCAAAATACAAAGTTATTTTCAAATTAGGTCTATACTTATGGATCAGAAGGATTTTTAAGTTTTCACTATATATACATATCAAAACAATCCCCGCCCCCTGGCTGCCATGTTTTTTAACAGAGCAGAATAATTTGAACAATCTTCAAGAGGTTCACCCATCAAGCATTTGTTCCAAATGATTTTCAAATCTGGCCAGTATTTTTTGACAAGAAGATTTGGTAAGTTTTCACTATATAAACATATAAGGAAAACAAGTCCAACCCCCTGGTGGCAATCTCTCTTATCAAAATAATTTGAACAATTGTTGGTAAAGGGTCAACCAAGGAACATTTGTGCCAAATTATTTTCCAATCGGGCAAGTAATTTTAAATGAGAATTTTTTCAACGTTTTGACACTTATCCCTCATTCTGATGCCGGGGTAACCAGTTCTACATGGAACAACTTTGACAGAGCACCATCTAAGGAACAATCCAGTGAAATTATTTTGAATTTGGTTTATTGATTTAGGAGGAGAAGGTGTTTGTAGGAAAATGTGAACAGACAAACGACGACGACGATGACGACTGATGAGGAGTAATCACAAAAGCTCAGCCAGCACTTAACCCTCAGGTTAGCTAACAAAACACAAAACATAATTACCCTAAAATACTAAAAGCTTAATAAAATTTAAACAAAGCTACACAGGAAGAGATCATAATTAGCCCACAAGTTCTAAAATCTTGATCAAACTGTAACTGAGTCAATAAAGGAAAATCCTCGTCCAACTTATTATCTAGACAGAACATTCATGATAAGCCTGCATGTGCTTACAGCTTGATCAAATTCCTATTTCTAATTCTTATTATTGGATGAAGCACAGGACATACATAGCCCTCATGTACTAACAACTTGATCAAATATTTACTAAGCTACACAGGAAAATGCTTATTATAATAATCCTAATATAGAGACAGAACAGATCATGATTAGCCCACACATACTAAAAGCTTGATCAAATGTTAACTGAGCTACGCACACAAAATCTACATCCAACTTATCAAACAGACAAAACAGATCATGACAAGACCCCACATTCTAACAATCCGGTGATAGTCTTAACCTTTATCTTGCTGTACACAACTTTAAACAACATTCACTTATAGATAAAACAGATCATGACAAGACCCCACATACTAACAATCTGGTGATAGTCTGAACCTTTATCTTGCTGTACACAACTTTAAACAACATTCACTTGACGTTTCATGCACAAATCTGTTGTCCTAACTCAGTAGTAACAAGCAAATTCATGAAATTTCTATCCCCCGCTTGGAGGAAATATTGTAGGAAAATGTTGAGGTTAGGTTTAAACATGTCAGTAGACTTTTTATTGAACATGTATTACAGGGTAAATTAAACTGATTGAAGACCCCACCAAATAAAGTCTGCCGAAAGTGACGATCGAACTTGGCCTAGCTGTTAAGGCATTTAATCTTGTTACCAAGTTTGAAAACAAGAGTACAGCAAACGGTACATAATACGCCCGTCAGGAACATCTTTGTAAGTTTCCTCTTGTTTTGATATATTGTTTGTTTGTAAAAAGTTAATAAAGTTGTTCAGGAATGAATTGACAACAAAGCAGTATACAAAAATACAGCTGAATACCTCAAAGCATGTAGGAAAAAAATGTGAAAAAACATTATTCCAACCCCAAAAAGGGGCATAACTCATGCAGAAATTGACGAAATCTGAAGAAACGTGAATTTGATCTATGGCACATGACCACAAAGCCATATACAAAATTTCAGCGTAATACATGAAAGCATGTAGAAAAAAATGCAGAAAACAAATATTCTAAGTCCAAAAAGGGGCATAACTCATTCAAAAATTGACGAAATCCCAGGAAATATGAACTTGATCTGTGACACATCACTAGAAAGCGTTATACAAAATTTCACCTCAATAGCTCAAAGTATGTAGGAAAAAAGTGCGGAAAACCCGAACGGACGGACGGAGGGAGGGACGGACGGAGGGAGGAAGGGACATGACCATACCATAATAAAACGGTTGTATAAAAAAAGGTTCACATTTGTGGCAGTTATTGCACGGAAACGGCAAGAAACGACATTTTTTGTTAAATAAGGGGCCATAACTCCACCAAATAAAGTCTGCCGAAAGTGACGATCGAAGTTGGCCTAGCCCTTAAGGCATTTAACCTTGTTACCAAGTTTGAAAAAAAAAGGTTCACATCTGTGGCAGTTATTGCACGGAAACAGCAAGAAACGACATATTTTGTTAAATAAGGGGCCATAACTCCACCAAATAAAGTCTGCCGAAAGTGACGATCGAAGTTGGCCTAGCCCTTAAGGCATTTAACCTTGTTACCAAGTTTGAAAAAAAAAGGTTCACATTTGTGGCAGTTATTGCACGGAAACAGCAAGAAACGACATATTTTGTTAAATAAGGGGCCATAACTCCACCAAATAAAGTCTGCCGAAAGTGACGATCGAAGTTGGCCTAGCCCTTAAGGCATTTAACCTTGTTACCAAGTTTGAAAAAAAAAGGTTCACATTTGTGGCAGTTATTGCACGGAAACAGCAAGAAACGACATATTTTGTTAAATAAGGGGCCATAACTCCACCAAATAAAGTCTGCCGAAAGTGACGATCGAACTTGGCCTAGCCCTTAAGGCATTTAACGTTGTTACCAAGTTTGAAAAAAAAAGGTTCACATTTGTGGCAGTTATTGCACGGAAACAGCAAGAAACGACATTTTTTGTTAAATAAGGGGCCATTACTCCACCGAATAAAGTCCGCCGAAAGTGATATTCGAACTTGGCCTAGCCCTTAAGGCATTTAACGTTGTTACCAAGTTTGAAAAAAAAAGGTTCACATTTGTGGCAGTTATTGCACGGAAACAGCAAGAAACGACATTTTTTGTTAAATAAGGGGCCATAACTCCACCAAATAAAGTCCGCCGAAAGTGATATTCGAACTTGGCCTAGCCCTTAAGGCATTTAACGTTGTTACCAAGTTTGAAAAAAAAAGGTTCACATTTGTGGCAGTTATTGCACGGAAACGGCAAGAAACAACATATTTTGTTAAATAAGGGGCCATAACTCCACCAAATAAAGTCCGCCGAAAGTGATATTCGAACTTGGCCTAGCCGTTAAGGCATTTAACCTTGTTACCAAGTTTGAAAAGAAACGGTTCACATTTGCGGCAGTTATTGCACGGAAACGAAGTGTGACGGACGGACAGACGGACGGACGGACAGACGGACGGACGGACGGACGGACAAACCGAAATTAATAACCCCCCTTTTTTTCTTCGAAAAAGCGGGGGATAATAATATGTGCTATATGTATACTCACATATCGATATTGAAGACTGATTTGAGTAGATTACCATGTTTGAGGGCAACAGCCACAACAAATCTGGTAACAACATCTAACAGGGGTTCATCCACTAAATCCCAGGTGTCCCAATCTACAAAATAAAAAATAGTCAAAAGTCTAACTGTTTATCTGATGTGAACTATTTTCAGAGTCATTTCAGTGTATAAATAATAAATATGAAAAATTGTTCAGAGTATAAATGTAAAGTCTGAAAAATTTAAAGTTTATTTTTTAAAACAGAGTAGAAAGCATGTGAGGAAAAGGAGAAAACTAAACAATGTCTTCTTTTCCCATAATGATGATTAATTTTCTAGTTGAGTTTAAATGGGACTGCAAGTTTTCCATGATAAGAATCGAGTCCCCCAATCCAAGGAATTGAAATGTATTAAAGATTAACAATTGGGTTATATTTAGAATTAAGCCTGGTCACCTATTTTTAAAATTACAGTTATTTAACTAGTGTTTGAACACATTTCAATATTTGCAGGTCAATAACCTATAACTTTAACCAAAGTCAAAGTGTGACAGATAACAAGAAAGTGATCATTTAGTGTCACATTTCAAATGTATGCAAATTAAAAATCGTCCACAGTCCATAATAAAGGACTCATTTTTAAATCCTTAAATTTCTAAAAAACCTAGATTGTTAATATGCATATAAGATGTCTCAATGAGTGTTTAGAAATAAGTGATCTATAGATTTATTTATACAATTTGCCTTCCCTTATATATTAGTCAGAAGCTTAAACAATACTTGACCCACGGCTTGGTAAACAGGGAAGACCCTAATCAGTTTGGTCAGAGATGCAACCTGATATGGGTCTTCACTGGTTGCCAATACCTAAAGAACTGTTTATAAAAGGTGTGGCTTGCCCTACCATGCATCTCTGCAGTGTCATTTAGTGTTTGTAAGACATGTATGACCATATCCGTCTGAACCCCAAATCCTAGCTGTAGTAGTCTGTCTGTTTCATCGTCCACAACTCCCTCTCCAAGTGAAAGAGCATTGTGCACCTTTGGTGCATCATTTGGACTGTCCAGGAGATTTTGGACGACAACTTCTATCTGGTTGTTCAAGCCATCTAAAGAAGAAAAATAGTTCACAATGTTATATTCAAAGTATAAATCTGATATGATTTATTTAACTGTTTCCCACATACAGGCGCTTTCTGATGCCTCTGCAGCAGACGAAGTTTCAATATATTTGTTTAGATGTCTTCAGTCGTCTGCTACAGATTTTTTTTAATGTGGGAAAGGGTTACAACTTGTCTGCATTTAATGCTTAAAAACCGTTCTACATATGCTTGAAGAATAAATGTTGATTACTTTCCAAACAGATAAAGAGTCAAAAAGGCAACTTATTTTAATTCAAGAAAAAAGTAATGAAAAGTATTTGTGCACTATGCTCTAGACAATGCGAGTATTTCTTGATTTAAAATCATTATTTGACCCTAAAACGCCATGTTGTGGATATTAAAAATAATTCCTTTACCACACACAACAAATATGCAGCAGACGACTATGAAAACAAACCGGCAAAAGTATGGAAATTCTCTATAAATCAAAGTATGATTACTTAATAGATTTGAAAAGTTTGAAAACCCTTTCCCACACACTACACATCTGCAGCAGACGAACTTAAAAACATGTAGGCAAAACTATGGAAACAATGAAAGCATAATTATTGAATGAGTTGAAAACATTGTGGCAAAAGGAGAATTGCTCCCTACTCCTTTTTTCACAATGTTTTCAAAAGTCGTCTGCTGCAGATGCCTCAAAATGCTTCTGCAAGAAGGAAAAGGTTAGAATCCAACAACATAGGGCTCGTTTTGGAGGAAAAGGTAACTTTGCCCCCCCCCCTTCCTCTAATCTTAACTTCAGACTAAACTTACCATTACAACTAATTCTCAAGCCATTGCTGAACAGCTTCCTTTCCAACCACTTCCCAACATCTTTTTCTTCTGTTGTAATTGAAGCACCCAATAACATGTCTCCAAGGGTTTGACCAATCAGCAAGGAGCAAGTTCGTTCAAGGTCAACCAGCCACATAGAAGATACACTTGAACTAAAACCTGTTCAAAGAAAAGTTGTTTTTATAAAAGGACGTCCTATCATTTATAGAGATTTTTCCTATTTTTGTCTAGCTGCTCTGGGAAAGTGTAAGGGTTAATTATGTTATGACCTAATATGAAAGGTCGTCTGCTTTGAAAAAGTCCGAGGACAAAAATATAATGGCTTGCAAAATGGTAACATTTTGATACAAAATTAAAAATATTGTTAGGAAAAGGAACAATTGCTTGTTTTGACACATTTCTACTTTCTCCTCAATGTTTTCAAAATTTGTTTGCTGCATAATAACCATTTCCATCATAAAACATTTTTGGACGACACTGCATTAATGATTTTTTAAATCATGCAGACACATTTTGATGCATCTTCATCATGAGCTATTTCTTCTTTTGCTACAAAGTGGCATTCAAAAAATATACTTTCAATACACTTTCATTTTCCATTGTTTTGCCTAAAGGTTTTATGAAATTATTTCCTGCATATTTGTTGTATTTGGGAAAGGATTATGAGAAAAGGAATAATTGCTCTTTTTTACAATATGCTTTCCTCTTAAAAAACCATCCACTTTTTTAATAATTTGTCTACATTAATCTTTGACTGCTGGACCCAAACTTGTGAAGCCTTTGCATACAGGCTGGCTGGCGCATCCGCACCGTCTGACCAGGTTTCGACTGTTAGCTACTTATCTCATCATTATTATCTTCATATTTGTAAAAACTCTTCCAAATGCAAAGCTGGTCAAGGTTAAAAATTCAGCATTGAAAGGGTTTAAGCCTGTGTTGTTTTTATGACACTGATCTGTCTATAAATGAAACTGAAATTGATTCCGATAAGAAAATGTTAAAGACAAATTTCTTTTATTTACCCGACATGAAATTTACATGAGTCAGCTGCTTAAAACAAAGGAGGAGAAAAAAAAGCAACATCAGGACAATTGGCAGTTTAATTTCAATTTAACACAGAGGTAAAAACATTTGGAGAAAAGCAGAAATTGATTATTTGAGCAATTTCTTAATTTCCAATAAGGTGTTCTAAAATTGCTGCTTTAAAGGAGTCAGGAGTTACCTGTATCAGAGAAAGGTATAACCCTTTCCCACATACAACAAATCTGTAGCAGACGACTTTGAAGACCTCAGGTTAAAAAAATAGTAAGCCTCTTTAAACAAAAGTTTAATTAAAGTTGAAAACATTGTGACAAAAGGTGAAATTGCTCATTATGAGCAATTTCTGTTTTTGCAACAATCTTTCCAAAATTCATCTTCTGCAGAGGTTTCAGAAAGCATTGGTATGCGAGAAAGGGTTGAACATACAACTTACCTTGTTCCAATTCCCTCTTCTCGTATCTATCAATGTTTAACAACAGTTTACATATATGATCCAAGTCTGACAGGAAAGACAACAAACTGTTCAAAAGGGGGATGACTCTGTACTGCGGAATCAATAGTAGAGAGTGCAATGTATGAAATAACATTGCTCCGGCAGGGGATTCATACAATATATCTGTAATAGAAATATTATCACAACTTGTGTTCAAAAATATAACAGAAACACGCAACTTAATTAGTGCTTTTTTCTTCTGTATGAAACTTCAATATGAAGTATGTTAGCATATAATGGGATTTGTATAGACTATACAGTTTCGATGGCAACATCAATTTTGAACAGGCCAGGCAAAATTCGCCCATCATTTTTATGTTCAAAATTAAGACATATACTTGCTGATCATGACATCACTTTTATACAATTCACATGAATATCAGAAATAACAAGGTCTCAAATTGATTAGCCAAGACATGAAAACAACATAACAAGAGGGTCATGATGGCCCTTGATTGTCAATCACCATAACTCGATGTGTGGTCAGGGTTTAAGCTAATACTAGAGTGTTAACAATTTGGCCTAGTGATTTTGATCAAACATGACCCATATTCGAACTTGGCCTAGATACTATCTAGACAATCATTCTGACAAAGTTTTAACATGCTCAAATTAAAAACACAGCTTTCAGAGTGGTAACAAGATTTTTTATTCAATTTGGCCAAGTGACCTAACTTTTGACCTGACATGATCGACAATTCAACTTGGCCTAGATATCATTAAGTCAAACATTCTGACGAAGTTTCAACATGCTCAAATTCAGAGAACAAGCTTGGTAGAGGGTAACCAAAGGAACATTTATGCCAAACTATTTTCAAAACTGGCCTATGCTGTTGGACAAGAAGCTTTTAGTATATATCAAAACCAGCCCTGGGCTTCCATGTTTTACATCAGATCACAATAACGGTCACCTAAGGGACATTTGTATTAATTTTTTTTCAAATCAGACCAGTACTTTCTGACAAGAATTTTTTTAAAGTTTTAACTATATATACCATATAAGGAAAACAAATTCAGCGCCTTGGCAGCCATTTTTTTCAACTGATCTGAATTATTTGAACAAACTTGATAGGGGAACATTTGTGCTAAATAATTTTCAAATCAGGCCAGTACTTAAGGACAAGAAGATTTTCAATGTTTTTACTAAATACCATATAAGGAAAACAAGCCCTGTCTCGTGTTCTTCAATGGATCAGAATTATTTGAAGAAACTTAATATAGGGACACCCATGGAACATTTGTGCTAAATTATATTCAATTGGGCCAGATCTTTTGGAAAAGAAGATTTTTAAAGTTTTGGCATTTTCCCCTCATTCTGAATACACAGTGACCAAAGTTATGAATTATTTCAACACATTTTAAAGAGGATCACCAAAGGAACATTCCTCTAAAATTTCAACATTTCCTTGACATAAATATTTTTTAATATTATTTCTTTAATATTACAATTAAATTTGCAATTTTCCATAGGTATACCTCAGATGTTCACTTCAACCATTCCTCCATATGTGTAATGTACCAAAAAAACACTTCCCCCCCTCAACTCAATGTGTATAATGTAATGAAAATAGATTGAAGATGGATCTACTTACTAATAACAATCTCCTGGGTGTTGTTGACTGGCTTTTGATGACTTGATTTGAGCAACATGATGGCTTGATTTAACAACTCAGAACACAATGGCAACATCAAATGCATATGTTGTCGAATAAGGTGAATGGTCATCTCATACTGAAATGAATGAGAAAACATTCCTTTTTGTCCATAGTTTAATTGTGGAGACATCTAAATATGTTTAACTCTTTCCTGGATAAAACCAACTTAAAATACCTTTACTTCACATAACAGCTGTTTTTAAATTATACAAATAATAGTTCTGCATCATGTATTTTTTAGCGCAGTTAAGACCCAAAATTATTATTCACAACCTCATTTGTTTGTGAATTTTGTTTCCAACTAAGTAATTTATTGAGTAAATATTTTGACATTATCCATAGTGAGTAGCCAGTCTTCATCCATTTGTAAATGGCGGTTTTATAGCAAAGAGTATCTACTTTCTATGGTGCTAATCAACATCTTGTGATATATCTACTAATCGTCATTCTCTACCTTCTGTACTGTAAACAAGAGGCCCAGAAGGGCCAGTATTACTCCACCGCATGAAGCAAGAATTAGATCACTATAGCCATATAAAGCAAACCCCCACCCCCTGTTGGCCATGTTTCACTACCTGGTCCATTTGTATTACAAACAAGAACAATTGTTTGAAGTTTGAGGAAAAAACCACTGTATAAACTGTTAGTAGTAACTTACATTTGGTACTTCCTGGTCCGATTGTATAACAAAGGAGAATACATGTTTGTGTATAGATGACAAAAGACTGTGTAACTGTGGACAACAGCTATCTACGTCTAACTGCCCTACTTCTTTATCATAGTTTTTCTCCACCTCATTCAAAGCTCTTTCCTGAAAGTAAACAAGCAATATTGTGAGACATGAGGTTCATGTGTTGCCTGCTTTAAACCAACTAGTCATAGCCTGCAACACATGAACATCTTGCCCCAAGTGTTACTTACCTTAAGACCAACTAGAACTATCACTGAATGTGATTAATACCCCCGAACGCCGCCCTGATAGGAAAAGTTGTGAAATATTTAGAAACCCCACCTTAAAAGGACAATGTTATGGATATGGGTTATTCTTGTTTTGTTCATTTTTGGATATGTAAATTAGAGTTATGGTTCTTGTACACTGCACTTCCTCTGATTATGCTCTACCGTTGTATGTAGTTTTATTAGATTCCATCTGTTAGTTATTAAATAATTCTCCGGACAAGAAAAAGTAACAAAGGGCAATTAATCTGTATTTAGGTAAATAAGAGTTATGGTTCTTGTACACTGCACTTCCTCTCATTATGCTCTACCATTGTATGCAGTTTTATTAGATTCCACCAGTTAGTTATTAAGTAATTCTCTGGACAAGAAAAAGTAACAAAGGGCAATAACTCTGTATTTAGATAAAATAGAGTTATGGTTCCTGTACACCGCACTTCCTCTCAATGTGTTGTATCATCCTATGAAGTTTTAATAAATTCCAACAATTTGTTTTAAAGTTATGCTCCGGACAAGACTCTACGAACAAGAAAACGTAACAAAGGGCAATAACTCTGTAATTATGTAAATTAGAGTTATGGTTTTTGTACACTGCACTTCCTCTGATTATGCTCTACCATTGTATGTAGTTTTATTAGATTCCATCTGTTAGTTATTAAGTAATTCTCCGGACAAAAAAAAGTAACAAAGGGCAATAACTCTGTATTTAGATAAAATAGAGTTATGGTTCCTGTACACCGCACTTCCTCTCAATTTGTTGTATCATCCTATGAAGTTTTATTAAATTCCAACAATTAGTTTTAAAGTTATGCTCCGGACAAGACTCTACGAACAAGAAAAGGTAACAAAGGGCAATAACTCTGTAATTATGTAAAGTAGAGTTATGGTTCTTGTACACTGCACTTCCTCTGATTATGCTCTACCATTGTATGTAGTTTTATTAGATTACATCTGTTAGTTATTAAGTAATTCTCCGGACAAGAAAAAGTAACAAAGGGCAATTACTCTGTATTTAGGTAAAATAGAGTTATGGTTCCTGTACACCGCACTTCCTCTCAATGTGTTGTATCATCCTATGAAGTTTTATTAAATTCCAACAATTAGTTTTAAAGTTATGCTCCGGACAAGACTCTACGAACAAGAAAAAGTAACAAAGGGCAATAACTCTGTAATTATGTAAATTAGAGTTATGGTTCTTGTACACTGCACTTCCTCTGATTATGCTCTACCATTGTATGCAGTCTTATTAGATTCCATATGTTAGTTATTAAGTAATTCTCCGGACAAGAAAAAGTAACAAAGGGCAATAACTCTGTATTTAGATAAAATAGAGTTATGGTTCCTGTACACCACACTTCCTCTCAATGTGTTGTATCATTCTATGAAGTTTTATTAAATTCCAACAATTAGTTTTAAAGTTATGCTCCAGACAAGACTCTACGAACAAGAAAAAGTAACAAAGGGCAATAACTCTGTAATTATGTAAATTAGAGTTATGGTTCTTGTACACTGCACTTCCTCTGATTATGCTCTACCATTGTATGCAGTCTTATTAGATTCCATATGTTAGTTATTAAGTAATTCTCCGGACAAGAAAAAGGAACAAAGGGCAATAACTCTGTATTTAGATAAAATAGAGTTATGGTTCCTGTACACCGCACTTCCTCTCAATGTGTTGTATCATCCTATGAAGTTTTATTAAATTCCAACAATTTGTTTTAAAGTTATGCTCCGGACAAGACTCTACGAATAAGAAAAAATTAACAAAGGGCAATAACTCTGTAATTATGTAAATTAGAGTTATGGTTCTTGTATACTGCACTTCCTTTCATTATGCTCTACCATTGTATGTAGTTTTATTAGATTCCATCTGTTAGTTATTAAGTAATTCTCCGGACAAGAAAAAGTAACAAAGGGCAATAACTCTGTATTTAGGTAAAATAGAGTTATGGTTCCTGTACACTGCACTTCCTCTCAATGTGTTGTATCATCCTATGAAGTTTTATTAAATTCCAACAATTAGTTTTAAAGTTATGCTCCGGACAAGGAAAATCGCAACGGACCAACCGACCGACCGACCGACCGACCGGACCGACCGACCGACCGACCGACCGACCGACCGACCAACCACAGGGTGACTCCAATATACCCCCTCTAAACTTCGTTTATCGGGGGTATAATAAGTCAAACTCAATTAATCAAAGCATGACACAGTTGAGCTTTAGTAGCTCAGTCAGTAGCGCTTTGGCTTTCAATTCAGCTAGTGTTTGACAAAAGTCACTGCAAATGGCGTCATTCGTCTTAGACCAACGAGCAAAGCCTATGTTGAAAAGCAGCCAGTTATTTGAAAATACTGTTGTGTGGAGTACTGGTGTGAGAAAGCCAGGAAACACATGGGTAGGTGAATTGGCGGCCGTGATATATATGAGGAATTGAAAACAGTGTTAAACCCGAATCAATTAATCAAAGCCTGACACACAGCCATACAGATAGATAACAGTCAAGTTATAACTTAGTGTCACTCTGCAAGGGGTTTTATCAATGTCTTACATTGACAGCTAAGTGTCCTATAACTGCTTATCCAGATAACATATAAGATCCCAATTGGAAAAACTGTCTGCATTGTATGTCGAGTTGCCACAAAATCTTTAAACAAGCGACTGACAAACAGTTTACATTTCCATCAGATCTAGTATGAATGTGCAGGTTGATATACACTTGTCACAATGATCACATACTGTGTTCAAAAGAAAGAATTTGCTTAGACAAGTCTGGGCCCTTTCTGTCCACATGTCAAACAGTATACCAACAATCTTGACTATAATAGTATTGCTTACATAATATTATGAAGCATTGAAAGATGACTTAAAACAATGAAAACAAAAGAAACCACCAAATAGCAAGCAGATGATATTCTCTGAGGAGTGAATATAACATATTTGTTCATTACTTGAAAGTGTACACATAAACATGCTTATTAAGGTGAAATAATATGTGAAATATCACTACAAGGGTTAACTGTTTCCAACATACAACAAATCTGTATCATACGACTTGGAAAACAAAAAGGCAAAAACATGGAAAATCTCTCTAAATGAAAGTATAGTCAGTAAATATAGTTGAATTGAGCAATATCTCCTGTTGTCACAATAGGCGTCTGCTGCAAAGGTGACAGAAAGCGTTCTTATGTGGGAAAGGGTTAACCAACATGAACCTCAAAATAAATTTAAATCATTTTTGCAAACAATTTATTTAAGTTAAATCCAACAACCATTGTGGCAAACTATCATATTCAGCAAGGCGATATCACATATGATTTTCACTGATCTGTTAAAAGTAGTGTCTGATTGTTTGATTGAGTTATTCAGTTATATCACAGGGGCCAATTCACCTTATGTGTGTTTCCTCCCTTTCCGACACATCATTCTTCCCATGCAATTGGCTACCTTCCCTTTTAGACTATTTTTCCCATAGTTGGAAGACAAAGGTGCTAGTCACAGTGAACTTTGTCAATCATCAGAATGAATGAATGGCCACTTACTGCTGATTCAGATATAAAATAAGCTCCCATTTAGAAAAACTGTCTGCATTGTATATCAATTCACCACAGAGGTTTGAACCCTTGAACTCTAGATTTATAGCCCTTTTTGTTACCGACTGATTTATTGCTAGGTAAAATTGAATTTGACTCATTTTTGAATGACTCTTAAAGTATACCCAACAAATGATAGTGTCAATGAATTATACTCATAAAGGTGCAAAACCATAAGTTAAATTTCCCTGACGTGTGATGAGATATGGACCTAAGTAAAAAGATAAACAACCATGGTGAGCCTTAACTAAAACTTTTGCTTTCAACTTATTTAAAAGTCACCAATTGATGTTGGCAATCAACCATACTCATAAAGGTGAATTAATCTAACTCCAGAGGTCAACCAAATGTTAACACCAGACAAAACGAGCTTAAGATATCATCAAACCATGAGCTGCATTTGCAATGCAAAGCAGCCAAAAACTCACGCTGTTGTGGCTGTAAGAATTCAGATATGTCTTATTGTCCATTATCTTCTTCAAACCTTCTCCTCTCATATTACTCACGTTCATTTACATGTAGTACTTACCAATATACACTTAACGTTCACCTCTCATATTACTCACGTTCATTTACATGTAGTACTTACCAATATACACTTAACGTTCACCTCTCATATTACTCACATTCATTTACTTGTAGTACTTACAGATATTCACTTAACGTTCACCTCTCGTTATTATTAAAAGTACTCATGCCATGGCCTCATTTCAGCACATACCATCTTATTTTTATACATATCGGCGCCTAATTTGCCATTCTTTTCACATGGACTTACTGAAACATCGTGACTAGTGAAGCGCACTCTAGGACACCCAACTTGTCATATTTTCATATGAGCTGTGTCGACTGAGTCGCACTTCGTCGTCTCATTTAAACATATAAAGCTATTTATATTTCTGAGTGCCTTCCTTGTTGCTTTTGCAAGTATATACATTATCATTATTTTCATCTTCGTTTCTTTTCAGCTGGAATGAATATCTTTCTTTATATAAGTTTATTCGTAAATGTTAATTTGTCCATTTATTTGTTCATTTAAACATATAAACCTATTTATATTTCTGAGTGCCTTCCTTGTTGCTTTTGCAGCCTACCCCAAGAAGAATATCCATACAATAGAAATATCAGTGTAACATATCTTTTTTCAATTTTTCTTCTTTGAGGAAAAAGTTTAAACATGAAAAATTGGAGATATAATTTTAATGCAGAATTGAACAAGAGTTGTCGGAGGACAATATAGCTCGCCTATCAGGGCCATCGTATATCAGGGCCTACTTCAGAACAGTTAAAGTATTAGGTAAAGTCGCACAGTATCACCTATTGCAAGATAATACACCTTTTCAATACTTTTGACAAAAATTATAAGTTCAACTAGAATGGAGTGCTCCCCGGAGCACGTGTGTCACCTGCCGGCGCCTTGTCAGAAAATTTTAATTTTTGATAGAAAAGGGGCAATAACTCTGATATAAAAAATATTTGGATTATCCCCCTTTTGTGAACCCATCACAAAAATTGATATAAACATTTGTCAGAAGTTTCAATCCAATCCTTTGAGCAGAAAAAAAGTAATTTGAATATTTGACAGAAAAGGGGCAATAACTCTGATATAAAAAATATTTGGATTATCCCCCTTTTGTGAACCCATCATACACATTGATATAAACATTTGTCAGAAGTTTCAATCCAATCCTTTGAGTAGATTAAATTTTTGACAGAAAAGGGCCAATAACTCTGATATAAAAATATTTGGATTATCCCCCTTTTTGTGAACCCATCATACACATTGATATAAACATTTGTCAGAAGTTTCAATCCAATCCTTTGAGTAGAAAAAAAGTTATTTGAAAATTTAAATTTTTGACAGAAAAGGGGCAATAACTCTGATATAAAATTATTTGGATTATCGCCCTTTTGTGAACCAATCACACACATTGATAAAAACATTTGTCAGAAGTTTCAATCTAATCCTTTGAGTAGAACAAAAGTTATTTGAAAACGTGACGAAAAAAGTGTGACGGACAGACAGACAGACAGACGCCGGATAAAAAAAAAAATAGACAGACAGACGTCGAATAAAAAAAAAAGTAACATTTGTCAGAAGTTTCAATCCAATCCTTCGGGTAGAAAAAAAGTTATTTGAAAATTTAATTTTTTGACAGAAAAGGGGCAATTACTCTGATATAAAATTATTTGGATTATCCCCCTTTTGTGAACCAATCACACACATTGATATAAACATTTGTCAGAAGTTTCAATCTAATCCTTTGAGTAGAAAAAAAGTTATTTGAAAACATGACGAAAAAGTTAGATTTTTTGACAGAAAAGGGGCAATAACTCTGATATAACTTGACCTTGACCCAGGGCCAGGACAGGTGTAGTGGGGTGCGTAGATGGACCAATAGTTCCTAAATGTATAAACTAAATATGAAAGCAATCAATGTCATAATAGTGAATGCAGAGTGATATGTTAAACGTTAAACGCAAACCTTAAACCTTGTAACTGAACCAAGTAGAAATGACCTTGGCCTTGACCCAGGTGCAGGACGGGTGTAGTGGTGTGCGCAGATGGATGACCAATAGTTCCTAAATGTATAAACTAAATATGAAAGCAATCAATGTCATAATAGTGACTGCAGAGTGATATGTTAAACGTTAAACGCAAACCTTAAACCTTGTAACTGAACCAAGTAGAAATGACCTTGACCTTGACCCAGGGTCAGAACGGGTGTAGTGGTGTGCGTAGATGGATGACCAATAGTTCCTAAATGTATAAACTAAATATGAAAGCAATCAATGTCATAATAGTGAATGCAGAGTGATATGTTAAACGTTAAACGCAAACCTTAAACCTTGTAACTGAACCAAGTAGAACCAAGTAGAAATGACCTTGACCTTCACCCAGGGTCAGGACGGGTGTAGTGGTGTGCGTAGATGGATGACAAATGGTTCCTAAAGGTATAAACCCTTAAAACCCAAATGAAAACCTTAAACACAAACCTTAAACCCAAACCTTAAACCTAGGTGTCTACGCCGCCGACGCCGGGGGTAACACATAAGCTCTCCTGTACTTCGTACTGGCGAGCTAAAAAATGATGGGGAAAAGAGAGCTTATTTTTAGCAAAATCTAATTTTTACTCAATAGTTTCAAGTCTTCTTCTGCAGAGGCATCAAACGTCATCTGTATTAGGAAAGGGGTTGATAAATGATCTTGAAGCAAAAGGCAATGATTTTTAAATTGAATTTTTTTTTTTCAATTTTCTTGCTTCATATTTTAAGTCACAAACATAACGAAATCTTACTGTTTCAAAAGCTAGGTTCCTCAATATGTTCTTCATAAGAACTTCAGCTAAATGTAAATCGGGGATAAACTTGTGAGTAACAAGGTAATCTGTAGATGGGCTCAGACCTAGGAACGTGGAAATATGACTGTTGTTCTGTAAGCTTGTCAGGATCATGTTTAACTGCATTCTCTGAAATATACAAGATGTGTTTGTGAAACACCAATGCCTACTGGGGTTTATGGAGAAGAAAGGTACATAGTTTGTTATTTAACCCTTTCACAAATACAGAAGCTTTCTGACGCTTTTGCAGCAAATGATTTTTTGAAAAAAGTGTTTCAAATGGATCAATTGCTCATCAAGAGCAATTTCTACTTTTGCCACTATGTTTTACACTTTACTCAATAATTCTTCTACTTTCATTTACAGAGAGTTGCCTTATTTTTTACTTAATGTTTTCAAGTGTCCTGCTGCAGATTTCTTGTATGTGGGAAAGGGTTAAATTAGGACAAAACTCCATGGCAAGGTCACAATATAAACATTTTGGTATCACTATAAATGTTGTCTATAAATCTTTGGTTGCACACGCAAATACTGCAGCACAAGCAAACAAATTATAAGACAGGACTTACTGTTTAAGACATTTCTTCATGTTGATTGAATGCTAACGGGTACAAACAGTAATGACAAAAAGAGAGTCAAGATGACCCTGAAGCTATTGCATGAATAATGGTGTAGTAAACAAGAGGCCCAAGAGGGCCAGTATCGCTCCACGGCCATAAGGCAAAAATCAAATCTCCAAACAGCCCTGCCCCTAGTGGCCATGTTTTTGACCAACCACCATGGCTTAAAGGAATCTTGTAGAGTGTCACCCAAGGAATGTTTCTGCAAAATTATTTGAATATCAGCCTGACACTTTCGGAGGAGAGGATATTTTAAGTTTTCACTACAGCCATATAAGGCAAAATATCCCCGCCCTCTGGCGGCCATGTTTTTCAACCAATCAACATGGCTTGAAGGAATCTGATAGAGGGTCACCCAATGAACATTTCTACAAAATTATTTGAAAATCGGCTGAACACTTTCAGAGAAGAAGATTTTTTAAGTTTTCACTATAGCTATATAAGGCAAAATAGCCCCGCCCCCTGGCGGCCATGTTTTTCAACCAATCAACATTTCTTGAAGGAATCTAATAAAGGGGCACCCAAAGAACATTTCTACAAAATTATTTGAAAGTCGGCCTGACACTTTTGGAGGAGAAGATTTTTTAAGTTTTCTCTTTAGCCATATAAGGCAAAAGAGCCCCGCCCTCTGGCAGCCATGTTTTTTAACCAATCAACATGGCTTGAAGGAATCTGATAGAGGGTCACCCAAGGAACATTTCTACAAAATTATTTGAAAATCTGCTTAACACTTTAGGAGAAGAAGATTTTTTAAGTTTTCACTACGGTCATATAAGGCAAAATAGCCCCGCCCTCTGGTGGCCATGTTTTCAGACCAATCAACATGGCTTGAAGGAATCTGATAGAGGGTCACCCAATGAACATTTCTACAAAAGTATTTGAAAATCGGCTGAACACTTTCGGAGAAGAAGATTTTTTAAGTTTTCACTATAGCTATATAAGGCAAAATAGCCCCGCCCCCTGGCGGCCATTTTTTTCAACCAATCAACATTTCTTGAAGGAATCTAATAAAGGGTCACCTAATGAACATTTCTACAACATTATTTGAAAATCGGCCTAACACTTTCGGAGAAGAAGATTTTTTAATTTTTTTTTTTGGTTGCCATGGAAACCAGAATTATGGATGGATCAAAACAAATTGAAGGAATTTAAGAGAGGACATTGAGAGGATGCTTCCTATGAAGTTTCAACCAAATTGACCAAGTGGTTAGGGAGAAGAAGTCGTTTAAAGGAAACAGTTAACGCACGCACAGACGACGGACAATTCGCCATGACATAAGCTCGACTGGCTTTCAGCCAGTGGAGCTAAAAATTAAACTATCTTAATGTCCATTCAGAGGAGAAGAAGTTTAATCCTTTCCCTCATATAGACACTTTCTGACACCTCTGCAGCAGACGCCTTTTTGAAAACAGTGACAAAAGAAGAAATTGCTCAAAACAAGCAATTCCTCCTTTTGCCACAATGTTTTTTCAAATTTAGTTAAAGGTTATCCATTATAGAGATGTTCAAAGTCGTCTGCTGCAGAATTGTTGTATGAGGGAAAGGGTTAAGGTTTTATCATATAACTCCGTTTTTGATGCTGTCTGGAGGCTATTTTTTTCAACAAATTGATGTGGCTTGAACTTTTGCAAAGGCCTACCTAGGGTTCATTTCTATCACATGATCTTGAAATCCGACTAACACTTTCAGAGACAAAGAATCTTTAAGTTTTGTCATTTTACCCTTTTCTGATACTGCCTGGTGCCCATGTTTTCAACTAAATCCATTTGACTTGAAATTATTTTTAGAGGGTGAGAAGTAACTATTCTAAATAAGACCAACAGTGCATGAGAGAACATAAGCATGTATCACATTCCAAACTAATAAGTCACAGACCAACAAAGTAGAATTGGTTCCTATGTATCACCCTGCATAGGCAGGTTACAGAAAAGCTCCAAAATCAGCACAGTATGTAACCTGAAGCAATCCCCTTCCTAGAGTCGTGTCCTTTGGTCTATGTGTTACCCTGTCAAGGCTGGTGACAGAAAAGCTCTAAAATCAGCACATTTTGTTATCTGAAACAAAACCCTTCCTAACATTCTGTCCTTTGGTATATGTGTAACCCTGCCAAGGCAGCTGACAGAAAACTCCAAAATCATCACAGTATGTAACCTGAAACAAAACCCCTCCTAGAATCCTGTCCTTTAGTCTATGTGTAACCCTGACTGGAGAATTTCCAACCGATCTCCTAGACTAGGAAATAGTCGCTGTGCAACAATAGGTATTGGGATAAACCTCCGTAAATTTAATTAATAAAATATTAGTTACCTGTCCTTTAGTTAAAGTGTTCCAGTACTCAGGTGACTGAGGCAACAACGAATGGAGAAGTTCCATCCTATCTCCTAGACTAGGTAACAGTAACTGTGCACCAACAGACAAACTTTCACAGACAGCCTGAAAATATTGAGTCAATTCACATCAAGAATCCAATAGTAATCATGATTTCTGAACCAAGAAAGACCCAGATCTACCTGTGCTTCATCACAGTCTAGTCAGATTAGAAATTAAGACAAGGAGGAGTAAATGGGGTTTTCTACATGAATAAATCACTTATAATTTATTTAAACCCTATGTTGTGGTTACCAAAATTTCTCACTAAGACGATTCCTTTGAGTAGCCACAACATAGGGTATAAAGAACAAATAAAGATTTATGCAGACTCTTAGATAAGGAGGAGTAAATGGGTCTTTCCCTTCAAATATCAAATATGGAGGCCAACAGAAACGCACGTTGGTACTTATAAACAAGAGGGCTATGATGGCCCTTGAATCGCTCACCTGATTTTGTTTTTTTTCACTTTAGCTATATAAGCCCCGCCCCCTGGCGGCCATAGTTTCCGACGAATCAACTTGGCTTGAAGGAATCTGATAGAGGGTCACCCTAGGAACATTTCTACAAAATTATTGAAAATCGGCCTGACACTTATGGAGGAGAAGATTTTTTAAGTTTTCACTATAGCCATAAAAGGCAAAATAGCCCCGCCCCCTGGCGGCCATGTTTTTTGACCAATCAACATGGCTTGAAGGAATCTGATAGAGGATCACCCAAGAAACATTTCTACAAAATTATTTGAAAATCGGCCTGACACTTTTGGAGAAGAAGATTTTTTAAGTTTGCACTATAGCCATATATGGCAAAATAGCCCCGACCCCCTGGCGGCCATGTTTTTTGACCAATCAACATGGCTTGAAGGAATCTGATAGAGGGTCACCCAAGGAACATTTCTACAAAATTATTTGAAAATCGGCCAGACACTTTCGGAGGAGAATATTTTTTTAAGTTTTCACTATAGCCATATAAGGCAAAATAGCCCCGCCCCCCCTGGCGGCCATGTTTTTCGACCAATCAACATGGCTTGAAGGAATCTGATAGAGGGTCATCCAAGGAACATTTCTACAAAATTATTTGAAAATCTGCCAACCAGTTTGGGAGAAGAAGAATATTGAAGTTTTTTCGGTTTCGTTGCCATGGAAACCAGAATTTTGCATGGATCCCAAAAATTTGAAGGAATTCTGGTGAGGTCATTGAGAGGATGCTTTCTGTGAAGTTTCATCCAAATTGACCCACTGGTTACTGAGGAGAAGAAGTTGACGCACGACGCACAACGGACAAATTTGAAAAGGCGATCACAATAACTCACATTGAGCAAAGCTCAGGTGAGCTAAAAACAATTTAAAGTAAGAGAATGATTGACAGAATATTATGAGAGACAAGACTTTTCGATGAACAAATTTTGATTTCTTGCGAGTACCTGAGTACTCGATCGGAAGAGTATATGAGTACCCGAGTACTCGATCTGAAGAGTATACGCGTACCCGAGTACTAATATTCGTTCCCATCCCTAGTTATAATACAAAAGATTTATCTTAAAACTACTTGCCTTTAATCTTATAAAGTGAGCAGGAAACATTTTAATTATAACCAGTGGTTGGCTGTCGTAACAATACAACACTTATTCATTGTCATAAAACATATCAAAATATGATCGTATAAAGATAGATGTGAAAAACAGTTTTAAAAATATTGTGTTTTCTTTCCTTAGACCTGATTTAAGTCGTGGTATTACGATCTAGTTTGATGCCTATTTTTTTCAAAAACAACAACCTTTGAAACAAAACATGGGTTGAAATAGCAGATTGCCAATATAGTAGGGAGGATGTGAAGTGAGGTTTAGCTTGCTGTATATTTAGCCGTTATAGATATTTACCTGTTGAATTGTGTCCGGTGTTTTTGAGTCAATCAGTTTAAAAAGTATGTTCCTGAGTGGTTTTGCTTGAGCTCCCAATAAATTCTTGGAGACACTGCTATTCAAAGCCAAAGACAGATGAATACGCAACACTCTTAGACATAGTAACACAAAACGATGGTGCTCTCTGAAACAAACATGATTGCTTTCAATTATCATTTAAAGAAAAAATCTCTTTGTTCTCAATATTATCTTGTCTACAGCTGTCTGTTTCTTAATTGTATATTCAATACCCTACTTTTCAAATTACCTGCTTTGAAAACATCTTGAAAAAGGTGTAACATGTGAAAAGCTTGAAGTACTATTCAAAACATTGTGGGAAAAAAACTTTCAAAGGCCTTCTACTGCAACAGCATCTAAAAGCAGAAGACTGGATCAGAATGGTTCAATTAAGATGACAGACCAAACAAATTTGGCCAAGTTTCAGCATTTAAGGGGCATTCTAACTGCAATTGTTTTGGCCGAAATATCATGCCTATAACTATTGTAACTGAGTTAGGTGAAAGTTCACTAAAGACTGTTTGAGTTAAAAGTTGACAACTTTTATGGAGGCTGCCCATTGCTGTGGGTGTTCCTATATATTATATCTCAGAGGAGGGTATAGAGTTGCTCTAAACAAGTAATTTCTCCTTTTCCCATTGTACCTCTTATATTTATCCAGTTAGGAAAAAGGTTTCAACCCTTTCTAACATGCAAATGTTCTATGAAGCTTCTTTGAGTATTGAGAACATTGTGGCTGAAGGTGACATTGCTCATCATAAGCAATTTTTCCTTTTGCCATTTTTTTTCCGTAGATTGGGAACTGCTTTCATGTTATTTGATGCTAGTTATACTGTTTATCAGAAGCATTTTTACAAGACCACTGCTCAATTTTACTCTCATTTATTGAGATTTTCCATATTGTTTTCAAATGTTTTCAAAACCTTCTGCAACAGATTTGTTGTACGAGGGCAAAGGGGAAGGGTTAAAATTTGTTTATAAACATACTGGTTGTTCTGGAACGGAGGTGGAGGACTAATACTGTCAAATCCTTTACAGTATTTCTCAAGAAAGACCCTCAGAACACCAAATGTACTCTCTTGGATGTCCACACAGAAAGGTCTATGCCAGGATAGGACTTGTCTGTAAATTATATGTATAAAAAGACAAAAAAATGTTTAACCCTTTCCTGCAGCAGACGACTATAGGAAACATTGTGACAAAAGGAGAAATTGCTCTTTATTTGCTCATAATGAGCAATTTCCCTTTTTGCCACAATGTTTCTAACTCTATTTAATAATCAAACTCTCATTTACAAAGGTTTTTTTTCCATTTTTGCCAATATATTTTGGAAGTCGTCTTCTGCAGTTTTGTTGTATGTGGGACAGGATTAACATTTTTAGGAATTCACAGTTGCCGAATGGTTAGCACATAAGCTTTGCGACAGGGTTTAAGCCATGATTATGGCAGTCATGGTGGAGCTAGGCAAGGCACATTTCCATTGCCTGGTACTGGTTAGTCAACCACTGATTATGGATAAGCATGTTGTCACCATGATATATATTGAAGTATTGTCGATAGGTGAGAAGAACATTGTTAAAGCCCGATAAAAACAAACAATTTATTACAGTCTGGGCACATGAAAATGGCTTTGAGTTTGATTTAATTGAAAAAAATAGTATAGCATGACATCATTTGAAAATTAAATTTAAAACTGTTGATTAATTCACTTTCTTGAAACCTTCTCTGAGTAATTGTGCAACTGCTTATATCAGTGAAAATTTGATGAAAAGTGGGGAAAAACCTGCAAGGTGTAGGCACTGTAAATTTAAACAGCATATTAGTAAAGGAATTTTGTAATAAGACATCCTAAACAAGAAATGTCTAAAAGTGGGAAATGGTCAATCTACTCTGGCTTACCTATCAACAGGAGCTGCAGTCCAGGCCACACTATGGGACGTTCCAGCTGATATTTGATGTATAAGAACCTTATCTAGCCCAAGGACTTTCTTAGGTCGGGTAAGTGGGCTCTGAATGTGCCCTTGACCACACTGACCCATGGCGTTGTTACCCCATGCATACACAACATTATCTGTAAGAGATCATGTGTATGTTTCCCACATGCAGACACATTAAGATGCATCTGCAGTAGTCAACTTTATACAATATTTACAAAATGAGAAATTGCTCAAAATTAGTAATTTCTCCTTTTTCAACAATACTTTTAATTTTATCAGATAATTGTACTTTTATTTATAGCTTCGTCTGATTTAGTTCAGTTGTCTGCTGCAGATTTGTTGTATGTGGAACCATTAAGATTCTTTAATATGCCTGTGCAGCAGATGACTTTTATAAAACATAGTGGCAAACGGAGAAAATGCCCATAATGAGCAATGTTTTCAACTCTATCCAATAATTACTTTATATCTTATAGAGATATTCAATATTTTTGCATAGAATCTGTAATCAAATTCGTCTACTGCAGATTTGTTGTATGTAGAAAAGGGTTAATATCTATTACAGAGCACAGAGAGCTACTTATATGCTATGGATAATCTATACCAATAAAATTTGGCAATACATTTAGTTTCATTATAAAAATCTATATCTTAACCATTTACTTGACATATTATATTGCTTGCCTTGAGGAAAAAACATTTAATAAGATACCTTTTCTATTTGCAGTTTACATGTATTAACCCTTTCCCACATAAACATGCTTTCTGTCACCTTTGGAAAACATTGAAGTGAAAGGTGAACTTACTTACTCACAATGAGCAATTTCACCTTTTACCATAATATTTTCAACTTAATTTGAATATTATTCTTTCTTTTATAGATTATTTCCATATTCTTGCCTAGATGATTTCAAAGTCGTCAGCTGCAGAATTGATGCATGCGGAAAAGGGTAAAGAAAAGTTGCATTGAATCGATCTAAACAATAACAACCTTGTGAAGGATTGAAAGTTACTCATATCCCATTTATTTATTAATTTGGCTATACACAATGTTAAAAGTCATTTGCTAACAATATAGACCTAGATCAGCCTAGACAATTTTAATCTAATCAATTGTCCACTACACATAAGTGAATTTTAAGCAAAGTATACTCCATAAATATTTAAAAAGTTGTGAAAAGCTGAGGATGATGAGACCAGTTGTAGCAATCCATCAGGATAAGGGTTACTAACAATTACAATCAGTTTATTGATTGATTGATTGGTTTTTAATTCCGTTTCCAACAATTTTTCAGTCATGTCACAAGGGCCAGTGTTCCTGGCTTTCTCACACCAGTAATCCACACAACAATCTTTTCAAGCAATTGGCTGCTTTTCCACATAGACTATTATTCCATCGGGGGAAGACGAATGACGCTTGTCACAATGACTTTTGTCAAACGATGGAAAGAATGTTGGCCAAGCTGGGGTTCGAACTTACACCCCTGTATTGACAGCTCGCCTTGCTACTGACTAAGATACCGGGGCTCGGCCAATTACAATCAGATAGTTTGTTTGTATGGAATTTTAAGATGATTTCAATAACATTTCAGTTACATCATAACCTTTCCTGAGTAAGTTACCAGTATTACTGGTCCATTTATCCTGACACAAGCGAGTCAGTACTAATGCTAACCATAACATCCTGAGCGCCAAAGAGGGAGCATCTTAAAATTCAATACAAATATTTCTCTTATTCTCAATTAAATCCTATGTTGTGGGTACTCAAAAGATAGGGTTTGAATGTCAAATAAGGATTTTAGAATTTGAAGAATGCCCCTTATCTAGAGATCTGGTCTATTTGTACAATCAGCACATTTGCCATAATCAAATATGTACGGTTATAAAATATACAAAACAATATTTTACCATGAGTCAGAGCAAGACAGTGATTATCTCCACAGGCAATATCCATGATTCTGATTGATTGTAAGTCCTCTAACAATCGGGGTTTTAATGCTGTTGCCTCTAACGATCCACAGGCTATCCCAGAACCGCCTCCCCATACATACAACTGTTACAAATAAAACCACATACATTTTCATTTGGTTATTAACTTCAATGACTTTAATACAGATGAACTTCGAAAACATTGAGGGGAAAAAAAAGAAATGATTTGGTAAGTCACATAATGCAAATCAGGTAGAAATTCTGATGCTACTTCACCAATAAAATAAATAATTGTAAATGCATGGATCTAGAAATATGTCATAACAACACAAATGCAACAAAAACAAGCCAAATCATACATTGTGCAATCAAAAAAATTGTGAATCTTCCAAAGTCCAAAGGGCTATAACTCTGCTTACAAAAAATCAGACGGTAACTTAGTTTGAACTAGAGCTGTATCTAGTTATAATACACCTACCCACCTAAAATCATTGAAATGATCTGCATGAATAGATTAAGATACAAGAAAATGTGTCCATGGAACACGGATGCCCCGGTTGTTAACTATATTTTAAAACGGACGGACGAACAGTTGGTCCAACCTCAAATTGATACAATTTTTTAAACAATGATATGTTGATTGTCATTTGTGTGAAGTTTCATAATGATAGGACATCAGGTTCACTAAAATCTAACTTGACCAAAAACTTTAACCTGAGAATGGAATGGACGAACAGACAGACGAACAGACGAACGGACGGACGAACAGTTGGTCCAACCTCAAATTGATACAATTTTTTAAACAATGATATGTTGATTGTCATTTGTGTGAAGTTTCATAATGATAGGACATCAGGTTCACTAAAATCTAACTTGACCAAAAACTTTAACCTGAGAATGGAATGGACGAACAGACAGACGAACAGACGGACGAACAGTTGGTCCAACCTCAAATTGATACAATTTTTTAAAGAATGATATGTTAATAGTCATTTGTGTGAAGTTTCATCATGATCGGACATCAGCTTCACTAAAATCTAACTTGACCAAAAACTTTAACCTGAGAATGGAATGGACGAACAGACAGACGAACAGATGGATGAACAGTTGGTCCAACCTCAAATTGATACAAATTTTTAAACAATGATATGTTGATTGTCATTTGTGTGAAGTTTCATAATGATAGGACATCAGGTTCACTAAAATCTAACTTGACCAAAAACTTTAACCTGAGCGGGACGGACGAACGGACGAACGGACGGACGGACGGACAGACTAACAGACCGGAAAACTATATGCCCCTCATACTTCGTATGCCGGGGCATAAAAATGAAATGAGCTGGAACCCCAATTGTGCGATGATAATAAGGACTATTCATAACAAATAGTATACAGCTATTTACTCCTATTGAGGTCAATAGTGAAAAACTATTCTTCCAAGTCAATGACTATTGACCCGAAATAGAGAACTATTGACCGAGACGAAGTTGAGGTCAATAGTTCTCTATATCGGGTCAATAGTCATTTGCGAGGAAGAATAGTTTTTCACCATTGAACTCAAAAGGAGTAAATAGCTGTTTTATTATATATCTTCATGAAAACGCATATTTTAACTAGTTTATTTATTACATTGCCGTCATCATTTTAATTGGGTAAATTTATGTAACATAAATGTAGATTCTAACATTAACACAGGATTATTATTGTAAATGCAGCAAGAATGCAGTATACTGTTACATGGCACCCACGTTAAAATGTTGTTTATGCACGTGCATGACGTCATTTCAAACAATAACGTCATAACAGATGAACTATTGGACCTGAATTTTAGAATAAAAGCAAAAAGGAGTCAAATAGTCATTTTTTATTGAATCACACGTGACTGCTTCTCGTCCAATCAAATACTTTGATTCATAGTAGGTATATAATAATCTAATTTATTGCCCTAAAATTTCCACGATATCTGGATCGGATGTAAACAGAGTGATCTCCATGCACAAGTTTTTCGAACGGCAAATTTCCTAGTGATTTATACGCAGTAGTTATTCTAACGGCAAACCGTCCATTTATTCGCGCCTTTTCTGTGAACAAAGTGGTCACAGAGCACATTGTTGTAAAACAAAATTTAAATTGTTGCTAAAAATCGCGCCCACCCTCCCTTTATAGTAATATTTACAAAGATACTCTCCATCTCTTTCTTTATTTTTACAGATGTTAAAGTCATTGAGGATGCCACCTTGGATGTCAACAGTTTTGGTGTTAAAAGTCTACACATTGGTGACCTGAAGTGCATCCGAATTATATGACTGTTTAGAACTCAAATAATATTTATGTGATTAGTGAGGCAGTGTTATTGTCTGCATACAACTGGCATTTCATGCTGCTGTGTTATGAAAATATCTTGTTGATTTCTCTGGCGGAAAATTCCGTGGAAGACCAGCTCTTCAAGCACTGTCTTGTTCTGCTACCTTATAGTCTGGTACCTGTGCTGGCTTGCAACCGATACATTGGTTTGGGCAAACTGTTCTGCCAATAATGTATGTACTGTTTGGTGGGTAAGTTGCCCTCTGCTAATCTCTCTCATATGTTTGTACTGTGGGAGGGGTGTGGTTTGTAGGATCATGGGCTTAACTCCCTCAATGGTGTTTTTGAGGTTGAGCTGAGGTTTGTGGTGGGTGCCACATGAGTTTTGATACTACAGTAACTTTTTGTTACTGAGTTAGTTGCAGCTAGCATAGTAAAGATTTTCCATGGGGTTTTCCGCCAGCGAACTCGACCAAACCACCATACATTCTTAATAATGAATATATTCATTTACGTATAATAAAAAGAAAATATTGTATTTACAGAAACTGTCTTAAGTTGCTTTATTTTAGCCTTTTGCAATAATAACTGCTTATAACAAACGCAGGGCAGCCAAATTCATAATTGACCTTTATCCTAATAATATAAATACCCACCGAATAAATTTGAAATGTATGTATCTGTTCCAAAGAAAATGAACCGAACTGCGGGGGCAAAGCTTGATGGCAAAGCTAAATTTATTTGGGCCATTTTTACATTTTATCTCACAGACTCTCCAGATCAGCTGACTGATAACATTATCAAATTGAAGTAAGGGAGATAATCAATGTCTCACCTGTCCAGTTGTAGCGAGAGCCAAAGAGAAATTACATCCACAGGCTACCTTTCTCAACATAATTCCATTCAAGCTGTCAATTACTTTAGGTTTGTATTGTCTATTGGTATCCCCATGTCCTAGTTTACCTAAATGAACATCACAAGAGTGTTAAAAGGGAAACATGTGTGGCCTTCCCATACCCATAAACAAAGTAAATAAAGGATGTGACAGACAGATGACTGAGAAGTACCTCTAAAATACAACAATGCAAAGCAGACAAGAAAATCTATAAGTGTCACAAAGCAATCATGCTGAATAAAACATAGCAACATTGAAGTTCATTCTGATATGGCTGGTTGGTGAGCAACCAGCAAGATAAATGATGTTACCAAATGCCTGCTTGCCTCGTGGACAAGATTCAGTAAATCAACATGTTCCGGACAAAAATGTCTATTAACCTTTTCTCACTTGCAGACACCTTTTGAGTTATCTGCAGCAGATGACTTTTGAAATCATTGTGAAAAAAGGAGAATTTGCACATAATGAGCAATTTATCCTTTTGTCACAATGTTTTCAACTCTTTTCAATAATTACACTTGCATTAAAATAGATTTTCAACATATTTGTCTAGATACTTTCAAAGTTGTCTGCTGCAGATTTGTTTTATGTTGGAAAGGTTTAAGTCAGAAAGGTTTAAGTCAGAAACTGCTGGCTATTCAAAAGAGGGAGAGACACTATAATAAACAAACATTATGTAAACATTTTGAATCACAAATTTCGTATTTAAAAGTCATCATCACATTAAAATTGGTCAAATATTCAAGTTTTAAACAAATCTCATTCTGTCAAAGCGAGTTCGACATTTGTAATGAAATTGTGTGGGTGCACCCACTGAAAAACAACAAGCCTTCCTCCCAGTAATGGAGGGTTAGGGTGTAATTAATTTCGAGACACTCTTAGACAGAGGCTTCAATTTTCCCCACTTATAGACACTTTCTGACTTCTCTGCAGCAGACAACTTCTGAAAACATTGTGGTAAAAGAAAATTTTGCTCAAAATGAGCACTTTCTCCTTTTGCGTCAATGTTTCTAACTTTGTTCAATAATTCATTAATTGTTCTTTCATTTTGAGGTTTTCCATATTCTTGCCCAGATGTTTTCAAAGTCGTCTGCTGCAGATTTGTTGTATGTGGAAAAGGGTAAATAAGGAAGGAGTTAACTCTTAAATATTGCTGTCACTACTCATTGAAACCTTATGTTGAGGTAGTACTCAATGAGATTAATCTTTGTAACACCTACAGCTTCGGGTTTGAATACTTTTTTTATTTTTTTTAAAACATCCTTTTTCTTTAGCTTTGACCCTATGTAAGTTATTTCTTTTCACTTGAAGCAGATCATTTCTCTTTCACACAAAACATTCAAGATCAAAGGTTTAGGTTTTTGTATCTAAAAATTCAAAT
The DNA here is from genome assembly GCA_031761405.1 of Serripes groenlandicus. Classification (NCBI taxonomy): domain Eukaryota; kingdom Metazoa; phylum Mollusca; class Bivalvia; order Cardiida; family Cardiidae; genus Serripes; species Serripes groenlandicus. Next base: position 127,252,007 of record JASEVX010000002.1, read on the forward strand.
TAGATTATTATAAACAATTTTTATAATGTTAATCATTTCAATCAAACAGACAACTTTAGATAGAAGCCTCTGCAATTTAAATCATTTGAAAACATTGTGAGGAAAAAAATCTAAAAAGGAGCAATTTCTTCTTTACTCACATAAGGTAGATGCTTTCACATCTGCATCAGAATGATGTATTTTAACTTCTACAAATGTAACACATTTTTCCCTCAGACTTCTTTCAAAGCTTTAACCCTTTCCCACATATAGACATTTTCTGACGCCTGTGCAGCAGACGACTTTTGAAAACATTGTGACAAAAGTAGAAATTGCTCAAAACGAGCCATTTCTCTTTTTGTCGAAATGTTTTCAACTCTATTTAATAATTAAAACCCTTATTTATGAAGATTTTTCATGTCTTTGCCAATATGTTTTCGAAGTCGTCTGCTGCAGATATGTTGTATATGGAAAAGGGGTGTTAAAAGTATCATAATACCAGATAAGATGTTTATATTACCATTATCGCCAGTCCCAAATGACCAGACTGTTTTCCCGTCTCTAGATACAATCAAAGTATGGGAACTCCCACATGCTACTTGTCCAATGGGAGGCAAGTCTTTCACTTTTGTGGGTAAATTCTTACTCGTACTGTCCCCATGACCTGAAAAAACAGAAGGTACTTTGATTATTTGAAGAGCATTTTATGCTGCTTTCAACAATATTTTAGTTCAATAACATTGTTTTCTGGGTAAATTACCAATAACTTGTCCTATAAGCAGTAGGTCTTTAACTTTCACCCTTTCCCACTTGTTGATGCATCTGCAGCAGACGACTTTTGAAATGATTGTGGCAAAAAGAAAATTGCTTATATTAAGCAATTTCTCCATTTGACACAATGATTTCAACTCTTCAATAATTATACTATCATTTATAGAGATTTTCTATATTTTGGACTTGATTATTTCAAAGTTGACTGTTGCATATTTATTGTATGTGAGAATGGGTTACTGATCAAATTCTTGTTTGCGTAGGATTTTAGACAGCTTGTAACAATTTTTCAGTTATATCGCCTATTTCCTGGGTGAGTTACCAGTTCTTCTGGTCCATTTATCCCTACACCAATGTGTCGGTTGTAATGCTAATTCTAAAATCTTGAGCTCCAAGGAGGGAAAGCCATTACTACCATTTTCAAAATTCTGACGTCTTATGTCTCCCTAACCTTTCTATAACATTTCTAATTTTGTCTTGCTCTGATACATACAATACTAGATGCATCTGCAAAAAATCTACTTTTGAAAACAGGAAATGGGATAAATTGATCCAAATCAATTTTAAGCAATTTCTCTTTTTTCTAGCAAAGTTTGAAAGTATAAAAAGTATACTTTCAATTTTCCAAATGTAAACACTTTCTACTACTTAAGACATTTTTATAACAGAAAGATCTAATTAAAATTGTCAGTAGTTTAACATGTACACAACTTCAATTTAGTTATTATGTCACAGAAGTATGAAAGAATTCAATCATAATCATCCAGGTGATCCCCTTATAAAACTTCATTGGCTTGCAGAGCTCTAGATGACGGACATTTTTCATGTTCTAAAATCCTTATTTGACACTTTAACCCTATGTTGTAGGTACTCAAAAGAATGGTCTCAGTGAGACGTTTCTTTTGAGGACCCGCAAAATAGGGTTTGGTTCAGTGATAAGCGAGATATTGTAGGGAAAGACGCAGTTAACTTCCCTTAATCTAGTCCTCTGGGCCTGAAAAAGGAGGTGTTTAACCCATTACTTCACAGAACAATGGCCAATAAACGCCCTGCAGTGCATACTGGCTTATCAGTTTTAATGCACTGAGCGCACAGAGGTATTGGGGAAAGTTTACAATGTTGATACCTGAGTAATAAATCCTAACAAATGGTTAATTTCTAAGCATTGCACTGGTTTAATGTAAGAATATGAAATACTACAGATAAAATTTACTAAATAGCCATGTTTTTCATTTTTACCTAGCTGAAATAGTTCAGTAAATACAGTGAATTAAAGAAAAAGTTTTAAAATAATCTCTCAAACCTGCAAGAAAATCCGTTATATAATCCAAATAATAATCCCCTATAAATGAACTGCACATAAATAAACCAAAATCTAGGACAGCCAATGAGTTATGTTACGTCATAGCACGCGCGAATTTACTCACATTACGTCAGCAAAATTCCGCAGTGGGTTGTTTACAACTTTGGACAGCAATTTTGGGACAAAGAAAAATGTTCCCCTCTTTTTTCTAAACAAATGTGAAATAAATTTCATCAAAGAGAAATGATGTGTCAAAAGGAGTTATTCACAGTTTAATCGTAAATGGCACATGTTCTTCTGTTGTTTATTGGACACCAATTAAAGGTCATAAAACCCAATCAATTTCCGGTACCGACCAATCACTACTTTTAATCTGCCAATTAGCAATGATACGCTTTTGGTAACACGTTGTCAAGAGCAGTTGATTGGCTTGTCATATGTCACCGAGATCACGCGTGATTTATGGATAATTTGATTGGATATTAAGTTAACACAATACGTTTTGCATTGAAGATACATAAGTTAGTGTAAACATACGACGGATTGACTTGATTTTATAGTGGGTGCTTATTCAAATTTCAAAACAAAAATTGTAAACATCAATGGCGGCTCAAATCATAATGGAGGTTTGGGTTTGTAAATTGAAGTGCATTATAAGGATATAATTCAACTGGGAACATACCAAATTTTCATCGGATTAATAAAGGTAAGATATTAATGCATCGAATGGGCTATTTTTTAAAATAAATTTTATAATCTAAAAAGGATTTTATTAGATACAAAAACAGACGCGCTCTGAGTTGCTAGTGTGACTTAGTGGATCGCAGCGCTCGGAAGCGCCTCTGTGAATCTATAGATAGCAGCGCTCGGAAGCGCTTATGTGACGTAATGGGTTAAACTTTAAGGGTCTTTCACTAAAAAAATTCTCCCGTCTTGCTCAATTGTGTGCCCTATGTTGAAGGTACCTAATTATAAATTGACTCATGACTTAAAACACTTATCAACCTGTAGATGCCTTTTGACACATCTTTATCAGACGACTTTTGAAATTGTTTCTTGCAAAAGGAGAAATTGATCATTATTTGCCAAACTGTTTTCACCTCTATTCTAAGTCTAAACTTTATTATGAAGAGATTTTCAATGTTTTTCTCCTGATGAGTTAAGTTGTCTGCTGCAGATTTGTAGTATGTGAAAAAAGGGTTAAGAGGATGAAATAAACCCCATATCTAGATCTCTGACCGGTGATGAGATAAATCCGACAAACCTAGTCTTCCATAATCACCTTCACCCCAGGTATACAGATCTCCTTCGTTAGTGACAGCCGCACTGTGACGAAATCCCGCTGAGATTTGAATAGCTACCTGTATGTAAAATAAATATATATATTGTTTGAACCATTATAACATACAACATTAGACAATACCTGTAAAGTTGTCTGCTTTGAAAACTTGACACAAAAAGGGTTATATTTAGAAATTATTATTCAAAAGCTGCCTGCTACAGATGCTTCCAATGGGCCTATTCACAGTACAGATATATAACATCTCAAACAATCTAAAACATTGGAAAATAGGCTTCATGTTTATGCCAGAGGTCCGGATTAGAAGGAGTATTCAGCTCTTTTCCCTTCAATATCTCTCTTATTATCCATTCACAATAACTGTAAAATAATTATCTAACCCTTTCACATGCTCACCTAATCTGCAGCATACAACTTTGAAAACATCTAGGCAAAAATTGGAAAAATATTTTAGACTTTATAATGGAAAGGATAATTGTTTAATACAGTTAAAAACATTGTGGTAAAAGGCAAAATTTAACATTATAAGCAATTTCTCCTATTGCCACCCTTTTCAAAAATTGTCTGCAAGTGGGAAAGGGTTAACTAAAGATAAAATACAGACCAGTCAATGTGTGAACAATTGTAAACTTTGTTTTGAACTATGGACATAGATTCAAATTCTTAGAGAGAGGCCTATCTTTATAAAAACATCTGAACTGCTAAAAGCTCCCATTTATAATGTAGACCTACCTACTCAGCCCTTGCATATAATGGCTCAAAATAACAAACAATAAATCCATAAAGTTCTCGACTTACAATTCCACTTAAGGCAATTACAAGCTTTGGAAATTTCTGTGTAGAACTGTTTCCGTGTCCCAACTTCCCATAGTCACCTACAATGACATTTAAATATCTTTACAACTGGATTTGAAGGAACACATGTGTCACCAATTAGAGCGTGACACAATAAGAGATGATGAGGGAGTGATCCCTATGTGTCACTTTGTCAAGGAAGGTGACACAAAAACCTACGAGTCCTCCCAATATTATAAAGTATCATCACAATTTAAGGATCATAACTCCACTAAAAATTGTCAAATCTATGAAGCCGTTGAACTGTTTCTCTGAAATAGATGGCATAGTTTACAACTAACAAGAGGGCCATGATGGCCCTTGAATCGCTCACCTGATTTTTTATTTTTTTTTCACTTAAGCTATATAAGCCTCGACCCCTGGCAGCCATAGTTTCCGACCAATCAACTTGGCTTGAAGGAATCTGATAGAGGGTCACCCTAGGAACATTTCTACAAAATTATTTGAAAATCGGCCAGATACTTTTGGAGGAGAAGATTTTTTAAGTTTTCACTATAGCCATATAATGCAAAATAGCCCTGCCTACTGGCGGCCATGTTTTTTGACCAATCAACATGGCTTGAAGGAATCTGAAAGTGGGTCATCCAAGGAACATTTCTACAAAATCATTTGAAAATCGGGCCGACACTTTTGGAGAAGAAGATTTTTTAAGTTTGCACTATAGCCATATAAGGCCAAATAGCCCCGCCCCCCCTGGCGGCCATGTTTTTCAACCAATCAACATGGCTTGAAGGAATCTGATAGAGGGTCACCCAAGGAACATTTCTACAAAATCATTTGAAAATCAGCCTGAGACTTTCGGAGGAGAAGATTTTTTAAGTTTTCACTATAGCCATATAAGGCAAAATAGCCCCGCCCCCCTGGCGGCCGTGTTTTTTGACCAATCAACATGGCTTGAAGGAATCTGGTAGAGGGTCATCCAAGGAACATTTCTACAAAATTATTTGAAAATCTGAAAACCAGTTTGGGAGAAGAAGAATTTTGAAGTTTTTTCGTTTCGTTGCCATGGAAACCAGAATTCTGCATGGATCCCTAAAATTTGAAGGAATTCTGGTGAGGTCATTAAGAGGATGCTTTCTGTGAAGTTTCATCACAATTGACCCACTGGTTACTGAGGAGAAGATGTTGAAGATTTTTTAAGTTTTCACTTTGGCCATATACAGCAAAATAGCCCCCGCCCCCTGGCGGCCATGTTTTTCGACCAATCAACATTGCTTGAAGGAATCTGATAGAGGGTCACCCAAGGAACATTTCAACAAAATTATTTGAAAATCGGCCTGACACTTATGGAGGAGAAGATTTTTTAAGTTTTCATTATAGCCATAAAAGGCAAAATCGCCCCGCCCCCTGGCGGCCATGTTTTTTATCAATCAACATGGCTTGAAGGAATCTGATAGAGGAACACCCAAGGAACATTTCTACAAAATGATTTAAAAATCAGCCTGACACTTTTGGAGGAGAAGATTTTTTAAGTTTGCACTATAGCCATATAAGGCAAAATAGCCCCGCCCCCCCTGGCGGCCATGTTTTTTGACCAATCAACATGGCTTGAAGGAATCTGATAGAGGGTCATCCAAGGAACATTTCTACAAAATTATTTGAAAATCGGCCTTACACTTTCGCAGGAGAAGATTTTTTAAGTTTTCACTATAGCCATATAAGGCAAAATAGCCCCCCCCCCCCCTGGCGGCCATGTTTTTCGACCAATCAACACGGCTTGAAGGAATCTGATAGAGGGTCATCCAAGGAACATTTCTACAAAATTATTTGAAAATCTGCCAACCAATTCGGGAGAAGAAGAATTTTGAAGTTTTTTCGGTTTCGTTGCCATGGAAACCAGAATTTTGCACGGATCCCAAAAATTTGAAGGAATTCTGGTGAGGTCATTGAGAGGATGCTTTCTGTGAAGTTTCATCCAAATTGACCCACTGGTTACTGAGGAGAAGAAGTTGACGCACGACGCACGACGCACGATGCACGACGGACGACGGACGCCGGACAAAAGGCGATCACAATAACTCACCTTGAGCAAAGCTCAGGTGAGCTAAAAACAGTGTGTATACATTTGAAATTACTCCTAACAATTTCTCCTGATCCCACAATGTGTTCGATTTTCTATTAAAGAGAAAATGTTTATCCAACAATATATTTTGCTGAATTGTTTTTCAAACAAGACAATCAAAAAGCATATAATATAAAGTATGATTATGTTGTTTATGTTCCCATATACAGTCAAACTTGTGTTCACAATCAACTCTGTTAAGCAGCCACTTGAAGATTAACCAAAATAACAGTTTCTTCTTTATTTGACTTGCATCAAGCAGCCATCTGTATTCAGCAGCTTTTCTTTACCCACCCCTGGATGGTTGCTTAAGATAAGTTTGAGTGTATCTTCTTTCTATAAAGTTTCAATGAATTCTAGCCAATGGTACAAGGACATGAGCAAATATCAAGTTTTGAGCGGGTTCTGCTTTTGGGACTTTTCCGAACAAAATGGCGCGAGTACTGGTTATGTCTCCAGGAAGCAGATATTGAGCGTGATTAATATAAGCTTAAAGCTTTATTCTCTTTCGATGTAAAAGAAATAAGTTTAAACTAAATGTCATCCTGCCAAGGAAGGGAAGCTTAATTAACCCTATCCCACATGCAGATGCATTCTGACGCCTAGGAAGCAGACCAATTTTTAAATCATTCTGGCAAAAGGAGAAATTGCCCTCATTGAGCAATTTCATATTTTGTTTAAATGATCTCAACTATATTCAATAATTATTATACTTTCTTTTATAGAGATTTTCGATAGTTTTTAAAGACCTCTGCTGCAGATTTGTTGTATGTAGGAAAGGGTTAAATAAATTAATACATTACCATCTCCCCAGCTGTAAACTTCCCCAGACCTTCCCAAAGCTAGAGTGTGCCCGTCAGACCCTTTTGAAGAGGAAATTGTCTTGATGCATTTTTCTTGTGGAAACAGCAACTTTTTGGGAACCAGCTGATTGGTTGAATCTCCCAGACCAAGTCGACCATAGCTACCCTTTCCACACGCATTCACATGACCTTCTTTTGTTATCACAAAGGTGCAGAACTGACCAGCCTCTATCTGTAAAGTATTAAATTGTTCAACGCTAGCAATGGTCAAATTTATATCACCTTATTGTTTCAAAAGAATGTTAAAAAACAGCTGTCCGTGAGATAGTGCGCTCGGCTATACCACCACTTAACCAGAATTTTTAAGTCAAATTGTAAGGGCTATCATTTCAATTGTATGCAAAATTGTTATCTAACTTGGTTATTAACATAGGCATTATGGTTGAGAAAGGCTGTATAAAGTTTCAATGCATGGAATCAAGTAGTTATAGAAATATGGACTCTTAAATTAGTTGTACAAAAACCTCATTAAAAAGGCTATAATTTGCATTATATGCAGGATATAGTTAGCTTTCTATGTAACTTGAATATTTACAATGTACATAGGTGTAAATTTATATAGATTGAGAAGCCTAGTAGACAGTTTCAATTAAATACATCTAGAAGTAACTGAACTATGGTGTAATATATGTACTTGCATGAAAAACCTAAACCAAGGTGTAACGCCAAGGTTGCTGCCAGTGTGAATACAATAGGTCTCATGTTCTCTGAATAGTTAAGCTAAAAAGGACAATTACCTCAGACACTGTTTAATGCAACAGCCAGCCCATTACAGTACATTATCATCCCCATTACTCTAAAAAACAATGAGGTTGCCAAACCTCAGTCTTTCCTTTTATTTCCATTTAAAAATGGAAATACATTTTATTGCTGGTAGGACAGTGAAAATTACAAATAAATGGACAAAAATACCAATGATATTCTTCAAACTTTTCTTCCATTATAGATTTTAAAAAAAACGGCTTCTCCGATAAGATGAACCTTATAACTCTTTCTAATCTAAGCCTCGGATTCTTTGATCGTTTTTGTCAAGAAAAGAGCAAGATAAACACTAAAGCTTGAAATGCTACCTTTGATAGATAGCTATTGACATTAAGACATATTATAAGAATCATAAAAAATAATTTATCAAAATGAAGTACCTGTGGACAATCTCTGAAAGCCATTGATAATTTCGGAGTGAGTATTTTTTCTTGAGTTCCCTCTGCAAGTTGGTGAGTACTGTTACTTCCCCAGGAGTAGACATCACAACAGTCCAATATAGAGGAAGCCGAGGAGGAGGAAGTGCATGTGGAGGAAGATGTCACTAAAGAATTGTAACTGAGGGATTTATCTACAGACACATTCTGGTCGGATTGGCTGCTTGAAACAGTTGTGTGTGTTGAACTGTATTCTGCAGCCAGGTGTAAAAGCTGCAAAATAGAATAATCCATTTACAAATAGAAAACCAGGGATCCAGATAAGAAGGGGTTTATAATTATTTTCCCCAAAATATTTCTCTTATTATCCAACCAAACTCTATGATGTGGGTACTCAAAAAAATCGTCTCAGTGAGTACCCACAAAATAGGGTAAGAGGATCAAATAAGGATTTTAGAACATGTAATACACCCCTTAACTTCTGGAAAACACTTTCTCTGTAGTCTACTGAACAGGCAGAAAAGGACATCTGTACATAATACACACTAAAATTGATGCCTCTGCAGACATTTTTTCAACATTGAAGTAAATGGGGGAAAGATCACCATTAGTAATTTTTACTTTTCACATTTATAATTATACCTCAATAGTTTCAACTTAATATCATATTCGTACTTTCAATTTCCAGAGGTAGACATTTTTCCTCAGAGATTTTTTCAAAGCCTTAAATGTCATAAGTTATCTAGCATGCAAAAATAGGAGAGAAAACTACACAAAAGAAGCTTTAAAGACAAGAAAATAATTTCACCTGATCTAGCAGACATATGGCAACTTGGTATGATGGGGAAGTTCCAGATTCATTCACTACTACCACATTGTCTTTAGTTCCTGTCAACTCTGAAAATCCCTTTAATGAAATTGGTAAAACATACATGACCATTCATAATTCACATGTTTTATAAGTAAAATTTGTCATTACATCAATTATAGCTTAAAAGAGTCATGCATTTGTTGTACTTGTAAGTATTTCTTTACAAGGAGACAGTCTCAGAGATAGATGTCTAATAGATAGAGGTCTCTTGCTCCAATGGTCCTAGGTTTTATTTCAGCAATATTAAGGGTCAAAATTTAGGACCTCCCCACACATTTGGAGAGAGAACTGATTGATCATCCAGGTAACATACATCGAGTGGTTAATATATTTATAATGTTCTTCAAATTTGATTCACAATCAATGTAAAATAAATGAGTTTAAACAAAACTACTAATTCATAGTCTATATAGTTGATGTTAAATTTCCTGGTATACATCTATATAGAAAGAGAATATTTTTTCTCTTTTTTTCTTCTTTTGTGTGATATTCAGTTAGACTGCTTGGTAATCATCACATAAAAGTTCAAATTCATTACATGTTATTCTTTTAATAATTCCAAAATGTGGGTGATAATATTTGGAATTGCTATGTTTGAGAAAACCAAATGTCATACTGAAAAAATATTCCATTCATTCAACGCTTATTCGAAAATAAAGTCGTTTACAACCAATAAAATTGGAAACATAATTATGTTAACAATGTGGAGAAAGGGAAAGGAAAAATTACATGTTTTAAGCCATTTCTCCTTTTTTTCCCACAAAATCCATATATGAGGGAAAGTGTTACACAATTTTATAAATATTCCATCTGCAAACTGAAGAATATGTATTAGATATGTAATAACATCAACTAACATAAAAATATATAAGGTTCACTAACCTATCAGTGACAAGACAGTAGTAAAACAAATATACTCACAGCGGATTTCATCATTTGTGTAATGATATCCTTAAACAGCGACCAAGTAATTCTATTCTCTAGATCAACTTCAGCACTGGTTGATGTCAGCATGGCTAGCTCAATCCACTGAAACAAACATTTAAGTGACCCTCTCTGTGCTGCAAGGACCAACATCAACTCCGAACAGAGCTTTTTTCCCTCGCTATCAGCTCCTGTATTTGTGTTAAAAACACTTTTTAAGAAGTCAGTGGTATGATTGAGGGACTTAATTCCGAGACCAGTTAATTTCGATTCATTTGCGAGGGTAAGTGGCGGCAGCGACATTACAATACCTAACGCGGTGACAAGAACATCATTACAGAGGCTAGAGGTACTAAGTGCACTAGATAATTGCCAATTCTGTCTTAATAGAGAGAACAATAAGCTCAGACCAGTGTGTACCCCGATCTCAACCAAAGCTTCATTTCCACTTTGAATTGCTTTATCAACTTCAGATGCACTGTCATGCCGAGCTTCATCTGTGGTGCTATTGCACGCTAACACAATCGAAGGTGAATGGTATGTCTTGGACGTTGCATAATAAATCCTCTGCAGAACTGACAGTCGTTTAAACAGGTTGTGTGCAAACGGTGAGCTGGAGGCAACAACCCGGGCTAATGATGACTGGCATTTTAACAAAGCTGTAACTAAGTGCTCCTGCTCTTCTCTTGTTGGATTTTCTGCATCAAAGTCTGGAATAATTGGGCCTAAAACAAGAAGAAAAATGAAAATTGAATCCCTTTTGTATGTTATTTGTAAACATTGATCCATTCGTCTGTGAACCAAGAGTAAATGTTTAAGCCCTAATCTTTTTGGATTATTAACCAACAATGGTGGCCAGAAAGGAACTACATTGGAAAAGTCTTAAACTTGTTTCACATCATTCGCAATCTCCAGAATTTGAAATTGGATGTATGTAGCCAGAAGAATTTTACAGTTGTTTTCTTTCGGTTGCCAATGAAACCAGAGTTCTGCATCGATCAAAAGAATTTGAAGGAATTTTGGTGAGCACATTTAGAGGATGCTTGCTGTGTAGTTTCATTCAAATTGACCCACTGGTTACAGAAAGAGAAGATGATGACGGACAGACAACGTATGTTGAACAAAAGTCAATTACAATAACTAAACTTGAGCACTTTGTGCTCAGGGGAACTAAAAACACATGAGATCTTTTCATCCAAACAAGAGCAACGCGTACGGCACAGACGACGCTCGACTGAGAGAAAACAGAAAACAAGAGGGCCGTGATGGCCCTGGATCGCTCACCTGATTTTATTTTTTTCTTCACTTTAGCCATATAAGCCCCGCCCCCTGGCGGCCATAGTTTCCGACCATTCAACTTGGCTTGAAGGAATCTGATAGAGGGTCACGCAATGAACATTTATACAAAATTATATGAAAATTGGACTGACACTTTCGGAGGAGAAGATTTTTTAAGTTTACACTATAGCCATATAAGGCAAAATACCCCCCCCCCCCCCCTGGCGGCCATGTTTTTCAACCAATCAACATGGCTTGTAAGAATCTAATAGAGGGTCATCCAAGGAACATTTCTACAAAGTTATTTGAAAATCGGCCTAACTGTTTTGGAGGAGAAGATTTTTTAAGTTTACACTATAGCCATATAAGACAAAATACCCCCCCCCCCCCCCCCCCCTGGCGGCCATGTTTTTCAACCAATCAACATGGCTTGTAAGAATATGATAGAGGGTCATCCAAGGAACATTTCTACAAAATTATTTGAAATTCTGCCAACCAGTTTGGGAGAAGAAGAATTTTGAAGTTCTTTTCATTTCGTTGCCATGGAAACCAGAATTCTGCATGGATCCCAAAAATTTGAAGGAATTCTTGTGAGGTCATTGAGAGGATGCTTTCTGTGAAGTTTCATCCCAATCCACCCACTGGTTACTGAGGGGAAAAAGTTGAAGCATGACGGACGACTGACGACGGACGCCAGACAAAAGGCGATCACAAAAACTCACCTTGAGCAAAGCTCAGATGAACTAAAAAGCTGAGCTGAACAAAAAACGTTAACCGGACGACCACGCCAGGGTCATGACAATAGCTCTCATTTTTCAAAAGTCAAGCTAAAAACTGACTTCAGAAGGTTTGCTTACAGGTATTTTTTAAACGTAATATTTCTCCAGAAGCTTTTGACTTCAATAGGTCCATCTATTAGTTTATACTTTTGTATAAATGTATAAGTATCTGACAGGTCAAGATAATTTCAGAGTTAGATACAAAGGAAGATGGATATGATAAAGGTACCCTAGCACTTTCTGAAAATACCCCTTAGTTCTTTAAATTTTTATTAAAAGCAGATATACACTTTTGGCCTTCTTTCCTGGAAAGGAGCAGTAATTTACATGAGTGGGAGACGCTTTTAAAAAAGGACAAGTGTTTCATTTTGAAATTTCTATTGATTAGTCCTTTCATGTGATTTTTACAAAACAATGAGTCATATAATGTAACAAAACATGGTTTTTTCACATTTTAATGAGTCCGGGCAAAATTTAATAAGTAATAATGCTCTTTCCTTAATAAACAGTGACTCAGGGATGTCTGGAGGCCCTTGTGGTGTTGTGGGCTGCTTGGCCTTAAAACTTACAGCTATGTTTCAAAACTTCATTTTTCCGATGGTCATTACAGGTTAAAAATAGCAACAGATTGAAATGAGAGGTAAGAATAAAATTAAAGTGAAACCAGGTCCATCTAAATCTTCTACTGTTCACATGGTCCCAAAATGCATCAAAATGTATGATTTTTTCAAGTGGTGTGGCCAATAAGATGTTCATATTACCTTTTAAATGGATAGTCTGAACAAGGTTCTGGCTGATTTCTTTGTTGGTGAGTAGTTTTGAATAAAGCGCCTCCAAGCCAGTTGGAGTAGCTATTTGTCTGCAGTTTTCTGTCACCCATTTTGAGTTCAGATGGTTAGAAAATCTGTAGTTATTTTTGTTCATGTACGCCATTTTACCTTTCCTCTGAAATAGAATATTATAAGTTTCTAAATGATTTTGGTTGATACAGCGTTTTCAATGTTACAAGTAATTCAGTCATTGTTGTTGTTTGGCGTTGTTTACCCTCGCGCTCGGCATTAATGCCATTTGGCGAGCATAATTCAGTCATATCATGCAATGGTGCATTTATTTATGATCCCTGTGTGACTGTCTGACTGACCAATTTTTGGCAAGGGAATTGCCCAGAGACACTCCATCATGTCTGCATTAAGCAGGGATCAAACATTGGACACCAGGCTTCTACTGTATTATTCCTGCAGCCATGGATGATTCTAATTTCTGTCTACGGGTCTCCTAAGTGCGAGATCATAAAGCATTAAATTTTATTAAAATAAACTACATTGTCAAACTTGTACTAAATGAATCTTTAGACATCAGAAATTAGTGACACACTTCTCAGCTGATTGCTTATACAAAGTGATGCGATTAAAGGACAAAATATTGATGACAGGAACTAAGGTAGTGTAGTGAAAGTCTACTTTGTCCTTTGTGTTTTAGACCATTCCTTTTGGTCAGTTGTTTATGTCCAGAAAACTCTGGTTCCCAGTTTAGAGGAACCAGCCAACCATGTGACTTTTACATGGCCCACTTGGACCAAGGCAGCTAAGCAGTGCAGACGTGTATTACTTAGACTGATGACTGAGACAGACAAGACTCTTTAAGACCAAGCGAATGATAATATAATGCAGGTTATAGTGTTAGCTACGGGTGAGTGACACTTCAATGGTGTCAGAAGTGAAGCAGAACCCATGTAAGTTTGTTCCATTTTGTTGTTTTCCAGAAAATTTGGGGAAGGAGAGAGAGGTAGCCATTTTGGAAAACAGCATGGAAAAAGATGTTCTGCATTAAACTCTGGTGGCTAACTTAATGGATAATAATAGCATTGGAGCTTTTCAAAGTTTATTGGTCCCTGTAAACCAATAGTCATGCAGCTTTTAGCAATTATTATGATTTTGAAAACTTGTTTGGAATTGTATTTTAGCCACCGAAAATGTGTTATTCATCCGTAACAGTGCTTGGTTTGCATGTGTACATAGCGAGCGTATTACAAACAACGCCTGTGTTATTGCAATGGGCATCAATAGGCAGTGTTTAAGAATGCCCAGGCCGTTTAAATGCACGAGACTGAGGGTATTTCTTTGTTCACAAATTAAGAGGCCTAATGCAAGCTCAAGAAGAGAAAGAGGGGGGTAGGAGTTAACTAAATGAGACAACTATTTCCATTCTATTGAACTGTCCTGACAAACATAGTTGCTGTCATTATTTTAGGTTTAAGAGATATCCTTAATAGTTAAGGTAATTCAGTGCCACTGTAAGAAGCCCATGACAAGGACGTTTCATGATACAATGCGATTACTGTGCCGAATAGTATCATGGCGCTTGCATGGATATTACAGCCCCGGATGCACTGGATATTGCCAAAGCAAATGAAATAATGATGGTAATCAAAAGAAGTTGAAATGATCAATGCCAACTGTTCCAGTCTTCATTTTCCAAGTGCAGTGTGACAAGGGCTCAACGTATCTACCATTAACTCGTGGATTGGTGGTCATGGAGACCCGTTATAATAAGACGGGATGACTATGACTATTAACCACTTGTTAACTGACGGGAAAGAATTCCGAGAGATTTTACAGTGATGATACAACGCATCTACCATTAACTCGTGGATTGGTGGTCATGGGGACCCGTTATAAAAAGACGGGATGACTATGACTATTAACCACTTGTAAACTGACAGGAAAGAAATCTGAGGGATTTTACCGTACTGGTACAACAATAAATTATGACACTGAAAACGATTCAAGCATGCCTCAATAGCAGGGGACTGTTCATTGCCGCTGGGAAAAAAGACGAGCCGGTAGTGAAGACAATGTAGAAGGGAAGTAACTCTGGTAACTGGTCTCTGTTCACTGGGGGACAACAAGACGAGCCGGTGGCAGAATACACAGTTCTAGGGGATACGGACCTGGGAAAGCAGAACCCTAAGAGGAGGTAGAAGGGAAGTAACTCTGGTAACTGGTCTCTGTTCACTGGGGGACAACAAGACGAGCCGGTGGCAGAAGACACAGTTCTAGGAGATACTGACCTGGGAATGGATTGAGGTAATGTTTATCCTGACTATGAAGAACCACGGTGCAGTAAGTAAGATGGCTGGAAGAATTATCACAGTACAAAATGATTCTTAGATACTGACCTGAAAAAGTGCATGGGAACGCCGACGCATTATCAAGGAAGCCTATGGCAGAGATATGCTCGCATTATTCCAGACATGTAAAGATTGATGATTACCGTGTGGTGGCTATACCTATTGTGAGCGAGTAGAGATTCAGTGGGCCACTTTTTCGCGAGAAGTGGATGAGGCAATTTCATTGGCCGCTCCTAAGGCAAGGTCGTCCGAGGGAGGCTTGGGTTTGGATCAGCAATGCCCGTTGGGGGACAAAACGACGAGCCGACGAGCAGCTGAGAAAGACCCAAGATGCCCTGGAGTGGCCACGCTGGGGGACAAAACGACGAGCCGGCGTGGGGAGCACTCTAAACCGTTAGACGGATTACAGGATGACACTACGCCCCAGCGGATGGGGTGTGCTGAGCGTCCTGGGATTTGGAGAATAAGTCCAATGGACGATCATTTCCCACTGAGATGTGGATAACCATGGACACGTTACAAAGGAGGTATAGTCCAGAGCCAGGATAAGATAACATTGGCAAGAGAGTCTTTCAGTAGAATTGTAGTACCCGTGAGAGTTCGGGGAAAAACATCTGAGTACCTGTTTGAATTCAGGGAATATCATGTTAGCCCAAGGAGAGGAGTGGTTTAAGTTGAAACAATATCCGGAGGCCATCTTAGGGATTCCACCTGGGGTCAGTGGGGTAGGATATGACACTGGCTCATGCGGGAATCTCGCCTTATGGATGGGAGACTGGTAATTGTTTCAAAACAGATCAACCGTCACACAAAAAGGAGTTTAGAATCATGAATGGGGTTGATTGCATCGAAGAGGCAGTACTGTCATCTACAAGATCGTTGAGTGTGTGCCAGATAAACAGATTGAGTCTGCTTTGGATGTTTGTTTTAGTATTTCAAGAATGCTGTAACCGTCAGATTGTTAGACATGAGGCGCAACATTGTTCCAGGGCCCGGAATGGTGTTTGAAAGAAACTCATGTCGAAGTCGAGATCTGGCGAAGTATTGACTGAGAATGTACTTTACATCACAAATCCAATAAGAAGGAAACTGAACATCCGGGGCGACCAATATAGACCTTCTGACACAGAAGTACAGAGATGACGGTGTAGCCTACAGAAAAGAGGGCATATTAAGTACAAAAATGACTAGCCGGTTACAAACTGACCATTTCGCTTGATATGCCAGATAATCAACCCGTATGGTAAATTAAATAGACCAAGAACCATGATGCGAGTAAGATACAAATTATCTGGCTTAAAACATGGGCTTGGGTTTTTTTTAGGAAGTCATTGGTGTGCTTCATAGCATTTTCACGAAGACAGGGATGCTATGCAGCAAAAATGGTGCAACTGCTAAGAGGGCATGGTACAACACAAGTCATCGAAATGGTACAATAACCTGGTTTGGTGGTGCTGCAATGTAGGGCTGAGAGGCATTCTCCCGGGTTGGGTCTAATGATAAAACCGGGGGGAGTGTAGTGAAAGTCTACTTTGTCCTTTGTGTTTTAGACCATACCTTTTGGTCAGTTGTTTAGGTCCAGAAAACTCTGGTTCCCAGTTTAGAGGAACCAGCCAACCATGTGACATTTACATGGCCCACTTGGACCAAGGCAGCTAAGCAGTACAGACGTGTGTTACTTAGACTGATGACTGAGACAGACAAGACTCTTTAAGACCAAGCAAATGATAATATAATGCAGGTTATAGTGTTAGCTACGGGTGAGTGACACTTCAGTAGATCACGAAGTTGGAAGGCTCTACGATACAATTATTTAGTCTCTTTTAAGTTTTTAAATAATTTCCCTGGGTGTGGAATAACCAATGGTTTGTTAAACCCTTCAATCTCAAACAATTGTCTATATCTATTAGCAAATAATGCCTTAGATATTTACCATTTCACCAGCCATCCATCTTTTCCTCCATTATCAGCGTCCTGAATACTTGATCTTTCAAGTTTACATTTTCCAATTTTTAAAAGATTTATATGAAATAGCATTGATAATTTCAACGTAAATTACTATTGTGGCTGGAGACAGGTTTTTTTCGTCTGACTAATGATCAACGATACTTGTACATTGGCGCTTTAGCAAAAGTAAGAAAAATATTTAAAGTTTAGGGTCGAATAATTTTCGGGGCGAATATTTTATTTTATACCTGGTCTGCAAACTAGCGGGGAAATGGCATATACAATCCAACTATATCATGTCTACAGCACATTATGTCCGTGGAACGTTTGAATTCTCATGTTTTATCAAAATAATAGTTAATCTAAGTAAGAGAAAACAACGAAACTCGTCTGCAAAGAATTCCAAAACAGACTGCGTTCCATTTGTGTCAACCGATATTCGTAGGAATAATTCTTCCATATGAAGCGAACAATACCTGATCAAGAGAGCTATTTTGGTTCGAACCATTTCTCAGTTTCCCTCAATGTTCCAAATGTTCCATAAGTTGTCTGTTCTTTTGCTTAAGATGGATTTAAAAACAGTTGTAAATATATGTATAAGGTAAGCGGTTAACCCGTTTCCCAGATACTATAGACGACTTTGAAAACATCTTGCAAAATTATGGAAATTCTCTATCAAAGTAAATTTAATTGGTTGAAAATATTGTTTCAAAAGGGAAAATTGCTCGTCATCCTCTGCTGCAGATGCGTCAAAAGTCCTTAAGGAAAGGGATATTATTCTGAATTGCTCATTCTCTCGTAATTTAACTAATATTCAGCAGACAACTTTTGAAAAGATTGTGAATAATTAGACATAAGAAGCACTCCATTTCCCATAATGTTTTTAACACTACGATGTAATCGATAATCTAACTTTCATTTATTGAGATTTTCGATATTTTAACTACCGTAGACATTTTTAAGGTCATCTTCAGCATATTTGTCTTTCACATTATCTCATTCTGATTAATTTGGAAAAATTGCATGATGATGAATGTTTATTGGATAAATTAATATCCGATACTTTCTTTAATTAAGGGGATGTAGCTCTGGCATAACTGGAGAAAGTTGACTTGAATGTGAGTATGTCCCTGAAATTATTCTCATATACAGTCAAACCAATTCACTTTTTTCCAAGACTATTACAGATATTGCTTTGAAACTTACAACACTTTTTCACCATCATTACCTCCATCAACAGACAAGAGTACATAACTATGTCCATGTTTTTGTAAGAATTATGGGCCTTTTTTCGATTTAGAATTTTGGTTAAGTTTTTTGTACCACCCCACTATTTTCAAAACCATTAGAGATATAGCTTATGTATACACTTAAAATACTTATTTACCATCATAACCTCCATCAACAGACAACAGTACATAACTTTTTTTTTTAAGAATTATGGCCTTTCTCGATTTAGATTTTTTTTAAAGTTATTCATACCAAATCAATTTGTTTTCAAAACAATTAGAAATATAGCTTAAACACTTACAACAATCTTATACCATCATAACCTCCACCAACAGCCAAGAGTGCATAATTTAGTAAAGGTTTTTGTAAGAATTATGACCCTCTTTCGACTTATATAAAGTACTTTGCTTATGAATAATATGATAAAGTACCTGGTTATGTTTCTGTACCACCCAAAGAGTTTTGTTTTATTGGCAAGCACAAAAAAGTCAAGCGCGCTGTCCTCTGACAGCTCTTGTTTATTTTCCCAATTACTCATTATCTGCACAAATGACCCTGTAATTACCCTTTCCCACATACAGATGCTTTATGACGCCTCTGCAGCAGACAACTTTTGAAAATGAGCAATTTCTTCTTTTGCCACAATGTTTTCAATTCGTTTTAGTAATTACCTACATTTATAGAGTGTTTCCGTGTTTTTGCCTGGATATTCCCAAAGTCATCTGCTGCAGATGTTTTGTATGTGGGAAAGGGTTAAAAAACACCTGAGATTTCTCTTCCCATGGATGGTCTATCAAAAACAGGTTTGCTCAAGTAAGAAAGTAACATGTTTGTCTAACTTCTCATGCTTAAGCCTTCCCTGGTGCTTCTTCTTCTCAAACGCATGGGCCGAGCATCTTTTGTCATGATCTAAAAAGAAGCATGTTCAAGTATTACTATCAGTTATTTTCAATTATATAAACTATTTTAAGAAAACATCTCAGCAACTCCGATTAAATCAAAATATTTTCGATTTATCTCCAATTCGGTTACAAAATATAACTTTATAGTAGGATTTTACTTCGAAAAGTATAAGATAAATGTATTTGTACTATATTCAACGTAGAATCTAAGAATAATGTAATAATTTCTGAATGACCTCCATTTATATCAAAATTCCATTCACGCTCTATTTACGATGGAGGTTGTTTTGCTAACCAAACGTCGGGTGACCTAATGGGCACTTGCTTACACGTCACTCCTCACATGGCGGTATGTTTCGCGCAATAATATTCTCTGTCTCCAGACACGAAGAAGGCTAAGGTTTACATTAAGGATTTCTGACGTACTAGCGAAATCTCCCTATATATTGTTGTTCTTGTGTCAGTGGCTATTGTTAGCACAATCGCCACAAAAATTATATTATCTTAATGAGGCATTGTGTGTTTTTTCTCCATTTGTTCGCGATTGGAAACTTGTACGCCTGTGATATGTAACTGCTACAGAAACTCTGTATTCTGGAATTATAGCATCTCCATTTTAAGCTTAACTATTTAAAGGTAAAGGAGGCTAGTGCACTAGCCACGGTGTCTGCGTCTGCGTTGACAAAGTTATGCCCCTTTTTGTACTTAGATTTTGTCATGATAACTTAAAGTCAGCAATAATTTTGCTTAATATTTCCTCATCAAACTTTCAAATTTCTCCCTGAACTACCCCCTCTCGAACATAAATATTAGAAATATTTTTAGCTCAACCATTCGAAGAGTAAAGACTGAGACTATTGCACTTGCCCCCAGCGTGCACTTACATGCTGGTTAAAATATTTTTTAATGTCCAATATCTTCTTCATTACTTAAGACATTGCATTGAATTGCATTATTACAATTAGCATTATTCAGGATCGAATAAACAAAGTCATATAATAAAGTCCTATAAGTCAGACTTGTATTTCTTTGAAAATGTACCTTCACCATCGTTAGTAGGGATCAAACCCCAGGTCAGGGGTCCCTTTCTATTTATAACTAAATGCTAATCACATGTTTATGTTGGAGTCCTTCTCCAAAAGGAAACTTCATATATGGGTACTTAATTAGTGAAATTTAGTTTGATAGTATTTGTCTGATCTCTAACCGGATCACTCCTAACCCAACCCAGGGGTTGTAAGTTTGAACCCTTGCACGGCGAACACGAGAAAGCCAGGAAACACATTATAGAATATAATGCTACAATAAATTTATCAATAGGAGCAGCTCTTCCTTTGCAAAGTTGTTGATTGTTGGAAAGGGTTGTTCAATAGCCTGTTGTTTATTGACTGTTGATAACCATTTTACTGTCTGAAATTAGTCGAGTCTGCTTTTGGTGAGATCAACATATAGTTGTCACAATGGTGGTTCGGTGAGTGTGTCTGTGCGTCCATGAATCTGTCTGTCCGACCCGCATCTTAACCATGCATAATAGGATTTCTAAGAGAATTGGCACACAAGTGCACCATGATGAGGTGGTGTGTCGTGCACAAAATTCAGGCATGTACATCAAATGTTAAGGTCACTCATAGAGGTCAAAGGTCAAAATGATTACTGTTTGACAGGACTGACTTCTCCGGCACGGACATTGTCAACAGTTTAGGGGTTTGTTGTGACACTTTGCTTGTAAGAATCAACATCTTTCATTTCATTTACGTTTTTTGGACCCATTAACTACTATGTCATCACTAAGGTGTTAGAAGGTGATATAATTAGGATGATCTTGGTCCTGTTGAGTTTAAAATCTGCATGTGGATACATGTACTCCGAGATACTGCTTGTTACTTTGCAGGATTTTTCTACACGATTGCCACTACGGAGCCTTCGGCGCTTTGATCTTTAAATAGTCGCTCTATATTATCCATATGCTACAATAATAATGATCCTAATGGTTTTTGTCAGAGAAATTATGGTGAATACTTCCAAGGACCCAGTTACTTTAAAAGCCTCACTATATGGTTCATATAATATAATAATAATGTCTTTTTATTTAATACCATAAGGAGAGCCAGTATTTATAGTAACACAATCATGTATAGGATTCCCCGAGTTTTCTCATACAATGACATTGTAATTATAGCATATGGACCATTTAGAGACTATTAATTTTGTAGTAGTTTAACGACGTGTTGTGGTTCTTTTTTTTTTAATTTTCTCAAAAGAAAACTCGGAATACATACAAAATATATCAAACTGAAAAATAAATGTCTGATCCGGTGATGTCACCTTATTCACTTCATATGGTAAAGATACAACCACTTCCTAACCCTTTCCAACATGCATGCATATTTTCACCCCACTGCAGCAGACGACTTTTTAAAATATTGATTTTTTATTGATCTGCAATTTTTTTCATTTCCAAAGACATATCTCATATTAAGCATACTTACAAGCCAAATCACACAAAAACCAACATTCAGAGGTTTTGAAGTTATTTGCATACTTAAGCCTTTGGTCATAACTGTCCTCCCGAGCGTGTTTGGTGCTTGTTCAACAAGATTCATATTCGCAAGCCAATGCTGCATCTTACCTTAGCATTCCCTTAACCCTTTCCCACTTTTCGACGCATCTGCAGCAGATGACTTTTGAAAATATTGTGACAAAAGAAGAAATTGCTCAAAATGAACAATTTCTCCTTTCGTCACAATGTTTTCAACTCTGTTCAATATTTCAACTTTCAATTTCCATATTTTGGCCAAGATGATGACAAAGGCGTCTGCTGTAGATTTGTTGTATGTGGGAAAGGTTTAATAAGTAATATTAACAAGAGCAGCGCGTACGGCACAGACGCTCGACTGATAGAAAACAGAAAAAAAGTTGAGCTGAACAAAAAACCTTAACTGGACGACCACGCCAGGGTCATGACAATAGCTCTCGTTTTTTCAAAAGTCCAGCTAAAAATGTATGGGACAAATCATCCTTGGCATGCGAATATGAACCAATCAACTTGGCTTGAAGGAATCTGATAGAGAGTCACCCTATATATAGGAACATTTCTACAAAATTATTTGAAAATCTGCCAACCAGTTTGGGAGAAGATTTTTTAAGTTTTCACTATAGCCATATACGGCAAAACAGCCCCGCCCCCTGGCGGCCATGTTTTTCGACTAATCAACTTCGCTTGTAGGAATCTGATAGTGGGTCACTTAAGGAATTTTTCTACAAAATTATTTGAAAATCGGCCTAACTGTTTTGGAGGAGAAGATATTTTAAGTTTTCACTATAGCCATATAAGGCAAAATAGTCCAGCCCTCTGGTGGCTGTGTCTTTCGACTAATCAACATGGCTGGAAGGAATCTGATAGAGGGTCATCCAAGGAACATTTCAACAAAATTATTTGAAAATCTGCCAACCAGTCTGGGAGAAGAATTTTGAATTTTTTTTCATTTCGTTGCCATGGAAACCAGAATTCCGCATGGATCCCAACAATTTGAAGGAAATATGGTTAGGTCATTGAGAGGATGCTTTCTGTGAAGTTTCATCTCAATTGACCTATTGGATACTGAGGAGAAGATGTTGACGCACGACACACTTTGGACGCCGGACAAAAAGTGATCACAATAACTCACCTTGAGCAAAGCTCAGGTGATCTAAAAAGGGCCATAATTTGCATTATAAGCTTGAAAGAGTTATCAAACTTGATTGTTTATATAGGTGTGATGGTTGGGAAGGGTTGTATAAAGTTTCAATACAATGCATCAAGTAGTTACATGGATATGGACTCTTAATGTTGTTGCACGCAAAATTTAACGACAATTTCTAAGTCAAACAAGAGCGCCAAATGTCACAAAATACGCCCGTCCTGTTTTTTTGAGACCAAGTATAGTGGTAATTGGTTGTACGACAGCCAAACTTAGAGAGCGGACACTGTTAGTACATTTTTGGCCATTTCGAGGGACATAATTGTGTAGTGACTAAGATAACGTTGTAAGTTATCAAACGTAACCAAGATATTCTGCCCATAAACATATTGTCTAAATTTGGTGATGATCGGATAAAGGCTTTACAAGTTATTTAGCTGACAAGACCAATTTTAGGTAATTTCTATAATTAAAGGGCAATAACTCTCTATCGACTGGAGCAATATGGCTAGTTATCGAACTTGTCCAAGATATTACGCCAATACACATTCTGACTAAATTTGGTGATGATTGGACAAAAGCTCCCAAAGTTATTGAGCTGACAAGACCAATTTTAGGTCATTTCTATAATTAAAGAGGGATAACTCTCAATTGACTAAAGCGATATGGCTAGTTATCAAAAGTATCCGAGATATTATGCCAATACACATTCTGACCAAATTTAGTAATGATTGGATAAAGGCTTCTAAAGTTATTGAGCTGACAAGACCAATTTTAGGTAATTTCTATAATTAAAGGGCGAAAACTCTCAATTGACTTAAGCGATATGGCTAGTTATCAAACTTGTCCGAGATATTATGCCAATACACATTCTGACTAAATTTGGTGATGATTGGGCAAAGGCTTCTAAAGTTATTGAGCTGACAAGACCAATTTTGGGTAATTTCTATCATTAAAGGGCGATAACTCTTGATTGACTAAAGCGATATGGCTAGTTATCGAACTTGTCCGAGATATTATCCCAATACACATTCTGACTAAATTTGGTGATGATTGGACAAAGGCTTCTAAAGTTATTGAGCTGACAACATACTGGACGCCGCCCGCCCGCCCGTACGCCGCAGGTAAAACTATAATACGATCCGTTTTTTCAAAACGGGCGTATAAAAAGGGCTATAACTTGCAGTAAATGCAGAGTTATCTAAACTTGATAATCTACATAGGTGTTATGGTTGGGAAAGGTTGTATAAAGTTTCAATGCAATGCATCAAGTAAATACAGAGATATGGACTCTTAATGTAGTTGCACGCAAAACTTTAACCAAAATTTCTAAGTAAAAAAAGGGGCGTAATTGTGTCAAAATCTGATATAGAGTTATGGGACTTGTCCGGCAAGGTCATTTGATGATGTCCAATAAGTATTTTAAGTTTCAAAGTAATAGCATCTGCAGTTTTTGAGAAAAAGCTTTGCATGCGAAACTTTAACCAAAGTTGCAACGCCAACGCAAAAGTGACTGTAATAGCTGAAAACATTGAATCATTACGAATAATTGCTCCTTTTGCCACAATTTTTCAAAAGACGTTTGCTGTAGGAGCATAAGAAAAAGTCAGTATCTGGGAAAGGGTTAAAACACAATTTATAATAATAAATATTTCAAGGCAAATTATGTTTCATCATTTTTTTTTTATTTAGAAAAAAATATTTAACATCAAAATTATGCAAAGTGACATTCATAACATATGATATGATACATAAAATGGTCTGAAATAAAAATGAAACCTTACATACAATGTGGCAATTAACTTTTTACCTGATATGATTTTTCATAACAAATTCGCCTTGAAAACATCCAAGGAAAAATGTGATATATCTCTTACAGTCAAAGTACTTTTTTGACAAGGTGTTCAAAATTGAGGGAAAATAAAATGTGCTTATTTTGAGCACATTTTCTTTTCGTACAATGTTTCAAAAGTAACCTGCTTCATAGGCGATAAATGTTGTCTGTTTCTTGGAAAGGGTTGACAGTCCTTCTAATACAGTTAAATATTTTTTCATCCTTGCAACAAATCGTTTTTAAAAATTGTGTGAAAATGTATAAATTTAAAGACATATATACCTTATCTGTCTCAAAAGCATTCATTCATTTATCTAGATTAATTGCTTTTTCTCAGAAAAACTGAGCTTAGGATTGTAACCAGCAAAGATGCATATCAGCCAGCACTTCTGCAGAGGCACAGACTGATCTGAATCTTCAATGGTTGCCAAGAAGTGATTTTTAAAGTACCACTATGGCTGTGTGTCTCTATGATAAGGTTACAAACATGCAGAAACATTAATAATGCATTTTCCTCTAATGAATAAATAATTTATCTGACATGGTATTTAAAGTTGTCTGCTTTGAAAATATTAAATGAATTTTTGTATTGATATTAAGAGTTTTTTTCATTGTGTGAACACTCCACAGGGAGAATTTCTTGATTACAATTCTCCTTTCACAATGTTTTCAAAAGTACTCTGATATATAATATAGGCAAGTCTAGCTGTCTGTACCTATAAGAGGGAAAGGGTGTATGCTTCATAAAACAAGTTTGAAGGGTATTGTTTTCATTGAAGACCTGATAGGATAGTCATCAGCTTTTAACCCTTTCCCTCATACAACAATTCTGCAGCAGACGACTTTGAACGTATTTTGTCGAAACATAGAAAATCTCCATAATTGAATGGATAACCTATGACAAAAAGTGGAAAACATTGTGGCAAAAGGAGAAATTGCACGTTTTGTGCAATTTCTTCTTTGGTCACTATGTTTTCAAAAAGCCGTCTGCTGCAGAGGCATCAGAAAGCGTCTATATGAGGGAAAGGGTTAACACATCAGTGAAATTAATGATGCATCTAGAAAGTTTGGAACAATTTCTGCTTTTTCCAGGCTCTTTTCAATACTGATGCTTCTATCATAAAGGGAATAAGTTTATTGAGATGTTGATCTTTCCAAATATTGTTTGCAACAGTCATAATTCTGCTGAGGCATCAGTCTATTGTATCAGGGAAAGATCTGAACCTCTGTATTCTGTATTGCACGTCACTAGCTGATAGGTAAGGTAATTGTCCCTCCAAAGAATTCTTGATTTTTAACCCTTTTCCACATACAACACATCTGCAGCAGACGATTTTGAAAACATCTAGGAAAAATGTTGAAAACCTCTATAAATGAAAGTTCAATTATTGGATCGAGTTGCAAACATTGTGGCAAATGAAGAAATTGCTCATCATGACTAATCATGACTTATTTCTTCTTTTGCAACAAGGTTTTCAAAAGTCGTCTGCTGCAAAGGCGTCAGAAGGCGTCTATGTGGAAAACGGTTAATTAAATACACATGTTCCACATCATCTGTTTTTGAGACTTATAATTTGGGAATAGGAATTAGAGTCACATCCCTGTATTGCACATTACTCTACGCTCCAAGGATAGATGTAGAGAGATCCATCATGAGGTCCGACATAGCCAACACCTATGAGTATCACATCCACTAATGTCCATACACCCAGACCACCAAAACTAAACAACTTCCCAATCCCTTCTCTCCACAAACCAAGATAAAATCGGTCCACACCGAAGCCACCGAGGGTCACACTGAAATGAATAAACAAAAGTTTTACAACAAAGAATATGTCACCGAATTCCAGAAAAGGTGGTGTATACGGCTCTTTTCCTCATAATATTTTTTTTAACATCCAACTAAACCCTTTGATGTGGTTTCTCAAAACACCCTTTATCTAGATCTTGCATCATCTATCGACTTCCAGTTCTATAACCCCAGTCAAAATGGGATGGACAGACAGATGAATAGAAGTGATCTCCAAGTAAGTGTCTCCCTGCCTTACAGGTAGACAACACAATTATAAATCAAATAAATAAGATCCTTTATATACTGCATCAGTTGTTTTTTAAATTTGTTCTCTTCTAAATATTGAAAAATGCAGCTAATTAAATTTTCCAACTTTTGATGAATAATACTTTATATTCATGATCACAAGTTCTACCTTGGCCTAGAGTAGGCTTTTTGTCAGCGTGATCTGAGGTTTTGTATGGCAGGATGTAGTCTTGATGTAAAATTTTAAGAAATCTCTGCTTTGAAGTTTTAAAATCTGAAAAGTTAGAAGCATATCATTTCAAAAACACAGAGTTGAATACATTTCATGAAATGGAGGAATTGAACATTTTCCTAAAATGTTTTCAATTCTTTTCAAAGAATGACTGTTGAAGAAGCGTCTAAAGTTGTCTGTATCAGGTAGAGATTAAGGTTTCTATGCGGTTATACTTATTTGTAAATGTTTTACCCTTCCCACATACAACAAATCTGCAACAGCTATTACATAAGAGTTGGAAAGTTACATACAGTTTTACTGTATTTGAGTATTTTAAGCAATTTCGCCATTTGCTGCTCAAAATGTTTCTGAATGTTAGAATGGGTTATTTTTTTGAAAATGTGTTCTAAGTTTAACCCTTTCCCTCATATAGACGCTCTCTGATGCCTCTACAGCAGACAGCTTTTTGAAAACATAGTGACAAAAGAAGAAATTGCTCAAAACAAGCAATTTCTCCTTTTGACACAATGTTTTTCACTTTTAGTCATAGGTTATCCATTCAATTATAGAGATTTTCTATTTTTTGACAAAATATGTTCAAAGTCGTCTGCTGCAGAATTGTCGTATGAGGGAAAGGGTTAAACATGAAGACTCTTTACCTTAGAACTAATGCTGTAGACCATTTGTATCCTCTTGTCCAATTACATGGAAACTTTTTGAAAAATCCTCTTTTACCTACAAAATAAAAAAAAAGTAAAAAAAATCACATTGTAACATGCAAGCCAATGCATCACATAATCAATGTGTATGTCTTGTAATCAGGGCAAAACAAATGTAAATATAAATGTTTATTATTGGTTTTATTTTGTGCCACAAAATGCATTTTCATTTATATAGATTTTCAATATTTAACCCTTTCCCTCATACAACAATTCTGCAGCAGACGACTTTAAACGTATTTTGTCAAAAAATAGAAAATCTCCATAATTGAATGGATAACCTATGACAAAAAGTGGAAAACATTGTGGCAAAAGGAGAAATTCCACGTTTTGTGCAATTTCTTCTTTTGTCACTATGTTTTCAAAAAGCCGTCTGTTGCAGGTGTCAGATTTGTTGTACATTTGTATGTGTCATGTGGGAAAGGGTATCTGAAGACATTAATGTTCATTTGCTTTGATTGAACGTTTGATGTTTTATGCCAATTTCAACAATTTTCCAGTTACCGGTATATCACAGCATTTCCTGGGTGAGTTCCCTGTACTACTGGTACATTTATCCTGACACCAGCCAGTCAGTTGATTGCTGCAGAAGCTTCAGGGAGTAGAATAACTCTCTCATAAGTACACATTTTGACACTTCAGCAGAGGACTTTTGAAAGCATTTTGAAAACAAGAGGGCCATGATGGCCCTAGATCGCTCACCTGAATTATTCAATGTGATTTCTAATGCAAAACACATCAAGACTATTATTCTGACAAAGATTCAAAATACAACCTCCAAAGTGTTAACAAGATTTTCCTTCATTTGGCCTAGTAGTGACAAACATTCTGACAACATTTCAAGCTGCTGAATAAAACAAGAAGATTTTTTAAAATTTGGCAATTTTCCCCTTTCCTGATGCCGCAGCAACCAAAGTTCTACTTGAAATTAAATTCTTTGAACAATTTTGAAAGGGGACCACCTAAGGACCATCCTGTGAAGTAATTTTGAAATCTGGCTAGTACTTTTGGACAAGAAGATTTTTAAAGTTTTTATAGCAATGTACATTTATATGAAAACAAGCCCCGCCCCGTTGCGGCCATGTTTTTCAACGGATCGGAAATAATTAAACAATCTTCATAGAGGATGCCCTTAGGAACATACATTTTGTGCAAAATAATTTTTAAATCGGGCCAGCACTTTTGGACAAGAAGTTTTTTTAAGATTTGGCAATTTTCCCCTTTTCTAATGCCGCAGCAACCAAAGTTCTACTTGGAATTAAATTCTTTAAACAACATTGAAAGGGGACCACCTTAGGACCATTTCTGTGAAGTTATTTTGAAATCTGGCCAGTACTTTTGGACAAGAAGATTTTTAAAGTTTTAACAATGCACATATAAGGAAAACAAGCCCCACCCCCTTGCGGCCATGTTTTTCAACGGATCGGAAATATTTGAACAAGCTTGGTAGGGGTGCCCCAAGGAACATTTGTGCAAAATAATTTTTAAATCGGGCCAACACTTATGAACAAGAAGAATTTTTAAGATTTGGCAATTTTCCCCTTTTCTGATGCTGAAGCAACCAAAGTTCTACATGGAATGAAATTCTTTGAACAACTTTGAAAGGGGACCACCTAAGGACCATTTCTGTGAAATTATTTTGAAATCTGGCCAGTACTTTTGAACAAGAAGATTTTTTAAAGTTTTAACAATGCACATATAAGGAAAACAAGCCCCGCCCCCTTGCGGCCATGTTTTTCAACGGATCGGAAATATTTGAACAATCTTGGTAGAGGGTGCCGTAAGGAACATTTGTGCAAAATAATTTTCAAATCGGTCCAGCACATTTGGACAAGAAGATTTTTTAAGATTTGGCAATTTTCCCCTTTTCTGATGCCGCAACAGCCAAAGTTCTACTTGGAATTAAATTCTTTGAACAACTTTGAAAGGGGACCACCTAAGGACCATTCCTGTGAAGTTATTTTGAAATCTGTCCATTGGTTTAGTAGAAGAAGTCATTTGTAGGAAATTGTTAACAGACGGACAGACGACGACGACGACGCCGGACATTCAGTGATCACAAAAGCTCACCTTGCACTTCGTGCATAGGTGAGCTAAAAAGGAGAAATTGCTCATGAAGAGCAATTTCTCCATTTGTCATGTGTTCAACTCTATTCAATAATTGTACACTTATTTACAGATTTTTTATATTTCTGCCAATGTTTTCAAATTCATCTGCTGCATAGTTATTGATGTTTTAACCCTTTCCCTCATATAGACGCTTTCTGACGCCTCTGCAGCAGACAGCTTTTTGAAAACATTGTGACAAAAGAAGAAATTGGTAAAAACAAGCAATTTCTCCTTTTGCCACAATGTTTTCCACTTTTAGTCATAGGTTATCCGTTCAATTATAGAGATTTTCTATTCTTTGACAAAATATGTTCAAAGTCGTCTGCTGCAGAATTGTTGTATGAGGGAAAGGGTTAAAGACCTTGTTCATTTTTAGCTCACCTAAACACAAGACATCATCTCTAACTAAGCATCCTGAGTAGTATGTTTGTGGGGGCGCTTTCTTCATTACACATGGTGATAGAGCGGTGCAGTGATACAGGCTTTTATCCAGCTGATAGGCAAATCTACAGTGATACTGCCTACTAAACGTTTTCTCACCCTGAAACATATAGAAGCAGAATTAACCCTTTCCCACATACAAACAATCTCCCGCAGAGGACATTTAAAACTTACAGTTAAATATATGATAAATCTCTATTTATTTATGAAGGAATGGTCTTTGAAAATATTTGCACAATATGAGCAATTAATCCTTTTGCCAGAATGTTTTTAAGAGTCGTCTACTGCAAAGGCGTCAGAAAGTGTCTGTATGTGGGAAGTGGTAACTTTTCCCCAAACACAAATAACTAATATTCCAGGGATGGACAATTGATAAAAATTCAAGCCATCTATCCTTTTTCCTATAAATGTTTCTATTCTGTATCAGCAGAATTCTTAAAATTATTATACATGTATCAAGTCAATGTTCCAACTTTCCATAATAAATATTTAAGTTGGTCTTGTAAATTAGAAAGAGAAGATCTTAAAATCCCTGTCACTATTGAGAGATAATTCCAGGTTCATAATAAAAAATATTGTGGTATATCAACATAGGGATTTAACCCCCCTTTCCCACATACAACAAATCTGCAGCAGACAACTTAACAAGAGGCCCAAGAGGGCCAGTATCGCTCCACGGCCATAAGGCAAAAATAAAATCTCCAAACAGCCCTGCCCCATGGTGGCTATTTTTTTTACCAACCACCATGGCTTAAAGGAATCTTGTAGAGTGTCACCAAAGGAATGTTTCTGCAAAATTATTTGAAAATATGCCTGACACTTTCGGAGGAGAAGATTTTTTAAGTTTTCACTATGGTCATATAAGTCAAAATAGCCCCGCCCTCTGGCGGCCATGTTTTTCGACCAATCAACATGGCTTGAAGGAATCTGATAGAGGGTCACCCAATGAACATTTCTACAAAATTATTTGAAAATCGGCTGAACACTTTCGGAGAAGAAGATGTTTTAAGTTTTCACTATAGCTATATAACGCAAAAAAGCCCCGCCCCCTGGCGGCCATGTTTTTCGCCCAATCAACATTTCTTGAAGGAATCTAATTAAGGTTCACACAAGGAACATTTCTACAAAATTATTTGAAAATCGGCGTGACACTTTTGGAGGAGAAGATTTTTTAAGTTTGCTCTTTAGCCATATAGGCAAAATAGCCCCGCCCTGTGACGGCCATGTTTTTTTACCAATCAACATGGCTTGAAGGAATCTGATAGAGGGTCACCCACGGAACATTTCTACATAATTATTTGAAAATCTGCTGAACACTTTTTGAGAAGAAGATTATTTAAGTTTTCACTATAGCTATATAAGGCAAAAAAGCCCCGCCCCCTGGCGGCCATGTTTTTCGCCCAATCAAAATTTCTTGAAGGAATCTAATAAAGGGTCACCCAAGGAACATTTCTACAAAATTATTTGAAAATCGGCCTGACACTTTCGGAGAAGAAGATTTTTTAAGTTCTCACTATTTTTTTCTTTCGGTTGCCATGGAAACCAGAATTTTGAATAGATCAAAAAAATTTGAAGGAATTTAGTAGAGGATATTGAGAGGATGCTTCCCATGAAGTTTCAACCAAATTGGCCAAGTGGTTAGGGAGAAGAAGTCGTTTAAAGGAAAAAGTTAACGCACGCACGCACGACGGACAATTCGCCATGACATAAGCTCGACTGGCTTTCAGCCAGTGCAGCTAAAAATTAAAAATCTTATATTGTAGGTATAATTACTGAAAAAAGTTGAAAACTTTGTGGCAAAAGGAGAAATTGCGTATTAAGTATTATTGAATTCTGACAGGTGGTTCGTATTAAGTATTATTGAATTCTGACAGGTGGTTCAGGCGATTGCAGAGAAAATAGACCTATATCATACATACTAAATAGAAATTCAAAGGGCCATAATTATATGAAAAATAATTCAGTTAGAACATGGTGATAATATATGCACATCTGCTCTTGTTAGTGAAGCTTCCCATTAACCCTTTCGCTCATACGACAATTCTGCAGCAGACGACTTTGAACATATTTTGCCAAAAAATAGAAAATCTCTATAATTGAATGGATAACCTATGACTAAAAGTGGAAAACATTGTGTCAATAAGAGAAATTGCTCGTTTTGTGCAATTTCTTCTTTTGTCATAATGTTTTCAAAAAGCAGTCTGCTGCGTCAGAAAGCGTCTATATGAGGGAAAGGGTTAAGTATCATTGGTTGCTGAGAAGTCACCCTGACACAAATTCTCCTATGTCATAGATTATAAAAGGCATTAACTGTGAGAAAAATCATCAAACCCATGCATAGTGATTGCTGAGATATAGCCTTGACAAAAGCGGTACAGATGGAAATTTAAAGGGCAATAACTCTGTGAAAATTCATTGAACTGGAATGAGTTAATAATATGCACATCTCTTCTTGTTAGAGAATATTCCAATAATGTTATAATGTTTACTAATTTCCATTCAGTGGTTGCTGAGCAATAGCCCAGACAAAAGCGGGATAGAAAGACATAGAAAATAAATGGCAAAAACTAGATGTATAAAAACTGTCGATCCTAAATGTATTGATAATATACACATCTCCTGAGAAATAGCCCAGACAAAAGCAAGACATCGGGCAGACAAAGCAGCGACTTTGATAATATTATATGCGGGGAGCATAAAACAGGTGTTTGTGACAATTTTGAAAGTGTCTGTGTTTAGTGTGCAAACCGGTCAGATTAGGTTGTGCTGATGAGCAGAGTGATCTAAATCAACACTGGTCAAAATTACTCTATCTGTGGTTTTCACTGAGTAAAGCTCAAATGTTATCATGAAGTTACAGATTGACCAAAACATATAGGTACACTATAAAATATTGTTCCTTATAAAGTTATAACGAAACTAAAATCGGGTTCTTATATTATAAGAAGATAAGATCAGAAGCCTGGATAAGGAAGAAGAACGCAGCCAGTGGAGCTAAAAACTAATTATTGTGTTACATAGAGTAGATTGACCAACAGATTGCAAATACAACAAGCAAATTCAGAGAATTATGGTCCCCCGCTTTGGGGGTCTTATTGGTTGGGTTGCAACGCTTCCTGGCATATTGTAGGCAAAGGTCATGGTGAAGGTCAAATATTTGGTACTGATGGAAAGGGCTTGTTGTAAGGAATACACATGTAAAATATGAAAGCAATACTTGTTATGGTTCAGAAGTTATGCTCAAAGTTAACATTTTTGAAATGTAGGTCAAAGGTTATGATGAAGGTCACAAGGTCAAAAATATGGGTACTGATGGAAAGGGCTTGTCACAAGGAATACATATGTGAAATATGAGAGCACTACCTCTTATGGTTCAGAAGTTATGATAAAGATTAAAATTGTGGAAATGTAGGTCAAAGGTCATGGTGAAGGTCAAAAGGTCAAATATTTGGTACTGATGGAAAGGGCTTGTTGTAAGGAATACACATGTAAAATATGAAAGCAATACTTGTTATGGTTCAGAAGTTATGCTCAAAGTTAACATTTTGGAAATGTAGGTCAAAGGTAATGATGAACGTCACAAGGTCAAACATATGGGTACTGAGTGAAAGGGCTTGTCACAAGGAATACACATGTGAAATATAAAAGCCCTACCTGTAATGGTTCAAAAGTTATGATCAAGGTTAAAGTTTTCAAAATGTAGGTCAAAGGTCACGGTCAAAGGTCAGAAGGTCCAAAAATATGATACTGACGAAAAGGTCTTGTCACAATGAATACACATGTGAAATAAAAAAGCCCTACCGGTTATGGTTCAAAAGTTATGATCAAGGTTAATATTTTTAAAATGTAGGTCAAAGGTCAGGGTCAAGGTCACAAGGTCAAAAAAATTGGTATTGATGGAAAGGGGTTGTCACAAGGAATACACATGTGAAATATGAAAGCAGTACCTATTACGGTTCAGAAGTTATGACCAAGGTTAAAGTTTTTGTGACAGCGTGACGGACTGACGGACGGACTGACTGACTGACGAATGAGAAATAATAGTCCCCGCGCTTCGCTAAAGCGGGGGACAATAAAATAATGTCCTTAACCCTTTCCCACATACAACAAATCTTCAGCAGACACATTTAAAAACATTTAGTAAATAAAATGGAAACACTCTTTTAATGAAATAAGAAATATTGAATAAAGTTGAAAACATTGTTTCAAAACTGAAAAGGAGAAATTACCTATGATAAGCAATTACTCCTTTTGCCCAAAATGTTTTTCAAAAGTCATCTACCGCATAGGCGTTAATAAGCCTATGTATATTGGAAAGGTTAAAAAAAAGTTAAAATGAAATCAAAATAAGAAGATAAGATCAAAGGCCTAGATATGGTGGAATAAACAAGCCTTTGTCCTGTATCATATATCTTATTACTCAGAAAAAAAATATGTTTTGGTACTTATAATAATCGCCAGACATATACCATACTTTTAACAAGAGGGCCATGATGGCCCTGGATCGCTCACCTTAATTATACTATGTACTGCAATGCAAAACACATCAAGACAATTATTCTGAATGCAACCTCCACAGTGTTAACAATATTTTCCTTCATTTGGCCTAGTGTTCTATATTTTTTTACCTGATATGACCCATATTCAAACATGGACAAGATATCATCAAGACAACATTCTGACAAAGTTACAACTTGCTCAAAGTAAAAATGCGGCCTCCGGGGTTTGAACAATAATTCTTTTATTGACCTAGTTTCTGATCCAATATGACCCATATTCAAACTTGACCTAGATATAATTCAGACAAACATTCTGACCAAAAATTTCAAGCTGCTGAAGCAAAAAATGCGGCATCGAAAGTGTAAACAAGATTTTCCTTCAATTTGGCCTAGTGACCTAGTTTTTGACCCGGCATGACCCATATTCGAACTTGGCCTAGATATTATTCAGCTCAACATTCTGAAGCAAAACATGTGGCTTCTACAGAGTTAACAAGATTTCCCCTCAATTTGGCCAAGTGACCTAGTTTCTGACCCAATATGACCCATATTTGAACTTGACCTAGATATCTTTAAGACAAACATTCTGAAGAAAAAAATGCGGCATCAAAAGTGTTAACAAGATTTTCCTTCAATTTGACCTAGTAACCTAGTTTTGACCCGGCATAACCCATATTTGAACTTGACCTAGATATTTTTAAGACAAACATTTTGACAAAATTTCAAACTGCTGAAGCAAAAATTGCGGCCTCCGGAGTGTTAACGAGATTTTTCTTCAATTTGACCTAGTGACCTACTTTTTGACCCGACGTGACCCATGTTCGAACTTGACCTACATATCATCAAGACAAACATTCTGATAAAGTTTCAACATGCTCAAGTTGAAAATGTGCCCTCCAGAGTGTTAACAAGATTTCCCTTCAATTCAACCTAGTGACCTAGTTTTTGACCTCAAATGGCCCAGTTTCGAACTTGTCCAAGATTTTATGGAGATGAACATTCTGATAAACTTTTATGAAGATTGGATGCAAAATGTAGCCCGTAGAGTGTTAACAAGCTCAAATGTTGACGACGCATGACGGCCGATGGCCGGACAAAATGTGATCACAATAGCTCACCTTGCACTTCGTGCATAGATGAGCTAAAAATGCAAAACATTATGTTTTAGAGATCAAATAAAGATAAAGAGCATGAAACAAACTTCCTATCTCTGGCTCTGAGAAGATCATATCATGAGTATATATGTTTCATCTACTTACTACACAAGTAATATTTGGTTTGACTGTGCATTCTGCAGTTGGTTCCGACCCATAAACACAATAATGGTTCAGTTTACAGCTGATACAGTCACCTCCCAGAATAGAACATGAAGCATTGTCGGGACAATTTTGTAGATAGGCCAAGTCTATTGTTTTGTTTACTGGTTTAACTGGAGGAAATGTGGTAACTGCAGTGCTGGAGTTTGTACTTTGATTTCCTTTGTCTGTAACTAAATTCCTTTGACTTGTAGACGGCAAAACTGTTGAACTAGAAGTGGAACTTTCTGAAAAGTCTGAAATTAAAAAAATCATCAACCTAGTGTTATCTTTCATATTTATTTTAACCGATTGCTATAATATATACATGTAAATAATCTTTTCCACAACAGGTTTTAAAATACATGTATTGCAATAATCTTATTCTTAGACCAATATTTCTTGACAAACCATACCGTAGTAGCTTGCCAAAAAACTGAATAACCAAGCACAAGGTTAAATTGTCCGAAAAAGATTACAAACTTGTTTATTATAAATAGCTTTAGTAAACGCATATTAACGTTATCATATTTCTCTCAACTGTTATTGTTTCATAACGTCACCTGTATGTAACCCTTATTGAATATCATAATTAGATAAACAAATGAAGAACACAGACGTTTTTAGTTTCAAGAATTATTCAAGAGTTAATAAATTTATGAAATTAATAACAGCAATAGAATTAGAAGCTTAAAATATTCATGAATAAATGATCCTCTTCA
Source organism: Serripes groenlandicus (assembly GCA_031761405.1). NCBI lineage: Eukaryota > Metazoa > Mollusca > Bivalvia > Cardiida > Cardiidae > Serripes > Serripes groenlandicus. The sequence continues at coordinate 127,288,891 of JASEVX010000002.1, forward strand.
TGTTATCAAAAGAACGCCACAGGGGTGTAGTGGTAGAGCGTCCGCCTCCATAGCGCGAGGTCGCAGGTTATATCCCCTGCCGGGTCATCAAAGAATTACTAAGGATCCACCCAAAATAATGACTCGCTACAGCTAAACAACGATTCATCGCAGTTGAATAATTATTTGCTTTGTCTGTATAAGGATTGGCCAAAGTCTTTTTAAGGGGTTATAATGATAACCATAATTATTATTTTTAAATACAACCTATTTATTTTATATAAATTTTAAAATTTATTTATTTAAAAAAAAAAAAATCATCTTGACTAAAAAAAAAAACATAGAACAAACTTAAAAGAAGCTTACAAAATCAACAGGTTTTGCGGAAATAAGTGATCTTTGATAATTACTTTTAATTGCCATCCTGTTAATTTATTATATCATGGCTGAACATTTTCATTATTCAGACAAATTTGGCCCTTAAACGTTTGTTCATACAAGTTTGGTAACCAACAATCGTTTAAAGGTGATTCTATGAAAATACATATATATATATATATATAAATATCTGAAGTGCATTTCCAAGATTCATTTTCTCCCTAAACTGCTTTATAGCCAAGAACGAGGGTAAACAAATTCAGAGAACGAACAAACCATAATTCATTCCCACAAAAATCATCAAAATGTTAGCTACTCTGTGTATTTTCTTTATGAGAAGAATTTACAAGAATTTGCGTGATGTAACATTGCATCGCATTAAATATGGAACCACAGGTACTACGGCACTAAAGCATTGTATACTGTTAAATCTTAAAATAAATACTGTTTTAAAGTAGACAAATGATGTCATGCACACAACAAAAAACATTTTAGTTTTTACTGAATACTAGTAAATGTAGTAACTATTTTCTTTTATTTCCTCTGAACAAGATTACTAACAGCACCCTGATCATTGATGGATGAATACATGTATGGACCTGTTAAATTGTCTTCATATTTTTCATGTGCTCTTTTCACCTAAATGTGCTCGCCGTTTCATGATACATTTACAATTACATGTTGTTGTTAATATGTATAATATGTATATGATACAATTTCCTGTCCATATTTAATACGTCTTTTTTATTCTTGTTTTGTAGTAGACCTTCAAAAAAAGACATTGTGTATGCTCATTTTTCATTTTGTTATTATCCTGCATACATTTGAGTAACTACAAAACTAGTCCAAATAATTTAGACTTTCGGTTTCCCGTTTTATCATCTGTCATTATCGGTTGACCAATAATGAACGTGCAGGGCTAAAGACGCAGATGATGCCTTCAGTGAAAAAGTATACTCGACCCTGAACTTGTCTTTTATATATAGCCCTAAACTCCATCACTTTGAAACAGTGATGTAGATTTGCATATCAAATGCAACGTATACCAAACTTTTTCGTTACATTACTTCCCATTCCGAGAAGACTCGTCCCGAGTCTTGGCCTGGGAAACCCATGGGTAAGGCAACTCCGGTATGGCAGTTGTCTTCATCCCACCGCTGCCACCAAAGTAACGTGCAGGGCTAAAGACGCAGAAGATCCCTTCAGCGAAAAGTATACTCGACCCTGAAGGGGTCCACTTGTCTTTTATATATAGCCCTAAACTCCATCACTTCGAAACGGTGATGTAGATTTGCATATCAAATGCAACGTATACCGAACGTTTTCGTTACACTCTAATTTATTATAATTTATTATACAAACTTATGTTTATATTTATTATCAGTGTTATGACACCTGTGGCGTTTGGTTATATAAATGTGGTGAATCTATATTCAACTCAGTGTGGCGAATCGTTATGTGGCGAGTCGTTATTGCAGTGAATCATTTAATATATTATTGCCCTCATTGGCGCTCAGTGTTGCAGGGTTTGCATTACGACTAACTGTCAGGATAAACAGACCAATAGTACTGGATACTTACCCAGGAAACGCTATGATATAACTGTAAAAGTGTTGAAGGCGGGGTAAAACACCAAACAATCAATCAATCATTATCAATTTGAAACATTAATACAAAATAAAATAAATATCAGAGGAATACCTGCTTATAAATAAATGACGGTAAATGTATACGTTTTCAATTGTCATCTGCTGCAGATGTGGCAAAATGCATGCGCATAAGGGAAATGGTTCAGACCTTTTTTTATCCGGATCCAATGGACATATCGGAAGAAAGGTAACTTGTAGCACACCGATGTTTTTTCCCATATATCCCCATATATCATAATATAACGCGAATTGTCTGGTATTCATGGCAAAAACGAAACCTTACCTGTTGCAGCAAAAACTGAAATTAAAGAAATCACGATAAGAAGTGAGCTGTACACAGTTTTGACAGAAATGGATTTTTTATCTGTCAAATCCATAACAAAATTCGACTTCCTCTTTCATGCTTACCACATTAACAAGTTTATTTATTTTTTGCAAAAGGCGGATGTTTGTTTTTGTTATAATTATTTTTATATCATTTCTAACATTTACAAATGAAAAAATAAATTTAATTTAATTGCTTCGCTTGTTTTGTAATTTAATTTCTACATGTTTTATTGATAATGCCATAAGCGATGTAAACGAGAAAATCGGTAATTGGGTCAAAGAAAAGTGGAGAAATATTGAGCTAATTTGAGGTATATCTTCAAGATTTAGTGAGAAAATATACTGATAAAGAGTAAGTATAAAGTGCATTTTATTTTAAAAGCTAGTCGTATTCTACGATCAGCAAACATAAATGATTGGATAATTACATTCGTCACCCGACCCAATCGACCTATAATAGAGAAAGTTATTTCACAAGAGAGACTAATATAGAACAAATCTAGATTTTTAAATCTGAATATAGTCATAAAGAAAATGATATCTCCTGATGTCCATGGAAGTAAAAATACAATAACTAAACAAAAGAGGTCACCTTTGAAACAAAGCTTGATAAATACTGGAAGACTCGGCGCTTGGTGTACAGTATTTTTTTTAAGATCTGATGCTCTTTAAAAGTCTTTTGTTATGTCTGAGGTGGTAAAGAAAATCAATATCAATTTAATGGATTGACTTCCCCTTATAATATGTTAATAGGCAAAGCCTAGGTCGTGTGAAAGCAAGAACAATTAATTAAGCACTGTCTGTCCCCCAACAAGAAACAAATTAATAGGCAAATTGTAAAAATTTAAGTTACAAAAACAGAATTTGAAAAACATATTGAAAAAAACGAAACTTAGCATGCATGCTAAGTTTAATTTGTACATATATATCTGTTTTATTTTTTATTAGGTCAGGATTGTAACAGACTGTAAGATTTCCAAGGATGTTGATGGAAAACAACACTAGGAGGCATTGAAGAATGTTCTGATTTATTTTTACAAATGCCAGTTATTTGTAAACTAGTAATACATATAATTGAAAACTGACTCTTACCATGGTTGATTGAATGACTTGTGCTTAACATTACTCCACACAACAATCTTACAAGGCAGATGGCTAACTTTGCATGATCTGGCTGAATGTATAATCTTGAGACAATTTAAGATGACTGAGAAAAATGTAATTTTTGACAAATATTTTCAAAAGTCCCATTTATAATGATGTATGTTGGAAAGGTTAAAGTTTAGCCGGCCTTGTCTGATGTAAATTACTTGATTTCTGTGACTAATCCGAATACATTGTCGGAATGGTGTAATTGATCCAAAATGAACATATCCAAAATGAACAATATGTTCCTATTCAACAACATTTTCACTTTGAACACCTATCTCCTTTTCTGGTTTTTAATTTGTAAAACATGAAAACAGCATCAGATTATTTGTTAATAAGTACCAGACTTAGTGTCAACAACAGTTACTGAATATATATACATGTATCTGAAATATGTTGTTTGAAAAAAAAATGGATAATATAAGATCTGATCAATATATTCAATATACATTTTATTGCATAAAACAATAAACAGTATGTTTATAGCAAATAAAGAAATTATAAAAAGTACAAACAGAGAAATGGATTTTCCAGAAGAATTTGCAATAATTTAACATTGTTAGTGATCATGTTAAAATTGCTCTATTATAAAAATATGATGTATAAATTTCGTTAAAACTTTGATATTAGAACGGTTATCAAAGCTGGATCAATCCTTGAACATGTACAGATTCTCAGAGTTATCAATGTTGATAACCATTCCTTTTTTTAATTGTTATTGCTCAATTATAAAAGCTTTTGAAAAGGGTACAGGGAGTAAACTATTTTCACTAGAAGCCTGGATAAAAATGTAATAAGTGTTTAAGTAAGACAACTCCCCACAACATAATTGTTTCATGTATACATTGTTAAGTTTAGTTGCCTCTTTCAAAACATGTACCTGCTGAGATTTGATCTTAGAACTCTTGTTAGACCAGGTGTTTTACCATTAAACTACAGTATAGGTTTTTATTTTGAGCAGCAGTTCATGAAAATATGTGTACTTTTATTACCAGTAAAGTATAAGAATTTTTTTGTTACAATGAATGTATACCAATTTAAATTTTACCATTTCTATTGTATAGATTATACAATTTCACACAGAAAAATGGATTTCACAATAAATTACATAGAAAACAGATACATTTCTGTGGTATTTCAGTTATATCAGAGGACAGAACACTTATGTGAGGTCACTGGGTGACTAACATAACTGACATTAATTATGAACTGCCTTATAGCCTTTTTCTGTTGAAAAACAGATTACGTTTTCTTTATTGTTCAACCAAAATGTTTATACAAATTTATTTGAATAAAAAGTATTTTGAGTGTTTGTTGAATTTAAAAAGAGATTGATCCTCTTTATCTACAGATTTCAATGCTCAGTTTGTTTTTACCTTATTTGAGTTTGATATAGTTAGTGTACATTGCCCTGTTTCATAGACGGACCTAATTCGGTGACCGTAAAAGGCTTTTATTTTGCATTTGCTCTTCAATTTGAAGAATCTATGACATCATTGGTTGTTGTGCTCCCAAGTATGAAAATAGTGCTGTCAATAGATGTTGAATCTTTTTCAAATATTGTTTGAATACATACATGCAGAGTATTTTAAATAACCTAGTGAAAATAATGTTTAAATTCTTAGTACCAAGTTTGTCCAATCTGATCAATAAACACATTTTGGATAAAAAAAAAAAAGAAGGAAACTACTAGAAATTCAGCCTGTTGAAAGAAAAGTAAAGTGTTTTACTGATAGCCCCCATATGACATCATTTCTTTTAAACAATCATGACTCATTTGAGTTTGATCAATAAACACATTTTGGTTAAAAAAAAGATGAATCTACTAGAAATGCAGCCTGTTGAAAGACAAGTAATGTGTTTTACTGATAGTCCACATATATATGACATCATTTCTTTAAAACAATGGACTCATTTGAGTTTGATCAATAAACACATTTTGGATAAAAAAAAAAAGATAAATCTACTAGAAATTCAGCCTGATGAAAGAAAAGTAATGTGTTTTATTGATAGCCCACATATGACATCATTCCTTTAAAACAATGGACTCATTTGAGTTTGATCAATAAACAAATTTTGGATAAAAAAAAATATGAAACTACTAGAAATTCAGCCTATTGAAAGAAAAGTTATGTGTTTTACTGATAGTCCACATATAACATCATTTCTTTAAAACAATAGACTCATTTGAAGGCATGAAAGTGTTTTCCTCTCTTTCAGGTTGGAGGATATAGACATTAAGACATTTACTATGTATACCCCAAAATCAGGGTGAACTGATTCTGGTCATACTTTCATGATTTGACAAAGACTAGGTCATAGACATAAACTGTTAAACTGTACAATGTAAAAAAATAATGTAAATTGAAGGCAAATAATTTGAAATTGACTGTAGTTTTGTTTGTTTGCTACATTTACTGCAATAAATAGATAAACGTCTTAAAGTCAATACAACTAGACAGTCGAAGATATGATAGTTTTAATAGCTATTTTCTTGAGTGGAGTCAACATTTGACAAGACGGCTTCGGCTTCAAATGACAGATACAGTCATAAACGATACACACCATGTGACGTCACGCGATGTGACGAAAGCATCGTGGATCGTTCCCAACAGATATAACAAATAATTTAGAAATGAAGTTATATTTTTAAGCAAATTATTGATATAATAAATAGCTTACCTTGAAATGAAGCTATGCCGATACAGAAACAGAATTGTTCGTCCTTTTCAGTTAAAATAATATCCGAGGCCAGTGTAACGAACGATAACTTCCGTTGAAATTATTTACAATCATTTTCAAGTGTTTATTGCTTCTCTATATTGCAAAGATATAAAATCCACGAAATAATGATGACAGGTACAAAAGAATAGTCGACTTAGCCTTCATAAAGTCCTTCCAGTGAATGAAATCCATTTGTGACGAGTCAAACTATCTTTTCCTACCATTCCTGTCGTTTTCCTTTTGTTATTTATTTATTACTTGCCTTACAATGACGTTACTTTTCGTTGCAATGACGTCACATTTGGCAATCTCTATTACATAGGCGCTCTCACTCTCTATTACATAGGCGCTCTACATTCACCAGTAAGACCGGAAGCAAAATGGCCGAAAAAAAGTGCTATGGGGTTGAGATTTGATATGTGAAAAACAGTAAGATTGTACTGAATTCTCGTTGTTTTGATCTCGTATGATGTGTTCGTACGTGTAACCTATAGGCGTGCTTCGCTCGAGCCTTCGGCTCAAGCTTTCACACGTATTAGGACATTAAATTTGGTCTGCATTAAAAATTGTTGGTGGTTACTTGTGGACAATGTGTTTTATATCCGGCCTGAACGGTTTACAGTTAACCCGACACCTAGTTACGCCGACCCCTTTTCGGTTAACACCTTTTTTGGATGCGCCAACACCCCATGGACAAAATTTGAGTCAAGCTGACTATGAAAAATTACCTTCGACAATGAAGAATTATTGAAATTTGTTGTTCTTTCTTCTCGCAATAGATCCTTGGAGTCGGACACCATAAAGCCTGAAAAATAAAATTTATCATCTATGATATTTCGTACGAGATATTCTAGGCTCGAATTGTTAATTATGGTATCAACAACAACAAAACATGTCTAAACCGGCCCCCGCATCATCATGACATGTGTTACTTTGTGTAAGGATTTGAAATTAAAACTCAAAGAAGCTATAAATAACGTCCGGACTTAACATTTTAATAATCCTTCTTGTATACAGTAAAATATAGGGACGTGTCGGGACAACCAAATTTTCACACATGAAATTAATATAAGGTGTCGGGTCGACGAAATAATGTCGGCTTAACTCGGTGTTTGGTTGACTGGTAGTGGTATTCGGCCTTAACTGTAAGTCTATGAATTTTGTACAATTGCAATCGGACATGATCAAAGCTGTGAAGAATTCGGGATAGAGGCTTAATATATGGATAGACTTCTATCAGAAGAAGTTCAACAAGGATATCGGAGACTTCGTACCAAAGCATTATCGTACCACTGCAGTTTCGTAATATTTTCGGAGAATTCATACCACTTAATGAAATTCAAGACATACAGGCTAAAGTGGGAATTTTTTCAGGTGTTTAAGTACATGATAATTGGGTCATTATAGAGTTGACAATAGTGGTTAAATGATGTGAAAACCAAGATTGACATTTTTAATTTTTATTTATCAATCTTTATTTATATTTATAATCGTCCTCCGTATAATTGTCTGTTGATGTTGGTATTGGACCAAGTCTGATGATATTTTTAACACTGTAGGAATATTCGGATGAAGATTGCGAAGTAATAAGAGCAAAGTGCAGATAAAAATCAGTCTGTATGGATATACTTACTGATCTTGGCCTGCATTTTTCTTAAAGGACATACAATTCATCTATGCGCGGTGAAGAGTAAGAGTACTTTCCTTCTCTTTGACTTAATCATTTGAAACTTAACTTTGCTGTAGTGTTCAGGGGTATCAACCAATTCACTCAGTAAGATAACTTGTGACTTAATATCTTTCTGCTGATGGTCCTTGTTTACACTTTGACAAATACAGAGATTTTTGTTTTGCACGCTGTCTTACAGACAGTTTATGTTTGTTCACACAGTCAGTGACATCACATGCTTCAAAAAAAATCCTCTTTCCTGCTCACATTTGTGACTGAATATTGAGGTCTTGCAGGGCCTCCCCTCCCCTGTCCGTAGATTTTTGAAAGTCACTAATCTTTTGGTGACAAGTATATTTTCCTGGCTATCATGGATATCCTTAATTTACATCTTCACTTAACTGGTTCTGCTAGATTTCAAAGTGAACAGCTGATGAGCATTATGTTTTTTACTTGTAATCAGGAACCTATGCATGTTTGACATGTGTAAATTTATAATGCGTGAATTCTATTGAAAGCATGCAAGTCCGGATAACTGAAGCATAACAAATGTTTACACACTAATTCACTAATTAGAAGACGAATTAATTCTGAAACATCAAATTGCAAATTTTAATACATTTTTACATAAGCTCATACTTAACTTTGGTACAAAAAACTTTGTCAGAATGATCGTTTATTAACTCTATATAATTCCACTGTTAGTCATTAAGAGTGATAAATATACACTGTACAAACTATTTCAAAAATCAATGTATAATACTATTTGTGTCTTTTTTCAGTTATTTGAACATTGGATGAGCATGAGTTATACTGGATGTTTAGTGTCCCTAAACTGTGGAGATGTTTTAGGGACATACCAGGGACAAGTAAGGAAAGTCGATAACTCATCTCAGGCCATAACTATTTGTCAGCCGTATAGGAATGGTGTGAAATGTGAGGTGCCAGAGGTGACAATAAGGTAACATGAAATTGTATATTAACCCCTTTCCACACATTTTGAGGTATCTACATTTTGAGGTATATGTTTGAAAATATTGTAGCAAATGGAGAAATTGCTCATTATGAGCTATTTCTCCTTTTGCCACAATGTTTTCAACTAATTTACTCGATTCAATATTTTCCCTTTCAACTATAACCGTTGTGCCTAGATGCTTTTAAAGTCATCTGCGGCAGATTTGCATTGAGCATTGAGTAGGAAAGGGTTAACATTAGAACGCCCATAATGTAGTTCCCCACTGTAGTTAAACAAATTTATTCTTTGATTCTCTATAGTGCAGAATTCCTCTCGTTATTAAAGCAAACCCTATGTTGTGGGTACTCAAAAGAATTGACTTACTGAGACGATTCTTGTGAGTACCCACAACATGGGTTAGAGGGTCAAATAAAGATTGTCGTGGAAGACAGTGGTGCAGAGGTAGAGTGTCGGCCTCTCACATCAACGGTCCCTGGTTCGAGTCCCGTGATGAGCGGGTCCTGACTTTGGGATTTTTCCACACAATCGGCGCAAGTACTGGTTAAGTATCCAGGAAGCAGACATCGAGCGTGATTAATATAAGCTTAAAGCTTGTTTCGCAATCAATTTAAAATAAATAAGTTTTAACTAAATAAAGATTTTAGAACATATCAAAGGCATCTTATCTAGAGCTCTGAAATAGTTGCTCTTTGGCTGAACTAAACCACAAAATTAAATCTTGATCAAGTCGACTGTTTTGAAACAATTGAGCAGGATATGATTCAGTTATTTATCAATGACTACTTTAAATGATGAAATACACGTAAATCAAAGTAGATAGATTTTTATCCTGGTTCACAATCAACAACATTTCAGTGAAAGAAAAGTTGCCCCTTTAACCCTTTTCCACATAAAACAAATTTAAAGCAGACAACTTTTACCCTTTTCCACATATAACAAATTTACAGCAAACAACTTTAAAATATCTAGGTAATAATATGTAAAATTTCTGTAACAGTTGGCAAAAGGAGCATTTTCCCCTTTTCCCAATATGTTTTCAAATGTTGTATGCATAATGCATATGTTAACTTTAACTGTATCTTCACAAAAAATGTTAAGAAATTTATCAATGTCATATTTTTGTATCCACAGTGCTTTTGATATCAAAGAGTTGAAAATTGTGAAAACTGCTGTTGAAGCAAGTAAAGTGCTGACAAAGAATGTGACACCCTCCAAACTGTCAAAAGAGACTGCCGAAGACCTGAATCACGTTGCCTCACCAGGTCGTGTTGTTGAGCCTAAAGGAGATGCAGGGAATTCTTCTAAACAGTTTGCTAACGGACATAAATCTAATGGCCATAATCATCATAATCAATTGAGAGATAAATATGATTGTCATACACCGACTAAGGATAGACTGGGCTATGAGGAAAGTGTAAATAATTATACATGTAGAAGTCCACAGAGACACACACCAACGAGGGATCATCGAGATACCAATGGTCATAACGGTCATTGGAATAACCCTAATAGGTAAGTAATAATATGTGATCATTTTCCTTATTCCAGAGCTCTAGATAAGGGGGCATCTTGCGTGTTCTAAAATCTTTATTTGACCTCCAAGACCTATAATCATAATGACTAATTTCTCCTTTTGCCACAATGTTTTCCTCTTTACTCAATGATTGTACTTATTTCTAGTGAATTTCAATATTTTTGCATATATGTTTCAAAGTTGTCTGCTGCAGATTTGTTTCAGAAGAGGTTTAACCCTTTCCCACATACAACATATCTGCAGTAGGCAACTTTGAAAACATCTTGGCGAAAATATGAAAAATCTCGTTAAATATATGTACATGTATATATGTATTAAAAAGAGTTGAAAGCATTGTGGCATTGTGGCAAATGAGCAATTTATCCACTTGCCAAGTATTTTTAGAAAGTGTCTGTATGAGGGAAAGGGTTAGATATATGTAGGAGGAACCCCTGATTCCAGAGACAGGTGTCTCTATGTGACCCGAAATGTTACTGATGCAGGGTTGTTAAAATGTTTTGTTCTAACATACCAAATGAGAAAAGTGCCCTTTTGGGTCAATAGCAAAGCCCTGGTAGGGGCCCCAGGTGAGCGAAACCAACAGATAAAAGAGTGATTTTAGCTGATAATTTTGATTGGCAATCGGTTAATTTTGACAACCCTGCTGATGAATCCTGGTTATCAAGGTTTATCCTATCCCAGATACAGACATGTTTTGACATTTCTGCTGCTGAAGACATTCAAAAACATGATAGGAAAAGGAAATGTTAATTAAAGTCAACATAGAATTATCAAGTTGTTGCTATTGCATGTTGATCCTGTAGGTTAAATTCAACAGAATCAACTTGATCACATTTTCATAGGAGCAGTTTTCAAGACAGCGACTTCTAAAGTGAAATAGTTTATCACACAAAAATTCATGTGGTTTACATGTACTTAGCTTTATGCATTATTATGACATGAATAGCTTTAACCACTTCCCACATATAGACACTTTCTGACGCCTCTGCAACAGACAACTTTTGATAACATTGTGGCAAAAGGAGAAATTGCTTAAACGAGCAATTTCTCCTTTTGCCACAATGTTTTCATCTCATTCCAGTAATTATACCTACAATTATAGAGCTTTCATGCTTTTCCACAGATACTTTCAAAGTCGTCTGCTGCAGATTTGTTGTATGTGGGGAAGGGTTAATGGACTCTGATTCCCTGTTACACTCCTTTGAAGTGATACTTAGAGGACTAGGCTTTATTATTTGTTGTTGAAAGAATCATCTGTGTCCATTTTAGATATACTAGTAGGTGGACAGGGAAGGCTCTGCTGCGAATCAATTGAGTGATAAATGTTCAGAGCTCTAGATAAAGGGCTTTTTGCATGTTTTTAACCAGGTTTTCCGAAGGAAAATTCTGGTTATTAGTTTGGCGAAGTCGGCGGGCGGTTGGGCGGGCGGGCGTCAACTTTCCTTGTCCGGACCATAACTTTGCCATGCATAGAGATATTTTCAAATAACTTGGCACAAACATGCACCATATCAAGACGATGTGCCAAATGCAAAAAAAAATGCTGTAGATTCAAGGTCAAGGTCACAGTGATAAGAAATAGACTTTAATTGAACTTTTCTTGTCCGGACCATAACTTTGTCATGCATAGAGATATTTTCAAATAACTTGGCACAAACATGCACCATATCAAGATGATGTGCCAAATGCAAAAAAAAAATTCTGTAGATTCAAGGTCAAGGTCACAGTGATAAGAAATAGACTTTAATTGAACTTTACTTGTCCGGACCATAACTGTGTCATGCATAGAGATATTTTCAAATAACTTGGCACAAATATGAACTATATCAATATGATGTGTCACATGCAAAACTTTTGTCTGTAGCTTTAAGGTCAAGGTCACAGTGACAACAAATAGACATCAGTTGAACTTTTCTTGTCTGGACAATAACTTTTTCATCCATAGAGATATTTTCAAATAGCTTGGAACAGATATACACCATATCAAGACACTGTGTCATATGCATAATTTATGTGTTTAGCTTCCAGGTCAAGGTCACAGTGACAGAAAATATACTTTACTTGAACTTTTTTAGCTCACCTATGCACGAAGTGCAAGGTGAGCTATTGTGATCACATTTTGTCGTCCGTCGTGCGTCGTCCGTCGTGCGTCGTCAACATTTGAGCTTGTTAACACTCTACAGGCTACATTTTGCATCCAATCTTCATGAAAGTTTATCAGAACGTTCATCTCCATAAAATCTTGGACAAGTTCGAAACCGGGCCATATGAAGTCAAAAACTAGGTCACTAGGTCGAATTGAAGGGAAATCTTGTTAACACTCTGGAGGCCACATTTTCAACTTGAGCATGTTGAAACTATCAGAATGTTTGTCTTGATGATATGTAGGTCAAGTTCGAACATGGGTCACGTCGGGTAAAAAAGTAGTTCACTAGGTCAAATTGAAGGAAAATCTCGTTAACACTCCAGAGGCCGCAATTTTTGCTTCAGCAGTTTGAAATTTTGTCAAAATGTTTGTCTTAAAAATATTTAGGTCAAGTTCGAATATAGGTTATGCCGGGTTAAAAACTAGGTCACTAGGTCAAATTGAAGGAAAATCTTGTTAACACTTTTGATGCCACATTTTTTGCTTCAGCAGCTTGAAATTTGGTCAGAATGTTTGTCTTAAAGATATCTAGGTCAAGTTCAAATATGGGTCATATTGGGTCAGAAACTAGGTCACTAGGCCAAATTGAGGGAAAATCTTGTTAACTCTGTAGAAGCCGCTTGTTTTGCTTCAGCGGCTTGAAATTTGTTCAGAATGTTTAGCTGAATGATATCTAGGCCAAGTTTGAATATGGGTCATGTGGGGTCAAAAACTAGGTCACTAGATCAAATTGAAGGAAAATCTTGTGAACACTTTGGATGCCGCATTTTTTGCTTCAGCAGCTTGAAATTTTGTCAGAATGTTTGTCTTAAAGATATCTAGTTCAAGTTCAAATATGGGTCATATTGGATCAGAGACTAGGTCACTAGGCCAAATCGAGGGAAAATCTTGTTAACTCTGTAGAAGCCGCATGTTTTGCTTCAGCGGCTTGAAATTTTGTCAGAATGTTTGTCTAAATGATATCTAGGCCAAGTTCGGATATGGGTCCAGGGCTGTACAAAAAAAAAATTCAGCCACTTGTCCAGGACAAGTGACTTTCAGAATGCCACTTGTCCTGCTAAGATTCTCACTTGTCCTACTTTTCTGCACACAAAGTTTAACATGCGACAAATTTAAGAATTGTGTGGTAGCCCACTGGGTTACCAGATTTGGAAGTTGGTAGCCCGGATCGCGGTTTCTAGAGTGTTTTAATTGTTTTTTATTGGTTTTTAGATCACCTGAGCCGAAGGCTCAAGGTGAGCTATTCTGATCACTTTTTGTCCGTCGTCCGTCCGTCCGGCGTTAACTTTTAGCTTTAAACATCATCTCCTCCCAAACTCCAAGGACAATTTCCGTGAAACATCACAGGACTGTTCCTCTGGTTGGCCTCTTTCAATGTTGTTCAAAGATTTAAATTCCATTGAGAACTTTGGTTGCTGCGGCATCAGAAAGGGGACAAAATGTCCAAACTTTAAAAATCTTCTCCTCCGAATCTGCTTGTCAGATTCAAATATAATTTGGTAGAAATGTTCCTTGGGTGACCCTCTATAAAAATTGTTCAAGCCATACTGATTGGGCGAAAAACATGGCAGTCAGGCGACATTAAAAAAGGGGCAAAATGACAAAATTTGAAAATTCCATTTTTATGAAAGTGCTTGTCTGATTTTAAGAAAATATAATACGAATCTTACTGTAATGATCCTCTATTTAATTTGATTAAGGCGTTTTGATTGGTTACACAATCATAGCAACCAGGTGTCATCTCAAAAGGGGTAAATTGAACTTTTAGCTACAAATGACAACCAACTCCTACAATTCCAATAGACCAATTTCCACAAAACATCACAGGAATGTTCCTTTGGTGGTCCTCTTTCAAAATTGTTCAAAGATTAAAATTCCAATGAGAACTTTGGTTGCTGCGGCATCAGAAAGGGGACAAAATGTCCAAACTTTAAAAATCTTCTCCTCCGAATCTGCCTGTCAGATTCAAATATAATTTGGTAGAAATGTTCCTTGGGTGACCCTCTATAAAAATTGTTCAAGCCATACTGTTTGGTCGAAAAACATGGCAGTCAGGCGGCATCAGAAAAGGGGCAAAATGACAAAATTGAAAATTCCATTTTTATGAAAGTGTTTGTCTGATTTTAAGAAAATATAATACGAATCAAGAATGTTCCTTTGGTGGTCCTCTTTCAAAATTGTTCAAAGATTTAAATTCCATTGATAACTTTGGTTGCTGCGGCATCAGAAAGTGAGAAAAATACCCAAATTTTAAAATCCTTTTCCTCCATAATCTACTTGTGCGATTGTAAGATAATTTGGTAGAAATGTTCCTTAAGTGACCCTCTAAATAAACTGTTGAAGCCATATTGATTTCGTTGAAAAACAGGGCAGCAAGGCGGCATCAGAAAAGGTGCAAAATGACAAAAACTTTATAATTTCATTCTTATTAAAGTTCTTGTTAGATTTCAAGATATAAATGGCCTTTACTGATAAGCTGTTTCTTGAGAAGTGTCCACTCCTTTGCAGTTTCATTTACACTCCCTGATAACATTTTCCCAGATATTTGCAGTTAAATATTTGCTACTAGTTTACTATCAATTAGGTGATCGATTTAGGGCCATCTTGGCCCTCTTGTTTTTCTAGTTCTGTATAAAGATATTATTAAGAGCACACAATGTACATGATTTAAGGGTAGTGACCAATTCAAATAACATTATTGCAAAAGATCTGTAGTGCAGCATTCAGTAAAAAAAAATTTAAAGAGATTATTTTTCACTAGGTTATTTGAAATATTCTGCATAAAATGTATGTATTTTATCTATATTTACAAAAGATTCAAAAGCTATTGACAGAAATGTTAAACTTGAGACCACATAGTCAAATGATGCAATAGCACTTTTCAAATTGAAGATAACAGAATTTAAGGTCACTGATTTAGGTCCCTCACCGAAACAGGGCAGTGTACGATACGTGGGTCAGTTTTATAAAGAAAGACATATTAAATCAATTCAATTTTATCAACCAAAAGTCAAATTTATCAGGTTCAATGTAGTTATTAAACAAAAAAATATTGTCAAAAAAAAATGAAAGACAACAAAACGTTAAATTATTTTCCTTTGTTGCGGTCAATCTCATTAAAATCATCTCCTATTAACGCTACACATTTACATTTAGTCAGATCGTGTACTTTAGTCAGATTGGTGTTGCGGTATTATTCGCAACATAGCCGCCATTTTGAAGATTGCGCAATGTTAATCATGGTTCCCTACTTTGAGAATTAGAAATCGGTAAACAGCGTTGAATGTAAACATCGGGGTCGTCATTCACCCAATGATTTTTTTTCCCGCCATTTATGCTAATTAATTTTGGTAAACAAAGCCGTGATTGGGCAATTATCATACTCGGGGGAATCATTTTCATTTATATATTTCATTCCAAACAATTTTCTTTGTGTCCCTGATATTAGGAATATTATGTCGATCTTGAAGGTATTTCAAATTGATAAACGGCAAGATAATTTCTAGAAGTCGTCGTATTGGCTTTAATTTAGATCAAATTTATTTTATTAACTTCGGCATGGCGAAAATTTTCTTCCAAGTCTTTCTGAACCGGTTGCACCAGTTTGCAAACATCGCATACCGAAAGTAGAAATATGGATGAAAATACATTTAAGGGAATATTTTAATGAGACCGATCCATAGGTAATTTCCCAGCATTCATTAAACAACACAGCCCCAAGGAGCAATTGTCACTTATGATTGGACAGCCTTATTGGGTACATATATATCACGTTAATCGACTATTACTGACGTGATTCGGTTGGCTGAAACCACTCGATCGAGGTGGGTAACTCCGCCTACTGTTATTGATTTGTTATGGTCACGCGCGAGTGGTTTTTCGCATGTAACATACAGTCAAATTTATACACGACAGACATGTGTGTAAGTAACTAAGCCGGGCTACCAGACACAGGAATTTACATTCACTGTTACGTAAATGGGTTTTAATATAATTGGACTTGGATTTTCGGGAAATGCCACTTGTCCGGGACTGAGATTTTGCAATTAGCGACTTGCCCGATGCGATTTACGACTTGTCCCGGACGTCGGGCTATGGGATTTGTACAGCCCTGGGGTCATGCCGGGTTAAAAACTAGGTCACTAGGCCAAATTGAAGGGTAAGCTTGCTAACACTCTGGATACTGCATTTTAAATTTCAGCATGATAAAACTTTATCAGAATGTTTTTCTTGATCATATGTAGGCCAAGTTCGAATATGGGTCATGCTGGTTCAAAAACTAGGTCACTAGATCAAATTGAAGGAAAATCTTGTGAACACTTTGGATGCCGCATTTTTTGCTTCAGCAGCTTGAAATTTGGTCAGAATGTTTGTCTGAATTATATCTAGGTCAAGTTCGAATATGGGTCATATTCGATCAGAAACTAGGTCAATAAAGGAAAAATATTGTTCAAACTCCGGAGGCCGCATTTTTACTTTGAGCAAGTTGAAACTTTGTCAGAATGTTGTCTTGATGATATCTAGTCCATGTTGGAATATGGGTCATATCAGGTAAAAAAATATAGATCACTAGGCCAAACGAAGGAAAATATTGTTAACACTGTGGAGGTTGCATTCAAAATAATTGTCTTGATGTGTTTTGCATTGCAGTACATTGTATAATTAAGGTGAGCGATCCAGGGCCATCATGGCCCTCTTGTTTGTTTAGACCATAACTTTACCATGCATATAGATATTTTCAAATAACTTCGCGCAAATATGCTCCATATTAAATAACTTGGCAATTTAAAAGAATATAGCATAGATATGAGTAAGTTTCATAACCTCGGGCCCTGGATCTAGTCTGTTTGCAAAGGCATAAACGCGTTACTATCAAGTAAAGGGTTAAGGCAGATCACTGATTATCAACCTGGCATTAGGGATCCTAAAATGTGGCTGCTTACAACAAAAAGTTGCTTAATATCTGTTATCTATTATATGTTCTTAATAAATGAGGCCATCAACACACGATTGACTGTATTGAACTGATATTTGTTAGATAAAATTGTGATATATTTAATTGACAAAGTAATTATGATTATTCATCAATAGAAATATTCCCTGTTACTTGAATTACTAGCTTTGATAAACTATTAACAGAAATATTTGACAGATCTGTTAATTCTTAATTAAACACCTTCCATAATAGAAAACCTGGTTTCATGGAATTTCCATGTCTTGTTAACTCCCTGTTTGATACAGTAATCCTATGTAGTTGGTACAAAAAAGAATTTTCTTAACCCTTTCCCTCATATAGATGCTTTCTGACGATTCTGCAGCAGCTGGCTTTTTGAAAACATATTGACAAAAGATGAAATTGCTCAAAACGAGCAATTTCTCCTTTTGCCACAATGTTTTCTACTTTTAGTCATAGGTTAAATTAACCGTTAATACTGATTATCCATTACATTATAGAGATTTTCTACTTTTTGACAAAATATGTTCAAAGTCATGTGCTGCAGAATTGTCATATGAGGGAAAGGGTTAATGAGACAATTCTTTTGAGTAACAACACATCATAGGGTTTGATTGGATAAAATATATAAGGGAGATATTGTTGGGAAAAGAGCCATGTACCCCTCTGACTAATGTAACAAGACATCCAATCACCTGATGTGGCTTAATATACTCTTTATGATTGAAGATATGATGATACAAATGGAAGAATGGCCAGGCTGACACCACCTAGAGATGAAGAAATGAGAACACGAAGGAATTCAGGTATATAACCTGGTCTGATAGCAAGAAATTTTCTCCTAACCCATTGCAATTTGGACTATTCCAAATTGGAATAAACATTCTGTTAGGAAATGTAGAAAAGGTTGGATTTGATAAAGTTGCTTAATTAAACTTTTCTGTGATGTGATATTTTTAGACCAAAGAAAAGAGAAGAAATGCATGTTACCTGTTTTCCATCATTAGTATTAACCCTTTCCCTCATACGACAATTCTGCAGCAGACGACTTTGGACATCGTTTTTCAAAAATTAGGAAATCTATGACTAAAAGTGGAAAACATTGTGGCGAAAGGAGAAATTGCTCATTTGAGCAATTTCTTCTTTTGTCACTATGTTTTCAAAAAGCCGTCTGCTGCAGAGGCGTCAGAAAGTGTCTACATGAGGGAAAGGGTTAAAATGGTAAGAGGAAGAGACTACAAAGGTTTTCAGAGCTCTAGAAGACTAGATAAGAAAAACCAGATCCTTATATGACCCTTAACAGATATGTTGTGGGTACTCAAAATAATTATCTAAGAGTGAGATGATTCTTTTGAGTACAAACAACATAGAGTTTAGTTGAGTCATAAAAAATATAATTTTTGGGAAAAGACCTGTTTACGTCTGATTATCTAGTCCTATGGAATTTTACTGAAATTTAGTCTGGATCTACTTGTATCATTTTTTTTAAATTTACCTTTCAGCCTCAGGATCAGATTCTCGTGGAAACAAATCAAGTGTGCCTCGTAAGATTGAATTTAGAAAGAAACCCCAATCCAGACAAGACTGTTTTAGTGCTCCTGTTGATTCAATATTGGACGAATTTGACTTTGAGAAAAACCTAGCATTGTTCGATAAAAAAGCAGTGTTTGAAGAAATAGAGAATTGTAATCCTGAGTTACTTAAAGTGATGGATAAAAAGCCGACTAAATATCGTTGTGACGAAAATGTGCTACAGTCGGCACCGGTGAAATTACAACAGATTAAAGTACCAGACCAATCAGAGAGGACTTATGTTACAGGTGAGAATTTCATTTATGAAATAAAAATTTGTTGGGGGGATAACAACTGGAAAAGATATGCTCACTTTTAGCGATTTATAAACCATTTACTTGATATGTTAGCTTTGGAAATATCTGATGAATATATTGGAAATTTTGTAAAAATTCCATTTAAAATATTGATAAAGTATTTAAAATGATTCTGGATATGTATCTGTGCATTTTTCAAACCTTTGAAATAATTATACTTTTTAATATCAAGATTTTTCATATTTTTTGCCTAGATGTGCTCAATGTCATCTGCTTCAGATTTGAGGTATTTGGGAAAGGGTTGACGTTTTCTTGTGAACATAATAGAGACCAGGGTTTTCATCCGATTCCTTTCAAAAATATGATTATACATGTATCTTTGAATGCATGAAAACTATGAGCATTGAATAGATAAGACTTTTGACAGCCAGTAGAGGGACTCTTGTTTTAAAAACAAATACAGCTGCATCAGCTCAAGAAAGATTTGTTAAACCCTTTCCAACTGTAGACAATAATTGACACATCTGCCACTGAATACTTCTAAAAACATTGTCATAAAACAATAAATTGTTCACAATAAATTGTTTCTCCTTTTGCCGTAATGTTTCCAACTCTTTTTCAATTATTATACTCTCTAATTTTTATGAGACTTCCCACATTTTTGCCTAGATATCAATTTCAAAGTTGCAGATTTGTTGTTTGTGGGAAAGTGTTAACCCTTTCCCACATAAAGATGCTTTCTGGCGCCTCTCCAGCAGACGACTTTTGGAAACATCGTTGCAAAAGAAGAAATTTCTCATAATGAGCAATTTCTCCTTTTGCATCAATTTGTTCAACTCTATTCTGAAACAAGGTGTTCAATCATAAAGGTTTTTCCAATTATTTCCAAGATTATTTCAAAGTATTCTGCTGCAGTTTTGTTGTATGTAGGAAAGTGTGAACCTATCCTACCTTGTTTCAGACTCTGGATTAGTTGTACCCTGTATTGACTATGACCTGAGAAACCGGCTGTTTGATATGGCAGAGGCGTGTGGGTACTCTGTGGAGAGAAGACTAGAAATGATTGGTCGATCCTCAAGTGAAATGATACTACAGCTGCTTGGTGGAAGTAGCAGGTATATTTAAGAAATGTTTCTATGATAAGTCAAAAGGCTTCCATAAGGGGGAAGGAGTAGCAGGTCTACCTAAAATGTTTCTATGGATAATGATTGGTCGGTCCACAAGTGAAAAGATACTACAGCTGCTTGGTGGAAGTAGCAGGTATATTTAGGAATGTTTTTATGATAAGGTAAGAGGCTTCCATAAGGGTGAAGGAGTAGCAGGTATATTTAAGAAATAATTGAAGAGGCTTCCATAATGGGGAAGGAGTAACGGGTATATTTAAGAAATGTTTCTATGATAAGTCAACTTCAAGAGGCTTCCATAAGGGGGAAGAAGTAACAGGTATATTTAAGAAATGTTTCTATGATAAGTCAAGAGGCTTCCATAAGGGTGAAGGTGTAGCATGTATATTTAAGAAATGTCTCTATGATAAGTGAAGAGGCTTCCATAAGGGTGAACGAGTAGCATTTACATTTAAGAAATGTTTCTATGATAAGTCAAGAGGCTTCCATAAGGGGGAAGGAGTAGCATGTATATTTAAGAAATGTTTCTATGATAAGTCAAGAGGCTTCCATAAGGGTGAAGGAGTAGCATGTATATTTCTTCCATAAGAATGAAGGACTAGCATGTATATTTAAGAAATGTTTCTATGATAAGTCAAGAGGCTTCCATAAGGAGGAAGGAGTAGCATGTATATTTAAGCAATGTTTCTATGCTAAGTCAAGAGGCTTCCATAAGGAGGAAGGAGAAGCATGTATATTTAAGAAATGTTTCTATAAGTCAAGAGGCTTCCATAAGGGTGAAGGAGTAGAAAGTATATTTAATAAATATTTCTATGATAAGTCAAGAGTCTTCCATAAGGGTGAAGGAGTAGAAGGTATATTTAAGAAATGTTTCTATGATAAGTCAAGAGGCTTCCATAAGGGGGAAGGAGTAACAGGTATATTTAAGAAACGTTTCTATGATAAGTGAAGAGGCTTCCATAAGGGTGAAGGAGTAGCATTTATATTTAAGTAATGTTTCTATGATAAGTCAAGAGGCTTCCATAAGGGAGAAGGAGTTCAAGTTATATTTAAGAAATGTTTCTATGATAAGTCAAGAGGCTTCCATAAGGGTAAAGGAGTAGCAGGTATATTTAAGAAATGTTTCTATGATAAGTCAAGAGGCTTTGATAAAGAGGAAGGAGAAGGAGTAAATTCTGTGCAGTTCCTTGTTTTCCTGGAATGTTTTCATAGATTGTCTGCTGCAAGTCATCAAATCAGTATCCAGAAAAAAAACTAGCCCTTTTTTATGTACAAAACGTTGAGCAGATAACATTGAAAACATCTATGAAAAGTATGAAAAATATCTATTGAATACTGTTAAAATAATTGGCAAAAGCCATCTAAAGCATATGGGTCAAGTTGCTTCTGCGTTAGAAAAGGGTTAACCCTTTCCCTAAACAACACACCTGCAGAAGATGACTGATAAATATTTACCGTTAGTCAAAATATAGTAAACCTCAATAGAGGAAAGAATAATTATTGAATAAAGTAACTTTGTAGCAAAAGAAGAAATTGCTCATCATGATCAATTTCTCTATTTGCCACAATGTTTTTAAAGATTGTCTGCTGCAGAGGCATCAGTAAGCTACTGTACGCGGGAAAGAGTTAATTGGCTATTTTCTCATTTCAGGTTAAATCCACAAAACGGGCACCAGTTACCAACGGTTGTTGTTCTATGTGGTCCGCACATTCAGGGAGCACAAGGTTTGAATTGTGCTCGTCATCTAGTCAACCATGGTGTGAAAACTCATGTATTTCTTCCAAACTTTCTGCGTATGATACCATGTGTGGAGCAGGAACTTAAAATGTATGAGATGTGTAACGGAAAGCGATATGTTTCTGTAGAAGGTAAACAGTTTAGTTTTGTGATAAAACTCTAATAAGACATTACCACTTAGGCAACTTAAATTTATGTCTACCTTGGTGTTATTATGCTGTCAAATTACTAAAAAATTAAAAAAAGGTTTATAAAAATAATTGAATGTCTGGACATATTAAATTGTAATTATGTCACATGCCACATGGCAGGGAAACAAATAGGTTTCATTTCTCCATCGCATGTTTGTCCATCTGTACATCTATCTGTCACACTATCACTTACTGATATATTGGCATAGCACAGATACATGTGTTCCATCAAACACTCTTGTTTAGTCATAAGATTGCTTGAAAAGATTAGAAGAGTAAAAATCAATCAGAATAAGAATAAAAGGGATGGTCATTAATAAGTTCTATCTACTTTTTCAGCACTGTTTGAAAAGATACAACAGTTCTTTTTGTTGATGTCATTAGAAGCACATCCTTTTACAAGATTTTAGAAACTTTTTGAAAGTTTTGAGTTTAATGAAATGTAAAGATACAATGAAACCTGTGTTTGAAGACCACCCACAGGATGTGAACAATCTGGTCTTTGTTTACAGGTGGTCGTTAATTACAGGGTGATTTATACAGAAAATGAGTATTGTCCCGATAGACAGGTAATTGCTATTCCAAGGTGGTCTTTAGCTCAGGTTTGACTGTATGTCTTATGTTATTGGCTGAAAAATTGTGGTAAAGGTTTTAGATGAAGTAGAGATGACATGATATTATTTTTTTCATTTGTTTTTTTTTATCAATTTTACAGATACTCCTTCCAGTTCAATTGACATGATTATAAACTGTATGGACAGTCATGAAAACTCATTTCTTAGAGACCAGACATGGTACCAGGCTCACGTGAAGTGGGTAAGCCAGTGCAGGGCACCAGTGTTCTCAATTGATCCACCAATAGAAAGTGTTGACATAGTGGCAAAATGGTGTTTGTATCCTGTCCTCCCATTGGCAGCTACGGACCAACCAGCACAGCTGTACTTGTGTGATCTCGGACTACCTAGAAAAGTGTACAAGGATGTGGGAATTACCTTTAGATCTCCATTTAGTCATAAGTTTATTATTGCCCTCCATGATAGGTCGTAGCTTGTAATGGCCCCATGAATTGTTAACCTGATACATAGCTCTTTAGATAAGGTGTAGTAAACAAGTCCATTTTCCCTGATATCTTTCTTATTACCAAACCAAACCCTTTGATGTGGGTATTCAAAAAAATCGTCTCAGTTAGACAGAAGTCCAGATAAGGAGAGGTATTCAGCTCTTTTTCCCACAATCTCTCTCTTGTTATTAAAGCAAACTCTATGTTGTGGGTACTCAAAAGAATCGTCTCACTGAGACAATTCTTTTGGGTACACACAACATAGGGCTTAAGGGTCAAATAAGGATTTAATAATATGCAAAATGCCCCTTATCTAGAGCTCTGGTTAGATGTTTCTTTTGAGAACCCACTACATAAGATTGAGAGGTCAAATAATGATTTTAGAATGTGGAATATGCACCTTATCTAGAACTGCTGATATGATATGTTTTAGTGTTCTTTGCTTTGAAGAAATTCTGAGAAATATTTTGGAAGTGTAATAGTGATAGATACAGATTGGAAAACATTTTGATAAAAGAAGAAATTTCTTGATTTCTGCAATTTGTTCCATATCCACAATGTTTCCAAAAGTTACCCGCAGCATGAAATATCAGAAACAGTTGTTTGTTTCAGGTTAAATAGTTCAGGTCAACAAATCTGCAGCAGACAACTTTAAATAGTTCATATCATTGCTAAAGATCAAAACTCATTGAAGGTAAAGGAGATAAGATAATGCTAGATGTTAATCTCTGTGTTATTAACCCTTTCCCACTTACTATAAATCTGCAGCAGACAACATTGAAAATATCTAGATGAAAGTATACTGAAGTTGAAACATGATGGAAAGAGGAGGAATTGTACATTATGAGTCACCATGTTTTAAAAATGTGTCTGCTTTTGGTGCAACTGTATGTGGGAAAAAGGTTAAATAATTTCAATTATACCAGAGGTCCAGATAAGGAGAGATTTACAGCTATTTCCCCCTCGATATCTCTCTTATTATCCAACAAAACCCTATGTTGTTGGTACTTAAAAGAAACTTCTCATTGAGATGATTTGTTTGAGTACCCACACCATAGGGTAAGCGGATAAAATAAGAATTTTAGAATGAGCAAAACGCTCCTTATCTAGAGCTCTGTTACCCAGATATAAAATCTTAAGAGCTTTCTGCTTTGACATGTTAGTAGTTTTATTCATAGCTTACAACTGTTCAATTATCCTATTTGGTAGGAAATTAATTATATCTTGAGAAAGAGGACTACTGGAGGAAGAGTAACTTGACTCAAGTAAACTCTATATAGTGGGCACCAAAAAGAGTCATCTCATTGAAATAATGCTTTTGAGTACCCACAACATATTATGGTTTGAGGGTCATGAAAGGATTTGGGGATGTGAAATACTCCTCTTATCTAGAGCTCTGTTGGGAAGTTTTAAATTATCTGAAATGAGGGAAAGGGTTGAACTCAATTAGTGTAAGAATAGATATCTTTAAACTGAAACAGTTCATGTTATTATGTAATTATTTGAAATATTTGTATATAGAAAACCATTTAGTTTTTATACCCCTGTCAAAATTGGCAAGGGTTTATAATATTGCCCTTTCTCTGTCATAAACTAAACCTCCTGACATGATATCAGTTGGTAAGTGTTTTTTGCGTTAAAAGTTCTTTGAAAAGGATCTTGAAAAATTCTGCAGATTTCATATTTTGTGTGGTGTATAGAGACGTGTGTGTAAACACTTTCCCACATAAAACAAATCTGCAGCAGACAACTTTAATAATATCCAGGCCAAATTTGTTCAAATGTCCATGAATAAAAGGATGATATATTAATAGAGTTGTACAATTTGTGGCAAAAGGGGAAATCTGCATAATGAGTAATTTCTCCCATTGCCACAACATGTTTGTTTAATGCGTCTGCTGCACAGGCATCAGAAAGTGAATGCATCTGAGAAAGGATTAAAGACATTTTGTAGTAAAATGTTTTTATAGTTTGACAAGCTATAAATAGAGGTAAGGTTGATTAATGTTTTTCATAGCGATTTTGTTTTTTATTGTGTTAACCATTTCCCAAATGTAGATGCATTCTGACACCTCTGCAGCAGGTGACTTTTGAAAACTTTGTTGCATAAGGGAAAATTGCTCATGATGAGAAATTTCTCATTTTGCCACAATGTTTTCAGCTCTATTTTATTACTCCCATTTATTGCTGATTTTTCAAAAAAAATTACAGGTTGTTTTAAAGTCCTCTGCTGCAGACTTGTTGTATGTGGGACAGGGTTAACATATAGACAACCTAGGAAACAAATTGTTTTACACTGTATGATTACTATTTTAATGATTATTTTAGGACAAACCTTTTAGTTATTGTATTAGATTCAATTTATAATTTGCCAGTATATATTTGTTCTGTCCTAAGTGAAAAAGTAAATATTACTATCATGTTATAAATAAATAAGTTTTGTGTTGGCCCAACCTGCTGTATTGGTCAAGGACAAATATGGAGTATTGATGCAGCAGATCGTGAACCTGTAACTGGGCCAATAATGATAATACTTTATTATTTTGATCAAATATCTGGCCTTACGGTACTTAGGCTGAATAAAGAATTTAGATGACATAATTCTGTAAAGGCCGAGTTGCATTAGCCAAGTTTGCCTTGTATTGGCTAAGTTTGTCATGATATGGTACAGTCAGTTAAAGCTGTACAATTAATAATTCTACGTACATGTATAGCTGTGTATTTCATTGACTCAAATTCTCTTTAACCCTTTATTAAGTAGGTTCTCAAAAAAAAAATAATTTACTGTTACGATTCTTTTGAGCACCCACAACATTGGGTTTGCATTGGTATGAAGAGAAATTGTGAGGGACATCAAACAAGTTACTCTCCCATATCTAGGTACATGTACATTCATTGCCGCCTTGATTTTTTTAGCGGTTAGAATATCCGCCTCAAAAGCAGGAGACCAGGGTTCGTTACCGACCCTGATCATACCAAAATCTCTTAAACGGGTAAAGTGGCTTCCCTAGTTGGCACTCAAGGTTCCGATTAGAGCATTATGACAGATACACTGGTTTCATAATAAGCTTACAAGCAGTACTGGTCGCTTACCAAGGAAAGGTCAGGATATGATATTTTTGAAAGCAGAGTAAAATGCCATACAAAGAAACATGTACATTTATTGTCATCAAATTCAAACTATTTGTCATTTATCACCATGTGAATTAGCATGAAACAAATCACATGTTTCACCCTTTCCCACATACAACAAATCTGCAGCAAATGACTGAAAATATTTGGCAAAAATAGGGAAAAAACTATAAATGAATGGATATGAATTTGTAGTAGAGTTTAAAACATTGTAGCTAAAAGAGAAACTGCTCATCATGAACAATTTCTCCATTTGCCACAATGTTTTCAAAAGTCATTTGCTGTAAAAAAAAAAAGTCTGTATGAGGGAAAGGGTTAATTAGTATTTATTATGTAAAGAAAGGTCAAGGTCGATTAAATCCTTTCCAACATGCAACCAATCTGCAACAGATGATTTTGAAAACATCTAGGCTCAAATATTAAAATTCTACATAAAAGAAAGGTTAATTATTGAATAGTGTTGAAAACATTGATGCAAGAGGAGAAATTTATCATCATCAGCAATATCTCCTTGTAAAATTTATTTAATAATCGTCTGCTGCTGAGGCATGAGAATTTGAGAAAGCGTCTGTATATGTAGGAAAAGGATAAATCCTGGTTTATAATTTAATAAGTGCTGTAACATTTTAACCCATGCCTGGACTCATGTTCAAATTTTCAGAATTCTTCTGGCATTGTGGGGGAAAAGGAGAATTTGATATTCGTTCTTCTATGTCTCAAAATGATCCTATTTATTGTCTCAATGTTCTAGGGGTTTTTTTTGTGTGTAAAATTTTAATTTTTGGAAAAGCTTATTATTGATTACCAGGTAATGGGTTAAAATATTTACCTTTTTCCCACATACAACAAATTTAGAGCAGACGACTCTGTAAACGTCAAGGCAAAAATATGGAAGATCTCTATACATGAAGGAATTATTACTGCAAATACGTTGAAAACATTGTGGCAATAGCAGAAATTGCTTATTTTGAGCAATTTCTCCATTTGTCACAATGTTTATATTTTTGAGCAATAATTTCTTCATTTATAAAGATTTTGCATTTTTGTGCATAGATGTCTTAAAGTCGTCTGCTGCAGAATTGTATTATGTTGTATGTAGGAAAGGTGGGGGGGGGGTTCAATGGGGTTTTAGAGGGGATGGTGAAAATGGAAAAGCATGACAAAAGCAACAATTGCTTTTTTAGCTCTACTGGCCAAAGGCCAGAAGGGCTTATGTCGTGGCGATTTGTCCGTCGTCCGTGCGTGCGTGCGTCCGTGCGTCCGTAAACAATTTCTTGTTAACACGATACAGTCTTCACTTTTGATTGTATCTCAACCAAACTTATACAGTAGTTAGATATCCATGAAAGCTCGGTTCCTTTCGAAAACCAGCCAGATCCGCCCATGCATGACTGGATTATGGCCCTTGAAATGGTCAAAATTGCTATAAAAGAGCTTGTTAACACCATACAGTCTTCACGTTTGATTGTATCTGAACCAAACTTATATAGTAGTTAGATATCCATGAGAGCTCGGTTCCTTTCGAAAACCAGCCAGATCTGCCCATGCATGACTGGATTATGGCCCTTGAAATGGTCAAAATTGCTATAAAAGAGC
This sequence comes from Serripes groenlandicus, assembly GCA_031761405.1. Lineage (NCBI taxonomy): Eukaryota > Metazoa > Mollusca > Bivalvia > Cardiida > Cardiidae > Serripes > Serripes groenlandicus. Next base: position 127,317,046 of record JASEVX010000002.1, read on the forward strand.
TTGTTAACACCATACAGTCTTCACTTTTGATTGTATCTCAACCAAACTTATACAGTAGTAAGATATCCATGAGAGCTCGGTTCCTTTCGAAAACCAGCCAGATCCGCCCATGCATGACTGGATTATGGCCCTTGAAATGGTCAAAATTGCTATAAAAGAGCTTGTTAACACGATAGTCTTCACGTTTGATTGTATCTGAACCAAACTTATATAGTAGTTAGATATCCATGAGAGCTCGGTTCCTTTCGAAAACCAGCCAGATCTGCCCATGCATGACTGGATTATGGCCCTTGAAATGGTCAAAATTGCTATAAAAGAGCTTGTTAACATGATACAGTCTTCACTTTTGATTGTATCTCAACCAAACTTATACAGTAGTAAGATATCCATGAGAGCTCGGTTCCTTTCGTAAACCAGCCAGATCCGCCCATGCATGACTGGATTATGGCCCTTGAAATTGTCCAAATTGCTATAATTGAGCATGTGAACACAATAGAGGCTCCATTTACTATCTGATCTTCACCAAACTTAGATAGTAGTTAAATATTGATGAGAGCTTGGTTCCTTTTGAAAACCAGCTAGATCCGCTTATGCAAGACTGGATTATGGCCCATGAAATTGTAAAAATTGCTATAATACAGCTTGTGAACACAAAAGAGCCTCCATTTACTATCCGACTTCACCATACATACATGCTCTGGATTGAAAATGACCAAAGAACCATACCAGTAGAGCATAGGCCCTCATGGGCCTCTTGTTCAGCAAATGCTTTTCTCATGACTTCAGGTTATCTGAGCACAAAGTGCTCATGGTAAGCTTTTAGGATCATTGGATGTCCCTGGTTGGTGAGGAAGTGTGTTTTGCCTCAAAGGGACATCACACAAAAGTGGCTCAGAGTGCCAGTAGAGCTATATTCATGGTGTTATATGCCTGACTGTCTGTACTGTTCGTGAATAATTAATTTAAGTGATTTCTTCTCATGAAACACTGGACGGAAGTAAGTCTGGGCATATCCTGGCATCAAGGTTGTACATGAATGTTGTACAAATTCCTTTGGTAGCAATAACCTACAGGTTTATAAAACATGACCCTGGTGCCTGAATTTGCCAAACCATAAAAATATACAATGAAAACTCCGGAAATTATCTCCCATGTAGCTGCAAGAGCTGGAGTTTCAATATTTGGTATTCAGCATTACCAATGGGTCCCTTCCCAAATAGACCAAATGATTACCCTGGGGTCAGAACTGGCAGTTTTACACCTTGGGGTGTGGGGGGGGGGGGGGGGGGGGGGGGAATCAGAATCAGAATCAGAGGGGGGAGGATTTCAGAATCCTCCAAAAAACTACCAGAGCTGTAGATGAGTATTAGAATTCCCCTGTGATTCTCTATCAAATTGTAAACACGAGGACTATTTTTTATGTAGAAATCTATAGTGAAAAATAAAGAAAACTTGTCTGAAGCCACAAGAACTTAATCCTTTCCCACACTAAAAAAAGCTTGTAGGAAAGCCAGGTTAACAGAAAAGCAAGTTATGGCCTCTTGGGCCTCTTGGTATAACTTCAGAATGGAGGTTTTGTTCATTGTCAGCAGTTTATCCTTACTTCACATTGTTTTGCAGAGTGATTTGCTCTACCACCATCAAAAGTGGTCTATATCAAAGATAGGGTAAACTGTCCATAGATCAGATGAGTCAAAACAGGTTCTTAACTATTTACCTGATATGAACTCTTACAAAAAATCTGCAGCAGATGACTTTGAAAACATCTTATTATGGAAAAACCCTATGAATGAAAGAATAATTATTGTAAAGAATTAAAAATATTATGGAAAAAGGAGAAATTGTTTACTGCTGCAGGTGCATCTTAGTGGGAAAGGAAAACTTACTCATTTTAAGTAATTTGTCCTTTTTCACCACTGCTGTTAAAAGTCATATGTGTGTCTTAATACTCAAGTAACTATACCGGTGAATGACTTGTCTGCTTTGTACACATTGTTGGAAGACAGTTAGTATAATTCTTGATGCTGAGTTGGAAAAAAAAAGGGGAGATTGCTCATTTTGAGCCATACATTGTATGTCCTTCTTTCCAAAACAGTTTTCAAAAGACGTCAGAAGCCGTCTGCATTAGGGTAATACATGTTTTTGAATGAAGTGCTTGGTAACTTTTCTCATGAGTAGTGGAAATCATGTTTTTAGCCATTACCTGAGAGAAAAAAAAGGTTAGCCATGAACTTGATGAATTATTTTTAGTTATCTGCTTTGGATTTTATTGAAAGAAAACAGTTCAACATCTTTAAAGTTGAATGTAAAACTTTGATACAGAAGCTGAACTGAAATCAACTTTCTCACATTATTAGCTCTATTGACATTAAGTGTGAGTAAAGCTAAAGCCATGGTTATACATCCAACTGTCTGTTCATTCATTTAAACTTCTTTTCGTGAACAACATGGCCCTGGCAACAAGCTTTTGTAGAGTCGAAAGAAACATTGAATAATATGGCTTCCAAAACTAAAAATAGAAAATAAAAGTTTTTAAATCTTTAGTTTAGATTTGTTGTTCTACTTCAAATTTGAAGTATATAGGAAAACATTTAAATCTCCATCTATTTAACTGCAAGAGCTGGAGCTCTCATGCTAGATAACTAATATTAACAAGTGGTCCCCTACCAAATTTGTTCAAATTATGACTCAACGGTAAAAATTTACCTCTCCACGGAGACTTGTGGTTTTATATAAAATATGTAGTAAACCTGTAAATCTTCATCTATGAAATTGCAAGTGCTCGAGCTTTAACTAGCATTACCTAGTGGTCACCTACCACACACAATTTATACAAAGGATTACTGGGTTTATATTGGCTTGTAGTTTATTTAACATGGAAAAGGATGTACATTCAAACCTATGCTTAAGACCACCTTGGAGTAACAATTCCCTGTCTATAGCAGCCATACTTTCAGTTTCCCAAATACTCATTTTTAGCTCCACTGGCTGAAAGCCAGTCGAGCTTATGTCATGGCGAATTGTGCGTGCGTGCGTGCGTGCGTAAACTTTTTCCTTTAAACGACTTCTTCTCACTAACCACTTGGCCAATTTGGTTTAAACTTCATAGGAAGCATCCTCTCAATGTCCTCTCTTAAATTCCTTCAAATTTTTTTGATCCATCCATAATTCTGGTTTCCATGGCAACCAAAAGAAAAAAATAGTGAAAACTTAAAAAATCTTCTTCTCTGAAAGTGTCAGGCCGATTTTCAAATAATTTTGTAGAAATGTTCCTTGGGTGACCCTTTATTAGATTCCTTCAAGAAATGTTGATTGATCGAAAAGCATGGTCGCCAGAGGGCGGGGCTATTTTGCCTTATATAACCATAGTGAAAACTTAAAAAATCTTCTTCTCCGAAAGTGTTCAGCCGATTTTCAAATAATTTTGTAGAAATGTTCATTGGGTGACCCTCTATCAGATTCCTTCAAGCCATGTTGATTGGTCGAAAAATATGGCCGCCAGAGGGCGGGGCTATTTTGCTCTATATGACCATAGTGAAAATTTAAAAAATCTTCTTCTCCGAAAGTGTTGAGCAGATTTTCAAATAATTTTGTAGAAATGTTCTTTGGGTGACCCTCTATCAGATTCCTTCAAGCCATGTTGATTGGTTCAAAAATATGGCCGCCATGGGGTGGGGCTATTTTGCCTTATATGGCTATTGTGAAAACTTAAAAAATCTTCTCCTCCGAAAGTGTCAGGCCGATTTTCAAATAATTTTGCAGAAACATTCCTTGGGTGACACTCTACAAGATTCCTTTAAGCCATGGTGGTTGGTAAAAAATATGGCCACTAGGGGGCAGGGCTGTTTGGAGATTTGATTTTTGCCTTATGGCCGTGGAGCGATACTGGCCCTCTTGGGCCTCTTGTTTGTATAAATGACCCTGCAATTAAAGACCACCTGAGAATAAAGACCAGATTGTTCACTTCCCATGGTTGATCTTTAAACACAGGTTTGAATATATGTAGCAAACAAATTTCCCTGAAGCAATAGGAGCTGGATTTTCAATATTTGGTTTTAAGCTTCACTTAGTGGTCCCAAACCAAAGTTGTTCTAATGGTAACCCTGAAGTCACAATTGGCTCTAAACCTGGGACTTGTATTTGTCATAGAAATATAAAGTGAACAATTTAGAAATCTTCGTTGATCCTTCAAGATAGATGATACCAGTAGAGGGATTCAGGTCCTCATGGGGTTCTTGTTTTCCAAACTTGCCTGCTGCATAGGCTTCAAGTGCAATTTTTATTGGGATATACCTTGGATTGGTTGTTTATGAAAAAAATTGCCGCATATCACTTCTGTATTCAATGCCTCTGCAGTGTATAGCTTTAAAAATGATTGTGCCAAAACTTAAACCTCAATTGAACTATGTCTTCAACTGTATCAAAGTTAAACATCAAACTTTCTGAATGCTAAATATTTTTTTCAGATAAAATATAAGGTAATAATTTTTGTCATTACCTTTTGTGGATTTGATTTAAATGCTTTTATTTTAAGTCAATCCTGTACCACTTGGAGACACATGTTTACGCATCCGCAGCAGACACCTTTTGAAAACATTGTGGCAAAGAATGTGCTCAGAACAAGCATTTACACCTTTTGCCAAAATGTTTTCAACTCTATGCACTAGTTTTTACCTTCATTCATAGAGATTTTATAAATTTTTGCTTAGATGTTTTCCAAGTCGTCTGCTGCAGATTTGCTGTATTTGGGAAAGAGCTATACAAGTGAAAAGTGTGTAGAATTATTGTGCTTAGTGCATGGTAAATGAAAGGAGGAATGAGAGAAAGAGAGAGAGAGAAAGAGAGAGAGAGAGAGAAAGAGAGAGGGAGAGACGTTGTACTGTTTAGGAATGATTAAAAGTATTTGAGTTTATGGTGGAAATAGTGAGAGAATGTGTAATTAAAATACAAAGTTGCAAGAGAACACAAAGAGAGAAAGAGGAATGGTAGTAACCTTTGGTTAAACAATTTCGAACATACAACAAAATTAATCTGCAGCTGACGACTTAATAAATAACAGGGCCAAAATGTGAAAAATCTCAATAAATGAAAGTATAATTATTGATTATAGTTGAACACATTGTGACAAACGGGGAAAATGCGTAGATATTGCCTGCATGGGAAATGGTTAAGCTTTTCCCACTTGCAGATACATTTTGACACATCTACAGAAGACTACGTTTGAAGACATTTTGGCAAAAGGAAAAATTGCTGAACTTATCATGAGCAATTTCTCCTTTTGCCACAATGTTTCCAACTCTATTGATTAATGATACTTTCTTTTATTTTTCATTTTTTGTCAAAATGTGTTCAAAGTTGTTTACTGTAGACTTGTAGTATGTCTGAAAGATTGAAAAAGATGTAATCTGATTGTTGAAATCTCTTCCTTTAGCTAATGTAACAGTTTATCTGAAAGCACCCTGCACATTTCATTTGTAGTGCCTTCCCCTTCGATAACATTTGCTAGAAAAACTGAATATAAATTTTGATAGGAGTTGAAAACACTTAGTACAAAAGGGAAAATTCTTGCCCTGAGTAACAAGTTCGAAATGTGGGGGGAAATGTGGCCCTCTTGGTCCTCTTGTTTTTTCTTTTTCTACAATATTTTTCTTCTTGTTTTCTATCATCAGTAGATGGAGTCTGAGACATTAACCCTCTCTCTCCCTTCAAACAGAAGATATATGGCAACTCTGCACCAGACAACTGTTGAAAACATTGTGTTAAAAGTAGAAATTGCTCATAATGAACAATTTCTACTTCTGCAACAATGTTTCAAATCTATTTAATTATTTACTTTTCAATTGTAGAGATTTTCAATATTTCCGACTATATGATGGACTGTATGTGGGAAAGGGTTAACCCTTTCCCTCATACGACAATTCTGCAGCAGACGTCTTTGAACATATTTTGTCAAAAAATAGAAAATCTCTATATTGGAAAGGATAACCTATGACTAAAAGTGGAAAACGTTGTGTCAAAAGGAGAAATTCTGACAATTTCTTCTTTTGTCACTATGTTTTCAAAAAGCCGTCTGCTGCAGAGGAGTCAGAAAGCGTCTATATGAGGGAAAGGGTTAACAGCAGAAGACTGGAAATTACTTGAAGCAATTTTGTCTTTTCTAAAAAGATACTAAGTCTCAATCTTAGTAATCTCATTTCTTCAGATTTTGTATTCTTTTCTTCAGATGTTATCTTTTTGGAAGATTCAATGATATAACAGGGCAATGATATTTTGTTAATACCAAATGCTTCTTTAACTATAAGGGGGTTAAATGTGTTTTTGATAAATCCTTTTGTTTTAATTTTAACCATTTCCTGCATGCAGATAATTTTTGGAAACATTCCGGCAAAAGGAGAAACTGCTTATAACATATGATTACTCCTTTTGCATGAAAAGTTTTTTGCATCAATGTTTTCAAGGTATTCTTCTGCGAATTTCTTGTATGTGGGAAAGGGTAAAATTTATTGTGATATATGATTTACGTCATTTTATTAATTTTAACAAGTAAGGGTGCTTAGACAATCTTGAATTGTGAATTAGCCCTTTCACTTATACAATCACAATGTGACGCCTCTGCAGCAGATGACCTTTGAGGTCATTGTGTTTAAAGGAGAAATTGGTCATAATGTGCAATTTCTCCTCATGCCACAATGTTTTCAACTCGATTCAATTATTATATTTTTATTTACAGAGATTTTCTTATTTTGCCAAGTTGTTTGCTGCAGTTACGTGGGAAAGGTTTTATAGAGGATAACATTTTTATGGCATATATAGCTGCTCCATAGTATGTGTTTGCATATGTCAATTGGTATTGTGTCCTGCTATAACTTGAGAACTAGTTGATTTCAATGAAACTTTTTTGGAAGCTGCAGTACCAAGAGGCGATAGCAGCTTGTTTAGATTCAACATTTTTAGCTCGCTTAATCACAATGCTTACGATGAGCTATTGTGATCATCCTGTGACTGTTTCCATTCATATATTCTGTTTCTCATCCTAAACCTCTGACCCAGTTTCAAATACCAACACTTCATAGAAATATTCTTTTTGTGGTCCACTTTAAAATTTGTTTGTAAATTTAAATTCTATGTAGAATCTTGGTTGCTACTGCATTAAAAATGCGGTAAAAAGACAATACCATGAAATTCTTCTCTGAACCTGCTAGTCTGAATTCAAGACAATTTTGTAAAAATGTTCCTTTAGTGACCCTATACAACAATGTTCAAACCATTTTGATTGGTAAAAAGATATGTCTTTCTTTCGCTCCTAGTTTCAAGATATTTTGTCAGAAATACTCTGTACATGATTCTTAACAAAACTGTTCAAGCCATATCTGTTTGAGCAACATTTCTGTAAAAAGGCATAAAAATGAGTGTTGGGGACAAAAACAATAATCATGCTCTGAAATTGCATGCATGATCTCAAAACGATTTGGGATATGTGACCTTCTATAAAATGTTCTAGTTGACAAACAAGACTGACAAGTAGCATCAGAAAAGGGGTAAAATCTGAAACATCTGGTCTGATCTAAAAAATAATTTGGTAGAATTTGTTGAAATATACCATAGGTGACCCTCTATGAAAATTGTTCAAGCCATATTGATAGTTTGAAAAAACATGGCTTCAATGCCAAAACTTGGGATTAAGTTCTCAGGCCGGGTGAGCAATAACAGGGATACATGGTCCTCTTGTTTTATGGGCTTCTGTCCCTTTGATATATATCAACCCATTCGGGCAGCATGCATCCATTGTATCTGTTTTAGAAGTCTCATCAAGAGAGTTCTCTGATACAAGAGATAACCTTGCTTTAGTACTGGTTAGATACCCAGGTATTATGCTTCAAGTGTTTGTTTGTCTTTTAAACCTTTCCCAGATATAGACACTTTTTACTGCCTCTGCTGCGGACAACTTTAGAAAACGAGCAATTTCTTTTTTTGACACAATGTATTCATTTTTTTTTATAAATTGTACCTTTATTTATAGAGATTTTCCATAATTTTGCCAATAAGTTTTCAGTCATCTGCTGCAGAGGCATCAAAAAGTGTTTGTATGTGGGAAAGGGTTAATGAATTTTATAATGGTAGGAAACCAACCTGAAAATCCAAAGGTCCCAAGTTTGATTTCCGTGAGAGCGGGTTTAAAAATTGGGATCTTCCCAAACACTTATTAGCAGTTCTGGATGATTTTTCAGGAAGCAGACATCGAGAGTGATTATAAGATGTTCGAACATGCTTCGCAGTCAATGTGAAAAGTAATAAGTTTTAATTAAAAACATGACTAAAATATTTTGAAAATATCAGCCTGGTAAGTATTAAATTTTGTCATAAGCTATATTATTTTTGTTTGCCGATATTTGCAATGAATTTTAAAATTCTGTCGAGGTTAAAAATAAAATAAAAACAATTTGAAAACAATTCCATTTGTTGACATATATTGAAAATCCTCTTCTGTATGCTTCAGTATCCCCTACCAAAGGTGGACTGGTTATAGGTTTGGCGTTGTCTGTCCATCAAGAGCCACATCTTGGGCATGGTTGAATGGTTTGATTAACCCTTTCCCTCATATAGACGCTTTCTGACGCGTCTGCAGCAGACAGCTTTTTGAAAACAAAGTGACAAAAGAAGAAGTTGCTCAAAACGAGCAATTTCTCCTTTTGCCACAATGTTTTCCACTTTTAGTCATAGGTTATGCATTCAATTAGATTTTCTATTTTTAGCTCTACTGGCCAAAGGCCAGAAGGGCTTATGTCGTGGCGATTCGTCCGTAAACAATTTCTTGTTAACACAATACAGTCTTCACTTTTAATTGTATCTCACCCAAACTTATACAGTAGTTAGATATCCATGAGAGCTCGGTTCCTTTCGAAAACCCATGCATGACTGGATTATGGCCCTTGAAATGGTCAAAATTGCTATAATGGGGACTATTGCTTAAGATAGGCCTGTTTATTACCAGGATAAAATTACGGGGGTGGGGGTTACCTAAACACCGATTTTCACCGTTAGAATTGGAATTCCGTGAAAATCACTTCTAGGTTATCTTGCCCACGTGTTGACGTCTTTAAGTAAAATTAAATAATTAAGTCATGCCGAGGACACGTCGAGTTCCGAGGAGGGGTAGTACGAGTGCGAGGAGGGAGCCTTATACAGCGCCGGAAGCCGTCGAAGTTGTTCGACTTGCGTCGGAAGAGCGAGAAAGTGGTAACAACCCGTTCGAAGCTTTGCTTCGACAGGAATCTGGAGCAAGTGTCCCTGTGATGGAGAGTTTTGCGTTACCCGCATCGGCCTTTCGTTGCGCGGACGATGTTTTGACAATGCATGTTTCAAAGGAAATGTTTCAAAGTATTTGGTCTGGGGATTATTTCAACCTGGCATCGCTTTTGAAAAAGGGCTCAGAGAATGTGTCTAGTTCGACATTCTCGATAAGTGAGACCGGACAGGTTGAAATAAAACCAAGACCAACCAAATCGATACAAAATATCCGGGAGTGGACTGATGCATTCATAATATTTGCAGCAGTACTAATTAAAAAACAGCCTGAGAAGGCAGGGGAGTTGCTGCAATATATGTCTCTGATTAGGGAAGCAGAATCTCGGTCGCGGGGATCATTTGCGTGGCGTTCTTATGACGAGAATTTTAGAATGAGACAAGCCATACAGCCAGATGTTTGGTCGAAGATTAATGCAGATTTATGGCTGAGAACGATGACTTTGCCAAGTTCTTCTCAGGCCGTTGCTAATAGTCAGCCTCATGTAAATTCAGGTTCTGCGTTCGAGCCAAGACAACGCCCTTGTTTTGATTTCAACTCGGTGCGTGGTTGTTCATATAAACAGTGTAAATATGACCATGTGTGCTCTGCTTGTAGGGGGTCTCACCCTCATCCTAGTTGTCAAAGATCTTTAGATCCTAATTTTCGAGGCCCACAAGGCCACCCAAATGCATTTCAGATGCAGTCAAAGCAAGCCAGCAAGTAGATATACTGGGCTGGCTGGGACCCCTATTAGGCTGAGTGCTATGTTTTTTTTTTTTTTTTTTTTTTTTGAGGAATTATCCAGATAGGATTGCAGCAAGCAATTTGTCTCGCGGCTTTAGCAATGGATTTCTGTTGCATTATGAAGGCCCTATAAAATCTTGTGATGCCAAAAATGTGCAATCGGCCAGCGATAATGATTTAATTGTTCGGGATAAGATTAGAAAGGAAATACAAGCAGGGAGAGTTCAAGGTCCATATCAATACCCCCCTTTCAAGCACTTTAGAGTTATCACCATTTCAAAGATGCTAGAGGGCTATCGCAGGTCTAATTTTCGCAAGATACTAGACAACCAATTACTTATGATATTTTAGTTAAGATTTCTGCCAAGTTAGTTTTTATATGTAATTCTCATTATGAAGCAGTTTTATTTCAGGCAGCTTACACCTTAGCATTTTTTTGCCTGTTTAGAGTCGGTGAACTTGTACTTTCTATGTCCGACTATGATAAACCTCTTCAGGTCACAGATATCATAAACTATCGCAGGTCTAAATTTTCGCAAGATACTAGACAACCAATTACTTATGATATTTTAGTTAAGGTTTCTGCCAAGTTAGTTTTTATATGTAATTCTCATTATGAAGCAGTTTTATTTCAGGCAGCTTACACCAAGCATTTTTTGGCCTGTTTAGAGTCGGTGAACTTGTACTTTCTATGTCCGACTATGATAAACCTCTTCAGGTCACAGATATCATAAATTTCCAACAGGGAAAACAATTTCAAGTTTGATTACGAGTCTAAAACAAATCAGTGTGGGCCCCCACAACTAGTTCATATTTCGGCAATAAATACTACATCATGTCCCGTAAAAGCTATGTATAATTATCTGAAAATAAAGCCTCGAAACAACAACAATAACTGCTTATTCTGCCATGCGGATGGTTCCCCATTAAGTAGATATCAATTCGGGGCTGTCCTAAGTAAAGTAATTAGAAGTCTACAGTTAAATGAGGCAATTTTCAAAACGCATTCTTTCCGCATTGGTGCAGCAACTTGGCTTGCTAAGCAGGGTATTTCTGACGATACTATTAAAAAAATGGGGAGATGGACATCAGATGCATTTAAAAAATACATAAGATAGTGTTTCAGTCAGCTGCAGGAATTGTTTACACTTTTGCTGACACCTATACAAGTTAACTTTCAGATGTGTGGATCATTGGGGATTCATACATCCATTGGGCGGAACAGAGGGCAGCCACCAGACATGTGGCCAGTAATTTGGGTATACCGGGAATTACAAGCATTAAATGGCTGGGCATCAGGGGTATGCACTGGGACCAACTGATGAACAAGATTCAGTATTTGGGACTTCATAATGCTGCACCTCGTGCAATTATGTTGCATTTGGGTTCAAATGATATCAGTTCAGTACGGTGTAATGTTCTGCGCCAAGTATTCAAACGAGATATTCTTGCAGTGGCTAAAATGTTTCCAGCTGCTGTTCTCCTGGTGTCCGCCATGCTGCCGAGGATGGCCTGGACTGCTAGTATATCTAGGGATAAGGTGGAAAAGAAAAGGAAACTTTTAAACCGGTTTCTTAGGAGGTTGATAAGTTATATTGGAGGTAGTTTCATCACACATGAGGAAATAAATACGGATACTCCTGGCTTTTATTTCAGGGATGGCGTCCATCTTTCAGACGTGGGATGTGATATGTTTTTATTATCATGTAAAGACTCTTGAAAATGTTTTTGGCTCATAAGTTTGGTTAGGAATTTTGGGGCGAACATGGTTCGTGTGGCGGAAAATTCCGGAGAAATATCTTTAATTATAAAACCATGGTTATTGTAATGGGAAACTTATGTTCGAAGTCGTTGGAAGAGCAAAAAAATTGCGTCTGTAAAGGGAACTGGCTGATTACCGATCCACTTAGTATTAAAGGAAAGATGATGGTTCGTCGCATGGCTCAGTGATTGGATATCTAACGCTGGGCCACCTCCATTGGAGAATATCTTCGGTGGAGAGCGACAAGGGAGTTCCCCCGGGGATTGGACCCTGCGGGTAGAACATGGACACCAGGCCCAGTGATTGGATCTCTAACGCTGGGCCAGCTCCATGTGAGGAGAGCATCCATGGAGTAAGGTGGTGATATGAAACATTGGGGAGTAACAGTCCAGTTCCCATATCAATGAAAGTATTGAGAATTTCTTTGGGGTTTTCTGCTGCATCTTGGACCTTAATTTGCCACATTGAATGAAAGTTTAAAAATAAAATATATATGTCTTATATTAATTTTGGTTGTGATTTTGGCCATCATGTAATAAAAGAGCTTGTTAACACGATACAGTCTTCATCGTCTTGATTGTATCTCAACCAAACTTATACAGTAGTTAGATATCCATGAGAGCTCGGTTCCTTTCGAAAACCAGCCAGATCCGCCCATGCATGACTGAATTATGGCCCTTGAAATTGTCAAAATTGCTATAATAGGGTTTGTTAACATGATACAGTCCTTATTTTTTATTGTATCTCAATCAAACTTATACAGTAGTTAGATATCCATGAGAGTTTGGTTCATTTCTATAAAACGGCCAGATCTACCCATGCATGGCTGGATTATGGCCCTTGGAATTGTCAAAATTTGCTATAATACAGCTTGTGAACACAATAGAGCTTCCATTTACTATCTGATCTTCACCAAACTTAGATGGTATTTGAATATTGATGACATATTGGTTCCTTTTGAAACAAGCCAGATCAATGCCAGTAGAGCATAGGCCCTCATGGGCCTCTTGTTTAACAAAATAGGTTCAAAGTTGTCTGCTGCAGAATTGTCATATGAGGGTTAAAACTATATGGAAATGTTAACCACCACAGGGAAATGTCAGATGGCAAGTTTTTGCTAGAATTTCTCAAAAAATCCAGATCTGTCCAATTGAACTTGTATTGCATATGTACTGTATGTTATGGTTTATATCCAAATACCTTGTGAAGACTACAGGCCATATTGAACATCCAATCTTCATCTGAATCTTCATTTGGTCTCATGGGATAAAAAACTAGGTCACTAGGTCAAATTTGATTGATTTCAAAAGTCATCTGCTGCATCCACCTTAGAAAAAGGGTAAATTGTATCACTGATAAACACTTATTCATGATTCCTGAATGGCCAACCAGTACTAAGGCTAGGAATGTGCTGCAAGCCTGATCAAACTTGTGACTTCAAAACGAAATTTACCTGTAAATCTCACTATTAACCAGTAGGCTACTGTTGATGCCATAAACCCTTTCCCACATGCAACAAATCTGCAGCAGATGAGAAAAAAAGGAAAATCTATTCAATTATTACATTTTCATTAGTAGACTTAAAAACATTGCGGCAAAAGAAGAATTTCTCCTTTTGTAATAATGTTTTCAAAAGTTGCTTGCTGTGTATACATTTTGACAAGATCATGTATCCTGTTATATCTAAATTAAAACTAGAAATATCACTGAAGATGATAAATACCCCCAAAACAGCACCTTGACTCAAAAATGGCTTACGACCGACCAACAAAAGGGCCATAACTCTGTAAACAAGAAAAAGTAACAAAGGGCAATAACTCTGTATTTAGATTAAATAGAGTTATGGTTTCTGTACACTGCACTTCCTCTCAATGTGTTGTATCATCCTATGAAGTTTTATTAAATTCCAACAATTAGTTTTAAAGTTATGCTCCGGACAAGACTCTACGAATATGAAAAAGTAACAAAGGGCAATAACTCTGTCATTATGTAAAGTAGAGTTATGTTTCTTGTACACTGCACTTCCTCTGATTATGCTCTACCATTATATGTAGTTTTATTAGATTCCATCTATTAGTTATTAAGTAATTATACGGACAAGAAAAAGTAACAAAGGGCAATAACTCTGTATTTAGACAAAATAGAGTTATGGTTCCTGTACACCGCACTTCCTCTCAATGTGTTGTATCATCCTATGAAGTTTAATTAAATTCCAACAATTTGTTTAAAAGTTATGCTCTGGACAAGACTCTACGAATAAGAAAAAGTAACAAAGGGCAATAACTCTGTAATTATGTAAATAAGAGTTATGGTTCTTGTACACTGCACTTCCTCTGATTATGTTCTACCATTGTATGCAGTTTTATTAGATTCCATCTGTTAGTTATTAAGTAATTCTCCGGACAAGAAAAAGTAACAAAGGTCAATAACTCGGTATTTAGATTAAATAGAGTTATGGTTCCTGTACACTGCACTTCCTCTCAATGTGTTGTATCATCCTATGAAGTTTTAATAAATTCCAAGAATCAGTTTTAAAGTTATGCTCTGGACAAGACTCTACGAATAAGAAAAAGTAACAAAGGGCAATAACTCTGTAATTATGTAAATTAGAGTTATGGTTCTTGTACACTGCACTTCCTCTGATTATGCTCTACCATTGTATGCAGTTTTATTAGATTCCATCTGTTAGTTATTAAGTAATTCTCCGGACAAGAAAAAGTAACAAAGGGCAATAACTCTTTATTTAGATTAAATAAGAGTTATGGTTCCTATACACTGCACTTCCTCTCAATGTGTTGTATCATCCTATGAAGTTTTATTAAATTCCAACAATTAGTTTTAAAGTTATGCTCCGGACAAGACTCTACGAATAAGAAAAAGTAACAAAGGGCAATAACTTTGTATTTAGATAAAATAGAGTTATGGTTCCTGTACACCGCACTTCCTCTCAACGTGTTGTATCATCCTATGAAGTTTCGTTCAAATCCTATGTTGCATTGTTAAGATATGGTCCGGACAAAATATGGCTTCCGACCGACACAGTGACTCCTATATAAGTAATAATACTTGTTCTTAAAGTTTTAAGTTTTTAGAGAAAAATACCCAAAACAACATTTCTTCTGTCGTACCGTATTTAATGTTTGAGCAGCGATCTATGAAAACCAACTGTAAAAGCAATTGCCATCATCTTAGATACAAATAAACCAGCGCAACCAGGCAGTCTGATTTGGCTCTGCAATGTTGGCTAATAATTCATAGAAGGTCCAACCCTTTCCCTCATACGACTGAACATATTTTGTCAAAAAATAGAAAATCTCTATAATGGAATGGATAACCTATGACTAAAAGTGGAAAACATTGTGGCAAAAGGAGTGAGCAATTTCTTCTTTTGTCACTATGTTTTCAAAAAGCGTCTATATGAGGGAAAGGGTTCAAGACATTTCTGTAAAGCATTTGAATCCTAGCAGATCTTTTTCCACACATGTACTGTAATTTTACCCCCAGATACCAGATACATAGTATATGGGGGCAATATAGGAGTCACGCTTGTCGGTCGGTCAGTAGACATTTTTGTGAACACTATTTCTCAGTAACCCTTGGTCAGAATTCAATATAACTTCACAAGAATGATTGATACCAAGCCTAGTTGTGCATATTGTCGGCGTGTTGCACTGGAATTATTTTTAAATGAGTTATGGCCCCTTAAATTTCTCATACATATGTATATTGTCAGGCACCAGCTGGGGGTATTCATCACCTTCAGTGATATTTCTAGTTATTTCCTTGAGCATCCCTTATTTTCACTAGAGCAATTTTCTTTTTGCCACACTGTCTTCAACATTTGTCTGCAGTTCGAGGCATCAAATGTTTTCTGTATTGGGTTTAGATGAGAACACAAAACAAAATGCCTTCTGGTATACCTAATTTAATATTTTCTTACAGTATAAATGGTTTATCAACAAAATATATCACATTAAAAATGTATTAAATAAATCAAGTACAAAAGAAACAAAGACCACAACAAGAAATAGCAACAAAAAAAGAGGCATTTGTAAATATTCCTTGACAGTCAACCTGATATGAAATTGAAAGTGTCGCCTGCATTGAAAACGCATGAGGAACGAACGGTAGAAGCCAAATTTTGATGCATGGTGGAAAAAGAGAAAGTTCACATTCTTAGCAATTATTCCTTTACCCAGTGTTTTCAACTTTGTATTTAACCCTTTTTCTCATACGACAATTCTGCAGCAGACGACTTTGAACACATTTTGTCAAAAAGCAGAAAATCTCTATAATTAAATGGATAACCTATGACTAAAAGTGGAAAACATTGTGTCAAAAGGAGAAATTGCACGTTTTGTGCAATTTCTTCTTTTGTCACTATGTTTTCAAATAGCCGTCTGCTGCAGAGGCGTCAGAAAGCGTTTATATGAGGGAAAGGGTTAAATAACACTTCCAGTTTTCCAGATACATTTTTTTCCCATGATGTTTTCAATAGCAATATCATACACAGGTAATGAGATGTATGTAACTGCTTCATAGATAAAACTTGCTTTTTTACATTACAAAGCATTTTCCCACATACAGATGCTTTCTGTCACATTGCAGCAGACAACTTGAAAACATTGTGACAAAAGGAGAAATTTTTCAAAACAATCAATTCATCCTTTTGCCACAATGTACTCAATTCTATTCAATAAATAAACTTTCATTTATAGAGGTTTACAATATGTTTGCCCAGATGTTTTCAAAGGGTCTTGCACCATTTTCATTTATCATATAAAGAATAAAACGAAAGAGGCACAAGTATGAAAATAATGTTGCCATTTTTACTGACGAGAAGTTTACAGCCAATCTGTAGCTATTGTAGAAATAATTAAGACGATTGAAAAGTGACAATTTGATAACTTAGAATTTCTTTGTAAACCCTTTCCCACATGTAGACATAATTTGAACCATCTGAAGCTGAGAACTTGAAAACATTGTGGCAAAAGGAGAAGTTGTTCATAATGGGCAAGTTCACCATTTGCCACAATGCTTTCAAATTTATTCAACTGTACGCTCATTTATCTATATTTTTGTCCAATTATTTTCAAGGTCATCTCTTGCAGATTTGAGGTATGTGGCAAAGGGTATATCGGTGTTTTGTAGGCAAGCAGTGTTGGTTCTGGTAAGTCTGCTGTATGCAGGAGTGTACCAGATCCTTCACTATAGAGAATCCCTATCTGGCTAGAAACGGATTGTATATCACTATTCAATTACTCAATAGAGGCAGAACCGCAGTCATTTGGCAAAATTTGAATCACTTAAAAATAGCTCCTCGCCTTGCAGCCATGTTTTTTAATCAACAAGGCTTGAAGGAATCTGATAAAGAGGGCACCCAAGGAACATTTCTACAAAATTATTTAAAAATCGGCTTACTGTTGGGGGAGAAGACTTTTAAAGTTTTCACTAGTCATATTAGGAAAAACAACCCGCCCCCTTGAGGCCATTTTTTTTGGTATCAATCGACACTGCTTGAAGTAATCTAATTTCTACAATTTCATTTGCAAATAAACAAGATACTTTTAGAGGAGAAGAATTTTAAGGTTTCAACTAAAGCCATATAAGGCAAATCGCCCCCCTCTCCCTGCTAGCCATGTTTTAAGCCCAAACAACATGGTTTGAAGGAATCTGATAGGTCATATTATTTCTACAAAATTATTTTGAAAATCAACCAAGCGGCCTTTCTTTTCTTTTTCTTCCATGGAAACCAGAATTCTGCATGGACAAATTAAATGCAAGCAATTTAGGTTAGGACTTTGAGAGGATGCTTGCTGTGAATTTTCACCCCCAATTGACCCTCTGGTTACACAGGAGAAGATGTTGATGCATGGACGCTAACTCACCTTGAGCACTTTGCTCAGGTGGGCTAACATATAGTAAAGTTTAAAAGTGGGCACTCCTTTCGTCATTGGAAAAGTGACTGCTATGTCTCACTTCACATTCCATGGCAAGACAACAAACGGTCTACAGAACAAAATCAACACAAACCTTTTTCTTGGATAACCAATGTAATGTTATATATCAAACAAAATAAAAACGAATAATACAAAATATATCACTCGTATTAGCCTAAAAATTGTACACTATTCAGTCAAGCAATGGTAGCTCAAGTAACAACAACCAAGGGATCACAAGTTTGTAACCTAGCTCTGAAAATAATTCTTTCTTTACCAAAATCAGTAAAGATGATTATTAATCACACCTAGTTTGATGAAATTTGGATGAGGACAATTTAAAATGTAAACAAAAAATACATGTATCAACATGTATCTGGCAAAGAGGTGGTTTGTTGCATCTGCAAACAGTGAAGACTCAGACGAGATGGTCCTCTGCACAGTCTTAACATAGTCTTCACTGTCAACCTAGAAGCAATATAGTCCAAGATGTAGCTTTTGGTAAACTCTTCAAGTGTAGCCTTACCTGTGTGATGCCCATGCACCTTTTAGCCATATCGAAACAGATAAGCCATAAGATACTGTGCAAACCTTTTCCCACCTTCAGATGTATTTTGTCGCATCTAAAGCAGACTTGAAAAAAAAAATTGGGTTATAGAAGAAATTGCACATTTATTTGTCTACCACAATGTTTTCAACACTTAATATATCTTTATTCTAAGAAATTTTCCATTCATTTGCCTAATTGTTTTCAAAGCTGTCATTGTATGTGGGAACTGCTTAATGTGGTTCGTATATTTGCTGTAAGTGCTATGATATATGTGACAGCACAATCACTGACCTAACTCGGCAAGAATTCAGATAATAGATGCAGCAGACCGACGACAAAGGAGTTATGTCAAACTGCAAAGGCAGGTGATACAATGAGTCCTGCTTCAGGGAAACAAATCTGATCTCATTTGTGACAAGTGTGGATTTGGATCAATACACAGCACTAAGAGTCCAACCTCTTTCGATAAATTATTGAACGCAACTAATCATTTCAGATAAACTTATATGTACATAAAATCTCAACATTTGCTCATTAAAACAATTTGGGCAATTTCATCTTTTGCTTCAATGTTTTAAAAAATTGCTAAAGATAAGTCAAAATGTGTCCACATGTTGGAAAGGATTAAGCAAGCAATCAATGGTGTATTCTAGAAGCATCTGACAAGCAGTGTGGATTGTGCTCTGACTGTTGAGATACACAGGTTTGTCTGAATCCACACTAGATGCATGTGCACTAGTGGGTTTTCTGTAATGAGGCTCTCTAAACTTTTATTCTGCAGATTATTTGACATAGCAGGGCGGGGTTTAATACAGATCTAAGCAGTTGGAGACCACCTCTAGAGCACCTGTCATGGCATCATTGGTAGATCAGTGTTTGATCCTCCGTCTGGTCATACCAAAGACTTTTAAAATGGTAGTAATGGCTTCCCTCCTTGGCATTCAGGGCATAACTACTGATGCATCAGTGACCGATTTGCCTGTATATTAATGCCATTATGTTTTTTCAAAAGTTTCTTAAAACCTTAACCCTTCCCACATATAGACGCTTTCTGACGCCTCTGCATCAGACAGCTTTTTGAAAACATAGTGACAAAAGAAGAAATTGCACAAAACGTGCAATTTCTCCTTTGCCACAATGTTTTCCACTTTTTGTCATAGGTTATCCATTCAATTATGGAGATTTTCTATTTTTTGACAAAATACATTCAAAGTAGTCTGCTGCAGAATTGCCGTATGAGGGAAAGGGTTAACTAATTGACTCACAGCGGAGGTCCAGATCAAACTGGTCAGATGTGTGTGTTAATCTGGATCTACACTTGTCTCAAATATCTTGTAATTTGTTATAGAAAATTACTCAAATCGAGGGCTTGGCGTGAAACGGTTGTAACTAAAAACCTATTTTGAAAACCCTTTGTAAACAATGCAAATTTAGGTGCCATTGCTCAGAACGAGCAATGGCACCTTAATTTGCATTGTTTACCAAGAAAAATAAATTAACGCTTATAAAGACTTTATGGCGAGGTGATTAACCTTGGTAAAAAAATACCAATTTTAGTTACAACCGTTTCACGCCAAGCCCTCGAAATGCTGATTTGTTTGTTTTGGGATTTGTGCCGCTTTCAACAGCTACGGTCATATCGCGGTATGAAACCAATACCATCCCACAAGTTGCATTGACTCCAATCGTTCAGACCCTCTTATGGTTCAAGCAAGGGTCAAGACTCCAGGCTGCCATTCTAATTGAGCATACCCCAGTCACAGGGGGTAGTATAATGCTGAAAAATACCACTATAAAACATTTAACATTTATGTAACCAATGCCTGCTATGTGATCCTTTAATAGTTAATCTCAATTAACAGTTTAACCCTTTCCCACATTTGAAAACATCTAAGTAAAAACATGGAAAATCCCCATAAATGAAGGTATAATTACTGAAAAAATGTTGAAAACATTGTGGCAAAAGGAGAAATTACTAGGTTTTGAGCAATTTCTTCTTTTGTCACTATGTTTTCAAAAAGCTGTCTGCTGCAGATGAGTCAGAAAGCGTCAATATGAGGGAAAGGGTTAACAGTTTAAGTTGTTCTGCTTTAAAAATATCTGAGAGAAGAAGCATAAAATCTGCCAAACATAAGAAAAAAAATTCAAAACAAGAGTTGAAAACAATGAAGGAAAAAGAAGAAATTGCTTGGTTTTGAATATATTTTCCTTTTCCCTAAAGAATTGCTGCTGAACAGTATAGCTCAACAGGATGATCTATTCTATCTTTACCCCTTTCCAAGCTGCAGACACATTCAGACGCATCTGCAGCAGAAGACATTTGAAAATGGTGTGGCAAAATCAATTTTGGTGATTTTCCATATTTTTTACTTCTAGTATTCAAAGTTGTCTGCTTCAGTTTTGTTGTATGTGTGAAAGGGTTAAACACAAAACATCTTTTAGCATCACAACAAATTAAGCTCTTATGACTAGGAAACAGTCTCCGCAAGCTAACCCTTTCCCTCATATAGACGCTTTCTGAAGCCTCTGCAGCAGACGGCTTTTTGAAAACATAGTGACAAAAGAAGAAATTGCACAAAACGTGCAATTTCTCCTTTTGCCACAATGTTTTCCACTTTTTGTCATAGGTTATCCATTCAATTATGGAGATTTTCTATGTTTTGACAAAATACGTTCAAAGTCGTCTGCTGCAGAATGTCGTATGAGGGAAAGGGTTAAAACAATTAGACTGATTAGCTGAAATGATTATATTTATTTTTCAAGGAGTATTTCAAGATTCTTGGCGAGATGTTTTCAACGTTGTCTGTTGCAGATTGTTGTATGTGAAAAAGGGTTAACCCTTTCCCTCGTACGACAATTCTGCAGCAGACGACTATAAACGTATTTTGTCAAAACATAGAAAATCTCCATAATTGAATGGATAACCTATGACAAAAAGTGGAAAACATTGTGGCAAAAGGAGAAATTGCACGTTTTGTGTAATTTCTTCTTTTGTCACTATGTTTTCAAAAAGCAGTCTGCTGCAGAGGCGTCAGAAAGCGTCTATATGAGGGAAAGGGTTAAAAGGTAATATCTGTAAAACTGAAAGTATTATTTGGTTACAGTGTTGTAACCATGATAGAAACAGAGCAATTATATGGATGACTTTAAATGCCTGTGCCGCAGATGTCCAGAAAACTCATTGTGGGGAGGAAAGGAGTACAACGAGTTCAACAATGTTATTCAAATCTATATCAAAATAATAAACAAGAGGACCATATGTCCTGTATAACTTGCCTGACCTAAGCACTCCAGCCCAGTACCAGACCAGAAGTATAGGAGAGCTTTGTCATTCTAACCATTCTCTAATGCCACATGGAAGGCATAAACGAAGCAATATAGCTTGATTTATTTCTTTTATAAAGGATCACATTAGGATCATTTCTGCCATATTGGCCCAAGAATTTTATTTTTAACTCTTTCACTGCCAAAGTTCACAAAGTCAACTCTTCCATGTTTGAAAACTGGACCACTCCATTTTTCGTCCAAAAGCAAAATTGGTAAAATTTAATGTCCAAGTCACAAACAATGAAGATTTCAGGAGAGACAGCTCATTACGAGCTGTCTCACCTGAATCTGCATTGTTTTCAAAAGACTTTTATTGCCTTCGGCAGCGAAAGGTTAAAGCATTATCATTTTACTCCCTTTTTTTTAAGTCAACAAATGCATATGGCTTGAACAATTTTTAGAGAGAGTCACCTCGTTTTGAGCAATTTCTCCTTCCATCATAAGAGGTGTCAGAAAGTGTCATTATGTTTGAAAGGGGATCGGAAGTATTTATTAGAAGGATTTAACAACTCTTTTTTCCATAAATATCTCTCTTATAACCCTCCAAAAAACCTTGTTGTGGGTACTCAAAACAATTGTCATGGTGATATCGTTAACCCTTTCCGATAAAGAAGGATTAACCCTTTCCCTCATACAATAAATCTGCAGCAGACGACTGAACATATTTTGTCAAAAAATGGAAAATCTCTATAATTGAATGGATAACCTATGACTAAAAGTGGAAAACATTGTGGCAAAAGGATAAATTGCTCGTTTTGAGCAATTTCTTCTTTTGTCACTATGTTTTCAAAAAGCCGTCTGCTGCAGAGGCGTCAGAAAGCAGCTATATGAGGGAAAGGGTTAAACAACATTTTTTTAGAAAATATCTGTTATTACCCAACCAAACCAGATGTTGTTGGAACTAAAAAGAATCGGTTCAGTGAGACAATTCTTTTGAGCACCCACAACATGGGGTTAGTTGGTTAACCCTTTACCACATACAACAAATCTGCAACAGACGACTTTGAAAACAGCTAGGCAAGAAATTAAAAAAATCTTTAGTAATGAAAATACCATAATTGAATAGTGTTGAAAACCATTGTGACAAAAGGAGAAATTGATCATTATGAGTAATTTCTCTATTTTTGACAATGTTTTCAGGGGCTTCTCCATCAGATGTGTCGAAATACATTTAAAGGTTAAATGATGCTTTCAAAAAATGAATTATATCTAAACAATTAAAATACCATCTGCAGCAAAACATGATTTAAGCAGCATGATGGCAAAGCTTATTGAGCAGATATACATGATTATAGAGAAAAACAAATAATAAAACCAATAAGCCATCCCCACTGGCAGTGCTTTCATTACTTGTCATTAACCATTTACATAGACTACCTTTGATGCCTTACCAGCAGTCAAACTTTTGAAAACATTGAGTGAAGAGGAGAAAATATGTCCAACACAAACAATTTCTCCTTTTCACACAATGTTTGAAGCTCTATTAGTAAGTGTTTCTTCGATATTTCAAATATGTCTGTTTGCCACAATGTGTTTGTAAGTGGGAAAGGGTTAAATCCATAACTGAACTAGCACACTTTAATCTATCAGTTTCACATCAAAATTTATCTGTTTTTCTAGTTTCACATTGATCTTTTTAACAGTTTCACATTTCCACTTTATATGTTGATTTCACAAAACAGACAATCCCTAAACAGTCCATGGGGGAAATGGGCATGTAAAGCAGTTTTAAGTTATCTTTAAGTAAACACAAGTTTCAGTCTACGCCTTCGAAACCCTGTGCATTCTCAATAGCTGTGATTAACTTCTTTCTCAGATCATAGTAGTCATCATATGGAGGCAGATCAATCCGGTTAAAACTGTAAATATAAAATTAACTAGAATTGTTTTTGCAAAAAACAGATGTCTCCCCTCAAATATCTGTCAAAATCTCTCAAAACATTCCAACCTATAAATTTGGGACAGACAGACAGACAGTCGAGACATGGGTTCTGCACATCGCCTTGATGAGGTGAACATTTGACCCAAGTTTCAAGAAAATCCTTCAGGCCGTCTTGGAGATATGGAGCGGACACGATTTGGGACGGACAGACGGACGGACACGATTTGGGACGGACAGACAGACAGACAGTCGAGACGCAGGTTCTGCACGTCGCCTTGATGAGGTGAACATGTGACCCAAGTTTCATGAAAATCCTTCAAGCCGTCTCGGAGATATGGAGCGGACACGAAATAAAGCCTCAAACCTTTGACCTTCAAGTGTGACCTTGACCCTATATTGTCGAGACGCGGGTTCTGCACGTCGCCTTGATGAGGTGAACATGTGAGCCAAGTTTCATGAAAATCCTTCAAGCAGACAGACAGAGCGGACACGAAATAAAGCCTCAAACCTTTGACCTTCAAGTGTGACCTTGACCTTGACCCTATATTGTCGAGACGCGGGTTCTGCACGTCGCCTTGATGAGGTGAACATGTGACCCAAGTTTCATGAAAATCCTTCAAGCCGTCTGGGAGATATGGAGCGGACACGAAATAAAGCCTCAAACCTTTGACCTTCAAGCGTGACCTTGACCCTATATTGTCGAGACGCGGGTTCTGCACGTCGCCTTGATGAGGTGAACATGTGAGCCAAGTTTCATGAAAATCCTTCAAGCCGTCTCGGAGATATGGAGCGGACACGAAATAAAGCCTCAAACCTTTGACCTTCAAGCGTGACCTTGACCTTGACCCTATATTGTCGAGACGCGGGTTCTGCACGTCGCCTTGATGAGGTGAACATGTGAGCCAAGTTTCATGAAAATCCTTCAAGCAGACAGACAGAGCGGACACGAAATAAAGCCTCAAACCTTTGACCTTCAAGTGTGACCTTGACCTTGACCCTATATTGTCGAGACGCGGGTTCTGCACGTCGCCTTGATGAGGTGAACATGTGACCCAAGTTTCATGAAAATCCTTCAAGCCGTCTGGGAGATATGGAGCGGACACGAAATAAAGCCTCAAACCTTTGACCTTCAAGCGTGACCTTGACCTTGACCCTATATTGTCGAGACGCGGGTTCTGCACGTCGCCTTGATGAGGTGAACATGTGAGCCAAGTTTCATGAAAATCCTTCAAGCTGTCTTGGAGATATGGAGCGGACACAATTTCGGACAGACGGACAGACAGACAGACAGACGCCCAGGACAAAAACAATATATCTCCCCTGTATACAGGGGGAGACATAATTAATAATGTCATTGAATGAGCAGTGCTCCAGGAAAACCAACCTTAAAGTAATTATTACATATGTGGAAAAACATTGCAGTGTATGTTTCTACAATATTAAAAGTAAGAGAGTTGATGGATTCAATTAAATTGACAGGGACACACATACATATAGTATTCTATATGTATGTATGTATTTTTGGCCCGTGGCTTTTATCTATAAATAATGATTTGAATTATTTTTGAAAAGACCTGACTGCACATTCGTGCTAAAGATCTAAATGGGTAGAGATTTAACAGAAGTTTCTCGGAACCTTCTATGACTAATTGTTTAACATCGTAGAGCAAAATCAGACTGTGGTTTAAATTCAAGACAATGAACTCTGCAATTTAGGCGAAGGTCTAGTGTCTTTTGTAAAATATCACACACACTTTTTTAAATGATCTTTCAGTTATGTTAAAAACAAGAAATTTCTTCAATATAAATTTTTAATTCCACTCAATATATATTTTTTATAACACTCATTAATATGATGGCAAAATTATTGAAAACAAGTATCTGGATTGCAAGCAATACCATAGTCCCCTACCGGTTTGCACTAAGTCCAAAAAGGGGCATAACTCATTAAAAAATTGACGAAATCCCAGGAAACGCGAACTTGATCTGTGACACATGATTACAAAGGCATATACAAAATTTCAGCTCAATACCTCAAAGCATGTAGAAAAAAAGTGCGGAAAACGAATATTCTAAGTCCAAAAAGGGGCATAACTCATTAAAAAATTGACGAAATCCCAGGAAACGCGAACTTGATCTGTGACACATGATTACAAAGGCATATACAAAATTTCAGCTCAATACCTCAAAGCATGTAGAAAAAAAGTGCGGAAAACGAATATTCTAAGTCCAAAAAGGGGCATAACTCATTAAAAAATTGACGAAATCCCAGGAAACGCGAACTTGATCTGTGACACATGATTACAAAGGCATATACAAAATTTCTCAATACCTCAAAGCATGTAGAAAAAAAGTGCGGAAAACTGATTTGCCGGACTGACTGACTGACTGACGGACTGACTGACGGACGGAGTGCAAACCTAAGAGTCCCCTTCGGCATGCCGGTAGGGGACTAATAAAACAAGTGGCCCAAAAGGGCCAGTATCGCTACACTACATTAGGCAAAAATTAAATCACTTTAGCCATATAAGGCAAAATAGCCCAACCCCTTGGTGGCCATGTTATTCAACCAATCAACATAGCATCAAGGAATCAGATAGAAGGTCACCAAAGGATGAATTCTACAATTTTAGTTCAAAATCAGAATGACACTTTTTGAGGAAAAGATTGTTAAAGTTTTCACTATGGCTATATAAGACAAAACATCCCCGTCCCCTAGCAGCCATGTTTTTGAAAAATCAACACGGCAAGAAGGAATCTAAACCAGTTTTGGAGGATAAGATTTTTAAAGTTTTTCTTATCATTGCCATGGAAACCAGAATCTTTTCATGGATCAAAAACATTTGAAGAAATTTAGGAGAGGACATTGAGAGGATGCTTCATATGAAGTGGTTACAGAGAAGTTGTTTAAACCAAAAATGTACACACACTCACACGACAGTCAATTCACTATGGCATAAGCTTGACTGGCTTTCAGCCTTTGCAGCTAAATATATATAAGTCATTTATACATCCCAATATCCCAGAATCATTTACATTTGACCTTGCAGTGTGACCTTGACATTGGAGCAAATAAAACAAGAGGCAAAAGAGGGCCAGTATCGCTCTACTGCATTAGGCAAAAATTAAATCACTATAGCCATGTAAGGCGAAATAGTCCCGCCCCCTAGTGGCCACATTTTTTTTACATATCAGCATGGCTTGAAGGAATCTGAACCAATTTTGGAGGATAAGATTTTTCTTTTGGTTGCCATGGAAACCAAAATTTTGCATGGATCGAAAACATTTGACAAAAATTAGGAGAGGACATTGAGAGGATGCTTCCTATGAAGTTTCATGTAGGAAAGGGTTACAGCATAATCCAGTCTCTTAGACATACAAAGGAACAGAAGCAAAGACTGTAACAAACTTGAGCTAGAGTATTTGAAGGATGAAAAAGTACCTAAGTGAAAGCTTGATGAACAGACAGACAAACAAACAGAAGATGGAGAATTGATCCCTTTGTTTCATCCACTGTGGTCGAGTGGTTAGCGTCGAGGATTTGTAACTGATTGTCCCAGGTTTGATCCCCAGTCGGGGCACAAAGGTTATAGTGGAGTGCCCTTGAGCAAAGCACATTTCCTAGTCTAGAACTGGTTTGTTTACCCAGGAATCATGAATAAGTGAACAGTCACCGTGATATAACTAAAATAATGTTGAAAATGCCGTTAAACCCTAATAAAGCAATATCACGCTGCCATGGCAAGTGAGAGACAAAAAATCCTTACCATGTGTGTGCTCTAGGAAATTTATCAGAACTTCCCCATTTTTCTATGGTAAACAATTGAGGCCCATTACTGCCTTGAAGCTCCTTGAAACCATTCATTGGCACACGTGATGTGCCCGTCACAAACTGAAGCAGTCTGGATCGGGTCTCATTGTTGAAGGAATAAATGGCCTGAAGGAAAAAATCAAAACAAATTCTGAATGACAAACAATAAATCAATCTAAGTATTCTAAAAGATCCACTTCAGCCTCACATAGCCAGGCTCTTTTACCTGGTCCTTCATACAGATCTTATTTGAGGCTTATATAAAGAAATTTCTCCTTTTTCCACATTGCTTTGTCCTCTATAACAAACACATATATTTAATTTTATGGATGTTAAAAAGTTTCCTTCAACAATATCAAAGCAAGTGTACCAAAATTATCATATTAGCCAAACTGCTTTTCAACAGAACAACTGTGGTGTTCTAGTGAATCCAATATCCACTTGGGATGCTTTGAACTTAAACATATGATTTGCATTTGGAGATTTGATGTCAGTGGGTATGTACAGGCTCAAGTTTTACGTAACATAGATGTGACAATACCCAAACGACTCAGATATTTTGTAAGTCACATTGATCCTGCATTCTAGTTTACGTTATGTAGCAATTCAAAATTTATCTTTAGCTCTTTCCCACATAAAACAAATCTGCAGCAGACGACTTTGAAAACATCTTGCTAAAAATATGCAAAATCTCTATATATAAAAGTTTAATTATTGAAAAAAAGATGAAAACATAGTGACAAATGGAGAAATTGCTCAAAACAAGCTATTTCTCCTTTTGCCACAATGTTTTCCACTTTTAGTCATAGGTTATCCATTCAATTATAGAGACTTTCTATTTTTTGACAAAATATGTTCAAAGTCGTCTGCTGCAGAATTGTCGTATGAGAGAAACTGTTAACTTGCATTATCAAAACATGAACATAAACTGAGGAGCTAAATCAGGTGTGGAATGTCAACATTATCATAACAAAATGGTGTGGAGCATGAGTACATTTCACAATTTACAATTAAACTTATCCCAGTTGCAGATACATTTTGATTCATATGCAGCATTCTATCGCTTATTAGTTACTGAGATATGGACTCTCAGCTGAGTTATAGTATAGTAGCAAATGATACTGCTTATAAAGTTGAAAGTTTGATCAAGAGTGGGAAACTGCAAATTACACAGCTTATCAGTAAAGGACATTTCTAATAAAATATTTATCTGAACAATTTCAAAGAGGACCACCACAGGAATATTCCTTTGAAATTTGGTTGATAGTATTTCATTGGTTTAAGAGGAGATGTCATTTGAAGCTAAAAGTTTGTTTTACCCCTTTCCAAATGCCGCCTGGCAGCTATCTTTTTCAACCAATCAATATAAACATATAATGTACAGTGTCAATAAAGGAACATTTCTGCTATCTTGAAATCAGACGAAAACTTTAATAATAAAATCAAATTTTTGTCAATTTGCCCGTTTTCGGATGCTATCTGGCGGCCATGTTTTTCAACCAATCAATATGTCTTGAACAAACTTTGTAGAAAGTCAATCAAGGAACATTTCTACCAAATTATCTTGGAATCAGACAAGCTGGTTCAGAGAAGAAGAATTTTAAACTTATGGCATATTTCTCCCTTTCTGATTCCGCAGCAACCAAAGTTCTCTATAGAATTTATATCTGAACAAATTTGAAAGAGGACCCCCAAAGTAACATTTCTATTAAGTTTGGCTGAAATTGGTCCAATGGAGGAGATGTCATTTGAAGCTAAAAGTTTATTTTACCCCTTTTTCTGATGCCACCATTATGCATGTCTTTCAACATTTTTGTAGAAGGTCACCCAAGGAACATTTGTACCAAATTATATTGGAATCTGACATGCAGATTCAGAGGAGAAGAATTTTAAAGTTTGGACATTTTGCCCCCTTTCTGATGCCGCAGCAACCAAAGTTCTCCATGGAATTTATATCTTTGTACAATTTTGAAAGAGGACAACCAAAACTAGAAATATCACTGAAGGTGATAAATACCCCAAAAACAGCACCTTGACTCAAAATATGGCTTCCGACTGACCAACAAAAGGGCCATAACTCTGTAAAGTAACATGTAATTGTAAAATCTTTATGATATGCACATCTCCTCTTGGTATAGAAGCTTCATGTAAAATGTTATTGAATTCCACCCCGTGGTTTGTAAGAAATAGGCCGGACAAAATATGGACAAAATATGACCAACAACTTAATAAGTAAAAGGGCCATAACTCTGTAAATTATCATGCAATTGTAACTCCTTTAGGATATGCACATCTCCTCTTGGTATAGAAGCTTCATGTAAAATTTTATTGAATTCCACTCAGTGGTTTGTAAGAAATAGGCCGGACAAAATATGGCTTCCGACCGACCGACCGACACAGTGACTCCTATATTCCTATATACCCCCCCAAAACTTTGTTTTTTGGGGGTATAACAACATTCCTGTGAAGTTTGGTTGAAATTGGTCCTGTGGTTTAGGAGGAGATGATGTTTAAAGCTAAATGTTAAGGACAGACAGACGACAGGCAATGGACAACGGGACAGAGAGTGATCAGAATAGATCACCTTGAGCCTACACGTCAGGTGATCTAAAAAGGGCCATAATTTGCATTATATGCAGGCTATAGTTATCTTACTTGATTATTTACATAGGTGTGATGGTTAGGAAGGGTTGTATACACTTTCAATGCAATGCATCAAATAGTAACTAAGATATGGACTTTTAATGTAGTTGCACACAAAACCTTAACAAAACTTTAACCCGAGTTTCTAAGCAAAAAAAGGGCCATAATATGCATTAAATACATAGGTGTGACAGTTTTGAAGCATTGTAGAAAGTTTCAATGCAATGCATCTAGTAGTAACTGAGCTATGGTGAAATATATGTACTTGCATGCAAATACTTAACCAAGGTATGACATGACGCCAGGGTGAGTACAATACTCTCATTACTCCGAATAGTCGAGCTATAAATCATGGCCACTTATTTGTTTTAATATTGTCATTAGTTAAGTAATAAATCACTGTCTTGGAAATAGGAAATAAGTTGAGGCAAAGGTGTGCCACACTGTTATTTTACAAGAAAAAGTACCAGTTTAAACTGTGTACACAGTCAAAATATAACACAAATTTGCATGTCATTAATTTGTTTTCTATGTTGTTCTTATTACAAAAGTTTACTGTTGTTGTTCCATGACGATCATCATGATAGCAAAGTTTCTTAGCAACATGCATGAACGTCACAAACAAAATGACTCCGAAATTGAAAAATTGAAAAATGATTTAGTGGAGTTCACCAGTAGTCAGTCAGGCAGTCACTAGTGATGTATACATACACTTTTATTCATGGTTGGAGGAGATAAATCAGTCGGAAACTAATGTAATTTGCAAGAGAGCCAGTTCTGTTGTTGAAAGGAACAGTGCCAGTGTCGTGTTTTTTACCATTAATTGTCATTTGTAACTCATCAAATGTTACGCATTACCATGGTACTTACAATTTTTATAATCTAACAGCAATTTTATTTTTTAACGAATTATTCAAATATTTGCCATGTTTGTCAGAGGACTGTGGACTTTTGATAAACAAACAGGTCTATTTTCTACAAGCTTGATTTGGGTCGAAATTATAACCAGTCCTATTTCATCTAGATCACCCCTCGTATACCGTCTAATATTGAAAATTGCTTTAATAATGTTACTATTATCAGATTATATATATATATATAAAAGCTTACCTTCCAAAAGTGAACAATAACAGGATGGTTAGGGTTATATTCTCCTTTATATGCTGTATTTGCTTTCCAGTCATTGACGTCTATATCTTGCAAACCACACATCAATAACTGTACAATATAAATAAATCACATGAGCCATCCCCTGAGAAAAGGTACAACTTGGACTTTGAGAACAGTGTAGATTCAGATAAGCCTGTGCATCCAAACAGTCTGATCAAGATATACACTGCTCACATACATTACTTACCCAAGCTTGTTAGAAGCTTCTGATACGACAGAGTAGGTTGACAGGGTGATCTGAACCAAGACTATTTAGAAATGCAAACTAGTACCATTTGCATAGACAGGCTCATGCATCTAGTCTTATGAATCAAGAATTTTCCTTCTTACCCAGTTACAGATCTTCCATCTGCTGTATTGATCCTTGGCCGTTACAGCAGACCTTTAACTGGGTCAATACTAATCTACTTGATAATTAATCCTTTCCTACATACTAACACATTTTGATGACTCTGCAGCAGACGACTTTTGAAAACATTGTGGCAAAAGAAGAAATTGCTTCTTTTGCCACAATGTTTTCAACTCTATCCAATAATTAAACTTTAATTTATAGATTTAAAATATTTTTGCCTACAATGTTTTAAAGTCGTCTGCTGCATATTTTTTGTATTTGGGAAAGTGAGGGTTAATGACAATTCCATAGTCGGACATTCAATGTTTTTCACTCAGCTATGCTCCAACATTACCCGTGGGATTTTTCACTTTCATTTCACTGTTTTGACAGAACAGAATACACATAAACCAATCAAAATGATGCTTATATTTCCGATACTCTCCTATGTGGAAATGCACAGATCGTAAATGTGCGCTCTGTTTATCATCTTTAAAAACTAAACATTACCAAAAATTTGAATTAAAATGCAGCAAGGATCAGTATGATTTATATTTACTGATCTTAATATCAGAAATGAAGGAGCATCATGTCACAGAGAGAGAAAAACATGCAGCCAGTCCAGGGCTAGAACCCAGGACCTCTTACTTTCATAGGCTCTACCTATTGAGCTAACTGGACTGCTTACATGTAATGGCTCCAATTTTGTACAAATAGCATGAGATGTCTGGTAACAATTTTTTTTCCATACACTTGTCTTCACTAATAAAAATACACCTCTTCTTCTAATCAATGCACAAACTATATCTATCTGGGACTCTTGCACATGCCAAGGTAAAATAAATTTTAAATGAGGCTGCCATTTTTAAAGTGAACATAATTATGATAGTTTTATTACGAGGGATCTGATTGGCTGTTTGGTGCAGTACAACATTGTGCTGCATCCAATCAGAAACAATATTGGCTATATGTCAAAAGGGTGAAATGACAGTGATAAATCCCATGAGTGGAGTTGGGGCATAACAGGGTCAACAACCGTGGGTGTCCGACGATGTGACAATACTTCAGCAGTTAACCCTTTCTCACATATGACAAATCTGCAGCAGTCGACTTTAAAAATGTCCTCTCAAATATATGGAAAATCTCTATAATTCTAAGAATAATTACTGAAAAAAGTTGAAAACGTTGTGGCAAAAGGTAAAATCTTTCTTAAGTGGTTTATCCCCGATTTTATCTTTCAGTTTATCTTTATACGCCATTTTGTGCGGCGAAACTCCATGTGTTGATTTAAACACAATCCGTCTGACAGATGGATAAAAAAAATCACAAATCCAATAGAAATGTGATGTAAACTAAACAATGAATGTACCCCGACAGGAGTACACACAAATTTTTAATAAAACCATATAAATAAAAAAGAAACATCCAAAAATATTCTGCTTTCCTTTTTTATTAATTGACCTTGCACAAACTACGAGCACACTGAACTGTGCATGCGCGACATAATCTCATTTCAGCCCGAATAAGAGTATGATGAAATAGAATTCATATAATACTATGTAAAAAGAACTTATATGAAAAGAACTTATATGAAGAATTGTCCATATTTTTGGCTGGATGTTCAAAGTCGTTTGCAGCAGATGAGTTGTATGTTGGAAATGATTAATAACACAAAATGTCCACTTACCTCCAATTCATTTTCATCGAATATTGCAAGCAACCCTTTGGGTATGAGTTCATTAAAACCTTTCATAAAGTTCTTCATTTGCTCATCTATCCTCGACATAAATCGCCATCTAACAACCAAACTATAAAGATACAAAATAAGTAAATATACTAGCCACATCATGTGAAAATCGACCTTCATAAGTTTTGTTTGTTTGTTTTATTGGGGTTTTATGCTGTTTTCAACATTAATTTAGTTATACCACGGCAACAGTTGACTTAACCACGATCCCTAGTAAAAACAACCTACCTGCTAGGGTTTATTGTCATCAATTTCAAAATTGCAGATGAATCCGCCATGGCTGGGTGGTTAGCGTCAGGGATTTGAAAACGGGTATCCCAGGTTTCAATCCCCAGGAGCAGCAGTCACAGTGAAGTGCCCTTGAGCAAGGCTTATTTGCTAGCCTAGTACTCGTTTATCTACCCAGATATCGAGCAGGTAAGAACCTGATCCGTCTGCACAGGCTGATCTGGATCTTTCTTAGTCACAATACCCTGAAGATTGGTTCTTGTGCTACGTGGCCAATCTGATATTTAAAATGTAGATCTTCTGAAAATGTGTCTGCAAATGGGAAAGGTCCTTTTGTCCAAATGTTTTCAAAATTTGTCTGCTGCAGATGCGTCAAAATGCCACCCATTATATCGGAAAGGGTTAGGGAGCAATTTTTTATGTAAAGGCGCTCCGTAAACATAAGAAGGTTAACCCTTCCCCAGATATGACAAATCTGCAGCAAACGACTTTGTAAATGTCTACTCAAAAATATGTAAAATCTCACTATTTGTAGGTATAATTACTAAAGAAAGGTGAAAACGTTGTTGCAACTCTTTTTGAGCAATTATCCTCTGGTCACAATGTTTTCAAAAGTCTTCAGCTGCAGATGTGTCATAATGTGTCTTCAGGTGGGAAAGGGTTAAAGTTTGTTTCATATTCAAAATGCAAAATATTTAGAGCTCTAGACATTCTTATTGTAAAATGTTAACTCTATGTTGTGGCTACCAAAAATATGTTTTCTCAGCCAGACAATTCTATTGAGTAACTTCAACATAGAGTTAAATTGAATCATAAGAGAGATATTGCAGGGCAATGCCGGGTTTACTGCTTCTAATCTACATGTCCATCAATATATTTTAAAAATAAAAACTTGTTCACTTACTTTAAATATTCCAATTTATTGGCATCTGTAACTAAGATATCTTGGCCCCCTGGCTTTAATTCTCTCTCTGTCACCTTTAAAATTAAACATACATTTTCTATGTAAATGAACAAACAAATAAGTGATGATAACATACCTCAATAATGATTATGAAAATTGACGATTTAGAATGTTCTTTCCCCCCCCCGATAATTTTGAAAGTTGTGCGTATAAGGAACAATCTAAAACAATACTGTGGTTTAATAGAATTACCCAAATCTGAAGATCTAAATCAAATGCAAGCATAAGCAGACATTAATAATTAAATTCTTAAGATGTTAACATACTTGCTTGTACAACATTTAAAAGAAAATTAACCCTATCTCTCTCTCTGACCCCTCTGCAGCAGATGGATTTTTGAAAACATAGTGACAAAAGAAGAAATTGCTCAAAACAAGCAATTTCTGCATTTGCCACAATGTTTTCCACTTTTAGTCATAGGTTATCCATTCAATTATAGAGATTTTCTATTTTTTGACAAAATATGTTCAAATTCATCTGCTGCAGAATTGTCGTATGAGGGAAAGGGTTATTTTTAGCATAAATTTCCCCTTCATATGTAACAAAACATAAGGTTAAATTCTAACCTTACTAGGAGAATCTTTTTAAATGGAAAAATACCAGTCTAAAATCTCATGTAACGTATGACCTTTAATTGCATAACAAGTGCCGTCACATAGCTTATCGAATGGGGGTTAATTGTAGTAAGTCTTAACGCTCTTCCCACAAACAACAAATCTGCAGCAGAAACTTTGAAAAATTCTTGATGAAAATGTGTAAAAATCTGTATAAATAAGAGTTTAATTATTAAATTAAGTTGAAAACATTGTGGAAAAAGCCTGCTGCATTTGTGTCAAAATGCAACTGCAAGCTGGAAAATGTTAAACACAAAACTTAAATTTTATGGTAACAACTACACAACCTCTTCCGGGGACGTTCATTGTTAAATAGAGTTGAAAACATTGTGGCAAAAAGTAGACTACTACAGATATGTCAGAAAATGTCTTGAAGTGGAAATTGTTAAAAATGACTAGTATATTCTTACCGCCCCAAAATAATCTTCTTCTATAGCAAAGTAAAGGTCTAGAGGTTCTGGGTCATTATCACGTATATAACACATAGAATTATAGTACTCGGAGTCCTGAAATTAAAACCAATAACAAATATTTATACCAATTACTTAATATGAAATATGTAAGAGTTGTTTACTTTGGAAACATCTAATGTCAAAACTGTAACATCTTGACATTCTTCAATTTAGTAAGGATAAAGAGTCCAAAATATTGAGAGAGAAAAAAAACAGCAAGGAGACTGCAATTTTTTCTTTTCCAAAATTGTTTGTAAAAGTTGCCTGTTGGAGAGGCATTGGAAGTCTTTTGCATCAGGGAAACAGTTAATAATTTTAATATTCAAAATCAATGATCGAAGTCTCCTACCCACATGATATTTTCAAACAAAGAGTTTTGAATTGAACAGAAGTGATGCCTGCCAAAAGGTATGTAAGTGACATCATGCTGGACAGACGGATGGACGTACAACAATAAAGTGATCCCTATTTTACAGCATGACGGACAGACAGATGGATGTACAACAGTAAAGTGATCCCTATTTGACAACATGATGGACAGACGGGTGGATGTATAACAGTAAAGTGATCCCTATGTGACAGCATTATTGACAGACGGGTGGATGTACAGCAGTAAAGTGATCCCGTTGTGACAGCATGACAGACAGACAGTTGGACGTACATCAGTAAAGTGATCCCTTTGTGACAGCATGATGGACATATGGATGGTCATACAACAGTAAAGTGCTCCCTATGTGACAGTATGATAGACAGATGTCGCCAGTAAAGTGATCCCTATGTGACAGCATGACGGACAGACGGATGCAAATTGTTGCATGTTGGAAAGGGTAAAAACTTACCACAGACTCCATATCTTCTAAAATAATCTTCTTATCTAACATCATCTTATAAAACGGACGAATAAAAAATGCTGGAAAATAAAAACAAATATGAAATTGATAACTGATTTAGCCGAACTTCAAAACAAATCAAATACTTATATACATGCAGAAATATTATGAAGCACTGTACTAAGCAAGTCTTCTATTTGATCCTTTCGCACTTGCAGATAACTTTTGAAAACCTTGTCGCCGTTTTCAAAATATCACCGAGGCCAGTTCACCTACTCATATGTTTCCTGGCTTTCTCACACCAGTACTCAACACAACATACTTTATAAGCAACTGGCTTTTTCACTTAGACTGTTTGCCCATTGGTGGAGACAAATTAAGTATGTCACAGTGACTTTAAATGAAGACTTAGTATTGCTCATGATGAGCAATTTCTCCTTTTGCCATAAAGTTTTCAATTCTTTTCAGTAATAATACATTTATCTATAGAGTTTTTATATTATTTTGTCTTGATGCTTTCAAGATCACCTGCTGCAGACTTGTTGTAGGCTGAAAATGTTTAAACAAGAGTGCCACAAGCGAACGTCAAAGCTTGTCTGCATTTTTCTAAGTTGAAATAGGGGCATTAATATAAGCTTAAAGCTTGTTTCGAAATCGATGTTAAAATAAATAAGTACTTCAGTTTTATCATGGTATATATTTCCACGCTTTCCCTCATACAACAAATCTTTAGAAGACAATTTTTCTTTGAAAAATTTAGGCAAAAAATGTGGAGAAGATCTATAAATGTAAGCAGAATTAACGAATCCAGTTGAAAACATTGTTAGCAATTTCTCCTTTTTCCGCAACATGTTAGTCTGCTATAAATGCATCAAAATGGAATTTGATATGACCTGATTGGGCATGAAACCAGGTAACTCAAAATACAGAAACTTATCCCACTTGTTGAGACATTTGGACGCATCTGCGGCAGATGTCTTTTAAAAACACTGTGCCAATAGGAGAATTGACTTCTCAATTATTATTAATTATGTTTATAGCACTTAGATGTTTATTTTTTTTTAAATATATGCTATTCTGAGCCCCATTTTTTATGCACAACAAATGAGTAAGAGAACAGTAAGCCTGGACAAATAATTTTGAAACTGAACAGAAAACAAGACATTCAAAGAAGAATGATGTTTTACTCGGCTTTCAACCCTTTTCTCAGTTATATCACTGTGTTTCTTGGGTAATTAACCAAATCTGCTGTATTATTTATGTTGACATGATACATCAGCAGTAATGCTATCCAAGGAATTTAAAAGGGCCTAGAAGGTAGCCATTACTACCATTTTTAAAGTTTTTGGTATAACCAGACTAAGGATAGACCCTCGATCGAACAAGTCCTGGATAATTGATAGATTGATCAGTTGGTGTTTTTCGCCGCTTTCAAGAATTGTTCAGTTATATAACGAAGTTTTTTGGGTTAGTTACCAGTACTTCTGGTCCATTTATCCTGACACCAGCAAGTCAGTCGTAATGATAACCCCGCATTCCAGAGTGCCAAGGAGGACAGCCATTACTACCCTTTTTAAAGTCTTTGGTATGACCTGGCCAGGGATTGAACCCACAACCTCCCGCACCGAGGCTGAAGCTCTACCACTACACCAAGGAAGCGGTTAGTTCTGGATAATACATACCATCTAACAATTTGCCATGATACACAGCCATGCCTGCTATACGACCAACAAAGTAGAAATATTTGAGATGTTCCTCATTGAACACTCCAGACAGAGGGTTGACCTGTAATGTGTAGTTATCTCTGAAAAAGACATCAAACATGGTTTATTTTAGTAATTAACCCTTTTCCATATGCAGACACATTTTGCAACTGTAGTCAATAATAATACTTTTATTTGAAGATAATTTCATTTTTTACTGAGATATTTTCAGTCTTCTGTTGCAGATTTCTTGTAAGAGGAAAAAGTAGAAAGGAGAACCCCTTTACTTCATATTACTACAATGAAAATGTCTTGTGGAAAAGATTATTGTTTATTATTTCTACTGATGAAGGCATCTATAGGAAAAGAATATAACAATGCATGTTTTTGTGATTATTTCTTTAAATATATAAGGAAAAAGATCAAACTTATCTAATATTTTTCTTTCATTTTCACTGGATGAACTTGTTCTAGAATTGTTTGTTTTAGGTATTTGTAATTAAAAGTTTGTCCGATACAATGTTTTAATAACAGTCTACTTCATAAATATCTGAGGAAAACACCTAGAAAATGATATAATATAATAACAGAATTGAAAGACATTGAAAACATTGTTGGGAAAAGGGAGAAACTGATCATTTTGCTCACGTTTTATACAGTTGACTGATTCAGAGCCAACAAATTTTATCTGCATGAGGAAAACAGTTATAGAGAAGAAAGTTTGAGAAAGCATAGGCTTAACACTTACGTAGCAGAGTATTCAAATAGTCCATAATACGGATTGAACATCTCTTTCGATAACAAATAGAACCATTCCCTTGCCACACCACCATAATCTAACCCGACCTCTCCGTCAAATTCTATCCATAATCGTGTTTTTAGTAACTCTGACCGTTTAACACTTGTAATGTTTCTGTATGAGTCTTCAAACACATTCTTTCTTGTTACTTTAATATCAATCTTATTTGGCACATTAGTCTGTAAAAACAAGAAAATATAGTTTTTAACCCTTTCCCACATACAACAAATCAGTAGCCGATGACTTTAAAAACATCTAGGCATAAATATTGAAAACCACTATAAAGGAAATTTGAATTGTAAAATTAAATTGTGGCAAATGGAGAAATTCCTCAATATGAGCAATTTCTTCTTTTGTTACAATATTTTCAAAAGTCTTCTGCTGCAGATGCGTCAAATGTCAAGTCAAAAGAATTAATAAAACAAAAGACCATGATGGTCCTAAATCACTCACCTGATTTAATAGAAATCACAGTTTTCAATGGTCTTACAATATGCATACAAGGAAAACAGGCAATGACCCCTTGTGCCAAAATCTTTTAAAATTAGGAGATATTTTTAAAGTTTCACTATATATAAATACAAGCAAGGTCACCTTTTGGTCATATCTATCAATGGATGCTAATAATGTCAACATTCTTGGTAGAGGGTCACCAAAGGAACGTTTGTGGTGATTTATTTTTTAAATCAGGCCAATACTTTTGGACAAGAAGAATTTTCTGTTTTCTCTTTAAATACATATAAGTAAAACAAGCTCTTTCCGCTGGCGGCCATGTTTTTCATTATATCAACAGAAAAATTTAAACACGCTTGGTAACCCAAGGAACATTTGTACAAAATAATTTTCAAATCGGGCCTGATCTTTTGGACAAGAATATTTTTTAGTTTTTGCAATTCTCCAAAGTTTTGCACGGAATTTTATTTTTTGTACAACTTTGAAACAGGACCATATAAGAAACATTCCTGTGAAATTAATTTGAAATTGGTCCATTGGTTAAGGAGGAGAAGCTGTTTGTAGGAAAATGTGAACAGACAGACAACGGTCAGTGAGTGATCACAAAAACTCACCGTGAGCAAAGTGCTCAAGTGAGCTAAAAAAGACCCATGAGGTTTAGAAATAAATGGTTTAAGATAAAACTGCCTTATTTTACCAACAACAAAAATCAGCACAAAATTAAAATATGAAAAATTAGTGCAAAAGGTTTGAACTCAGTTTTCATATCAAATTACTCCACTAACTTATTTCCATATATCTATAAAATGGCTATAGCATGCAAACCAATATTATGCAAGTGTAAGTACAATAAAACAATAATGCTGTTAATGACTGCACCAGGTAAATGCCCAGTGATTCCTTTATCCCAAGAATTCTTTCCCAACAACCCTGTATTCCAAGGATGCTCCGAATATTCAATATTCAATTTGACCTGATACGGGATCAAACCCTGTGCCGAAACCATAAAATTCTTTAAACGTGCTCAGAAATGAACTCCATGCTCCAAATAAGACTTCTGATTTGTTAGTTTTGAGAATGAATTTGGTTCTGACCAATCAGATACTGAGTACAGATTAAACTTTTATAGTTTTAAAGCCTGGCTATATTCATATTGCGAAAACAAATCTAATTCTGGTGGACTTGTCAAGACATATCTGCAGCAGGTAACTTTTGAAACTATTGTGGCAAATGGAGAAATTGCTCAAAATGAGCAATTTCTCCATTTGCCACAATGCTTTCAATTCTATTTAATAATTAAGCATTTACAGAAGTTTGCCATAATTTTGCCTAGATGTTTGCAAAGTCATCTGCAGCCATTTTCTTGTATGTGGGAAATGGTTAATCTACTTACTGGTTTTCTTAGTTTGGATCTGAAGTAATCATACTTTCTCTTAAAGTCTCTGGAGTATGGCACAGCCTGTAAAATATATTGCAGAATTGTTGTATGAGGGAAAGGGTTAAACAAATAAAACATAGACGAAAAGAAAAAACAAGAGGCCCATGAGGGTCTATGCTCTACTGGTATGGTTCTTTGGTCATTTTCAATCCAGAGCATGTATGTATGGTGAAGATCGGATAGTAAATGGAGGCTCTTTTGTGTTCACAAGCTGTATTATAGCAATTTTTACAATTTCATGGACCATAATCCAATCTTGCATGGGTGGATCTGGCTGATTTTCAAAAGGAACCAAGCTCTCATCAATATTTAACTACTATCTAAGTTTGGTGAAGATCAGATAGTAAATGGAGCCTCTACTGTGTTCACATGCTCAATTATAGCAATTTGGACAATTTCAAGGGCCATAATCCAGTCTTGCATGGGCGGATCTGGCTGGTTTACGAAAGGAACTGAGCTCTTATGGATATCTAACTACTGTATAAGTTTGGTTGAGATACAATCAAAAGTGAAGACTGTATCGTGTTAACAAGCTCTTTTATAGCAATTTTGACCATTTCAAGGGCCATAATCCAGTCATGCATGGGCGGATCTGGCTGGTTTTCGAAAGGAACCGAGCTCTTATGGATATCTAGCTCTTATGAATATCTAACTACTGTATAAGTTTGGTTAAGATACAATCAAAAAAGAAGATTGTATCATGTTAACAAGCTCTTTTATAGCAATTTTGACTATTTCAAGGGCCATAATCCAGTCATGCATGGGCGGATCTGGCTGGTTTTCGAAAGGAACCAAGCTCTTATGGATATCTAACTACTGTATAAGTTTGGTTGAGATACAATCAAAAAAGAAGACTGTATCGTGTTAACAAGCTCTTTTATAGCAATTTTCAAGGGCCATAATCCAGTCATGCATGGGCGGATCTGGCTGGTTTTCGAAAGGAACCGAGCTCTCATGGATATCTAACTACTGTATAAGTTTAGTTGAGATACAATCAAAAGTGAAGACTGTATCGTGTTAACAAGAAATTGTTTACGGACGGACGGACAAATCGCCACGACATAAGCCCTTCTGGCCTTTGGCCAGTAGAGCTAAAAATCATTCAAATACTCCTTTTCTTATTTTAAGCGCACAATAGAAAATAGAAATTTGGTCCAAAAAGCTTTTCATTCTTTACGATTTCTTTTCTTTTTTAAGTCACCAATACTAACCATGTTCTTATTTTCTAGATATTCTTGATTTTCCAGATTTTACCTTCACATGTTTTAAATTCAGAAAAGTCTAAAAGTAACCCAATGAACCATCCCATATGCATATGCATCTTCAACAGACAATTTATAGATCATTGTGAGCAATTTCTCCATTTTCCATGATGTGCTCAAGTGTCATCTAATACCGAGATATTTAATTTCATCTGTACCAAACTTATTCAAAGACTGTCAGCATTTTTTGAGGACAGACGACTGCTTAATACAGTTAATATAGTTCAAATATATGATGCGACATGCGTCATTTGTTTTCAACCTATGTGCTAAGTCTATGTGGAAAAACAGCCAGTTGCTTGGGAAGATTGTTGTGTGGAGTACTGTTGTGAGAAAACCAGGAAATGTATGAGATGGTGAACTGGCCGCCGTGATATAACTGAGAAATTGTTAAAAAAGGCGTTAAACCTCAATCAATCAATCATTCAATTATATAAGACACTGCAATTTGGGACAACATTCAATTGGCTGCATTATGTAAGTTGATTGCTTAACCCTTTCCCATATACAATAAATCTGCAGTAGATGATGTAGAAAACAAACATTTTTTCTTTTCCAACAATGTTAAAAAGTCGTCTGCTGTAGATAAGTCAAAATGTGTTGTACCGTATATACTCAGTTATAAGTCGCACTTTTTTACCTTCAAAATCGAAAGTGAAGTGGGGGGAGCGACTTATAAGAGGGTCAAGCAAAAATTCAGAAAAAATTACCCTCCAATTCACCGATCGTCAAAAACTGTGCAGGCCGGTCATTGATAAAAGTAGTTGACATTGAGGGTGATTAGTATAAGCTGAAAGGGTTAAAAGAGAACAGTCTCCTATTTTCAAAATTTGTTTTCACTTCTGCCATCATCATCTCATCATGATGAACATGTGTGCCCAGTAACTTGGAAATCATATGATGCATGGTTTCTCATTGTGACCTTCCTGTAAATGTGACCTTGACCTTTACGGTCATGCCTGGGTCTTGTGCACTACACTTCACCGCATCATGGTGAATATATGTGCCCAGTAACTTGGGAATCCTATAATGCATGGTTGAGATGTGGGCCGGACAAGGTACAATCCTATCAAACAGTACTCCTTTTTTCTTTGACCTCTAAGTGTGACCTTGACATTTGAGGTACAGGCCTGGGTCTTGTGTGCAACACGCCACCGTTTGTGCCAACCAAATTTGTTGGAAATCCTATGATGCATGATTAAGATGCGGTCGGACAAATGTACAGTCCTATCAAACCGTACACACTTTGATATTTGACCTCTAAGTGTGACCTTGACATTTGAGGTACAGGCCTGGGTCTTGTGCGTGACAAGCTGCCTCATCATGGTGAACATTTATGCCAAGTTTCTTGGAAATCCTGTGATGCATGGTTAAGATGCGGACCGAACAAGGTTCACACATATGGTTGCACAGACCCACGCCCACTCATACAAACACCGAACAGCCATTGTGACAGCTATGGCGAGCTCACTGCAAGCGAGCTCGACAAAAATTGTGTAGAATTTGACTTACTGGTCCGCCTAGCTTCTGCAATCTAGGATCTTCCCATTGTGTCTTTCTGGCCTCTTAAATACAAAAATACAGTATCAGTACACCTGTCCATTGCAACCAGTGTATTTTATATCAATATGCAACTGTTTGCCAATTAGTCACAATCATTTTCAAGGAATTTCTGAAAAAGACTGTAAATTTGATCTGATAGCATGAATGCAAAGGTCTTATATATCAATAATTGTAAAAACTATCACTGAATGTGATTAATACCCCCCGAACGCCGCCCTGATAGGAAATGGTAGTGAAATAATTAGAAACCCCACCTATAAATGACAATGTTATGGATTCGGTTATTCTTGTTTTGTTCATTTTGGGATTGTCTTTCTTAAAATTAGAAATTAGAAAAAGGCACAAGCTTACATTGCAATCAATACATTTTATAAGTATTTCAGTTATGCTGAGGGCCAAAATTTCAATTGAAGAGAAATAAACAAAAGAGCACTCCTTTGCCCAACCTCCATGTATTCATCAACTTGGTTCTTCCAGGAACTTTATATTAACTGTTATCACTGATGGCCTTTTCTATGAAGACAGTTTATAAACATTTGACATTGTGAGGTCTTTTGTATACATTTCATTACAAATGGCAATAACTCTGTAATAAGCTAAAATAGAGTTATGGTTCTTGTACACTGCACTTCCTCTACCATTGTATGAAGTTTGATTAAATTTCATCCTTTTGTTTTAAAGTTATTCACCGGACAAGAAAACAGTAAGAAAGGGCAATAACTCTGTAATTATCTAAAATAGAGTGATGGTTCTTGTAAACTGCACTTCCTCTCATTGTGCTCTACCATTGTATGAAGTTGGATTAAATTTTATCATTTAGTTTTAAAGTTATTCTCCGGACAGAAAAACAGTAATAAAGGACAATGCAAGTTATTCTCCGGACAAGAACAAAATAAGAAAGGGCAATAATTATGTAATTATCTCAAATAGAGTTATGATTCTTGTACACTGACTGCACTGCTTCTCATTGTACTTTACCATTGTATGAAGTTTTATTAGATTCCATCGCGTAGTTTTCTTCTCCGGACAAGAAAAAGTAACAAAGCGCAATAACTCTGTAATTAGGTAAAATAGAGTTTTGGTTTCTGTACACTGCACTTCCTCTCACTGTGCTGTATCATCCTATGAAGTTTTGTTAAATTACATCAACAAGTTTTCAAGCTATGCTCTGGACAAGGAAAATTGCAAAGGACGGACCGACCAACCGATCGACTCCAATATACCCCCTTCAAACTTTGTTTGTCCAGAGTATTAATATCAAATCTAGCCTATCTTAAAAATGAACTAACTTACTGTGGTTAATATAGAAGACCCTCCCATCTGAATGGCTTCTCTCTTCCCATCCATCCTGTAATATAAATACATTATGAAATAATATAATCCTTTTCCTTGCCTGATATATATATATAAGAACTTGACCCTT
The DNA here is from genome assembly GCA_031761405.1 of Serripes groenlandicus. Taxonomy (NCBI): domain Eukaryota; kingdom Metazoa; phylum Mollusca; class Bivalvia; order Cardiida; family Cardiidae; genus Serripes; species Serripes groenlandicus. Next base: position 127,361,967 of record JASEVX010000002.1, read on the forward strand.
TCTCACATACAACAAATCTGCAGCAGGAGAATTTCAAAACATCTAGGCAAAAATTTGGTAAATCTACATTAATAAAATAACAATCATTGAATATAGTTGAATACTTTATATCGAGTTTAATTGAGACAGCAGATGGCAGCCATATTTTTGGGTCTATCGAGGTATTAACAACTTTGGTAGAGGGTCACCTAAGAATCAATCATGTAAATTAATTTCTAAATTGGTTTGCTTTCAGGAGATTTTCAAAGTACAAAATGTAGTCAAAAGAGCAGGTTATACCAAAAAGGTCTAATAAGACATGCCAGATATCTCCCTTTCTCCTAAAGGTAAATAAGAGCGTCGCAGAGCGAATGCCAACACTAGTCTGTTTTTTTCTAAGTTGAAAAAGGGGCATAACTGAATAATTATTAAAGCCAGAGTTATGTGACTTGGTATAGACATTTGTATGTATACCAAGTTTCATTTGAAAATGTTGAATATTTTTTTAGTTATCAGGTTAGGTTAAAGTTGTGTGACGACGCAGATGTAGACGATAATGACACCAAGGGTATCACAATGGCCCAACTTCTTTTCTTCGAAAATCAGACGAGCTAAAAATTATGGAAAATATTCAAGCTTTGCCACAGCCAGACAGGATATTTATGATATGGCCCTCAATTTCTATTGAAGTTTTCAGAATAACAACCATTTGTCTCTGCTGTTTTAGGACAACCCTTGTGCTTCTTCATTCATTGAACATTCCAGCAGAACCAAATGATACATGTTAACCTTTCCCACATACATACACTTTCTTACGCCTTTAAATCAGTTGACTTTCGAAAACATTGTGGCAAAAAGAGAAATTGATCGTCAAGAGCAATTTCCACTTTTGCTACAATGTTTTCTACTCTACTAAAAGTTTATCCATTCATTTATAGATATTTTTCCTATTTTTGACAAGATATTTTCAAAGTCCTCTCCTGCAGAGTTGATGCATGTGGGAAAGTATTTACTTATAGATATGAGCCATCCCGCAAGAAAACCAACACTGTAAGTATGGACCCTGATCAGCCTAAGCATGCTGTGCAGGCTAACCCAGGCAGACACTTTTCGCCACCTGTGGATTTTTGTTTCAGGAATCATTTCTCTATACCTCTATCTCCCTAAGATGGAACGTGTCGGCCCGGATTAGCCTGCCTGCGCGGACTGGTTTGATACATTATGCAGAGACCATAATTTTGGTTTTCTTATGGGACGGCTCCTTTTGTAAGAACTTACCGGTAAGGGCCCCAGGTTTTTAAGCAAGTCCTCATTAGAAGACGGTCGATACAGTCCATCAGAGGGCGAGGCTTCTCCCTGACTACGTCTTACGCTGGCAGAATGTTTGAGCTTTCTAGGATCCTCCTGAGTGTAAATAATATTAACTATTTTATTCCTCCGGCATACTGAACTGTTTGATGTTGCAATTTGTAACAAGAAGAAGACTAGATAAGGGGAAGTTTAATATCAAATGGAATTAAAAACATTGTGGCAAAAGGAGAATTTGCTTATTAAGCAATGTTTAATATACAATGGAGTTTAAAACATTGTGGCAAAAGGAGAAATTGCTTATTAAGCAATGTTTAATATAAGTTGGAGTTAAACATTGTGACAAAAGGAGAAATTGCCCATTATAAGCAATTTCTCCCTTTGTCACTATAATTTTAAAGGTTGTCTGCTTCAAATGAATCAAAAATGCATCTGCAGGTGGGAAAAAGTTAATCACTACAATCTTGCAGCAGACATTTGTTCAGCAACATGTAATGATGTTTTTGTCATTTCTTTTCTCTTTTATCATCTACTGCACAGGTGTTTGTTTCAGGGAACTTCACCCATAAAGTGAGCAATTTCTACTTTTCCCACGAAAGTTGTCAAGTCATCTGCTGCAAAGGGATTAAAGATGTTTAAAACATTTTGTATATCCACCCATTAAATTGGTACAAAAAGAATATTCTGTAATAATTGTTTTTTCCTTCCCAAAAAATGATTTTTTTACACAAAAGTCGTCTGCTACAAAGGAATTTAAAGGATTCAACTGGTTCCTGTACTCACCCAAGAGGTGTGACCATTGTTATGATCTATATAGAATACCCTGCCATTCGGTGCAGTTCCCATTGCCCATCCTACAGGCAGGGGTTCCTCATCAGTGGTTGACTGTTGCTGAAAATATATGGGAATAATACTAGAGATGGAACACGCATACCACCATCATAAGATACATGATGATCACACATTCCAACCAATCTGTAGCAGTAGATGACTTTGACAGCATCTGGGTAAATATATGGAAACTAGAAATATCACTGAAGGTGATGAATACCCCCAGCTGGTGCGTGACAATATACATATGTATGAGAAATTCAAGGGGCCATAACTCATTTAGAAATAATTCCAGTGCAACATGCCGACAATATGCACAACTAGGCTTGGTATCAATCATTCTTGTGAAGTTATATTGAATTCTGACCAAGGGTTGCTGAGAAATAGTGTTCACAAGAAATGTCTACAGACCAACGGCCCGACCGACAAGCGTGACTCCTAAATAGCCCCCATGTACTATGTATCTGGGGGTATAATAATTCATCATCGAAAGTATAATTATTGAATAGAGTTGAAAACATTGTTGCAAAAGTAGAAATTGTCATTTGTGGAGGCATAACAACACTGAGAATAGTAGCCTAACCCTTTCCCACAAACGACAAATCTGCAACAGAGGACTTTCAAAACATCTAGGCAAATTTGTTAAAATATCTACATATGAAAGTATAATTATTTAATAGAGTTGAAAACATTGTGACAAGAGGATAAATTTCTCATTATGAGCATTTTGATATTTAACCACAATGCTTTCCAAAGTGGTCTGCTGCAAAAGCATCAAAAAGCGTCTGTATGTGGGAAAGGGTTCACAGTATTTTTAACCATAATTATACCTGCAATAATATCAATAAAGATTTGCCTGTTTTCACAACTTCAAACATATAATATGTAGACTAACATAAATGGCATTGAAAGTAAAATCTTACTTCATGTTGCTAAAATGAAGGGGTTTATACTTTTTCCAACAATGTTTTAAACGGCGTCTGCATCACAGGAAGCCTCAACCCTTTCTTAAATACAAAAGCTTTCTGACACTTCTCTGCTCTTACTGATCAATTTCTCCTTTTGCCACATTGCTTTTGACTTTATTCAATAATTTAACTTTCAGTTATAGAGTTTCCATATTTTTTAATAAATGCTTTCAAAGTTGTCCGATGCAGATTTTCTGTATGCAGGAAAGTCTTAACCCTTTCCCTCATATAGACGCTTTTTGACGCCTCTGCAGCAGACTGCTTTTTGGAAACATAGTGACAAAAGAAGAAATTGCTCAAAACGAGCAATTTCTCCTTTTGCCACAATGTTTTCCACTTTTAGTTTTTCTATTTTTTGACAAAATATGTTCAAAGTCGTCTCCTTCAGAATTGTCGTATGAGGGAAAGGGTTAAGCAGTTCCACAACTGTATAAGTAGAAACACAACTCTGCAACAGAAGACTTATGAAAACATTGTAAGAAAGTTGAGAACATTTCCACATGTTATAATTGTTTCATCAGAAGTCTTCAAAGAAGATGACTTAAAAAGGTTCATGGCACTGTAATGGTTAACATTGCAACATACATCAGTGTTAGGATAAATAAAACCAATAGTACCAAAAATATAGAAAACACCATGTAAGGAGAAAAAGTATACAACCAAAATATTATGTGCACAACAATTCTATTTGTTAGCAAACTGTATATCCCAAAAATATTATGTGCACAACACTTTTATTTGTTAGCAATGTTAACACCAAAACATAATATGTGCACATCCCTTTTATTTGTTAGCAAGCTGTAAAAACCCAAAAAATCATATGTACAACATTTTAATTTGTTAGCAACAGAACTATAAACACCCAAAAATATTAGGTTCACAATAGAATGGTAAACGGATAATGTGTAAGAAAATGATATCGGCAAAAAGAACAAGATGTGTTTGTGAAACACTGATGCCCCCCAATGGCAACATCTAGGTCAAAGGTCAAGGTCGCAAGGTATACACATGTGAAATATGGTAGCCTTACCTGTTATTGTTCAAAAGTAGTGGGGAAGGTTAAAAAAAAAATTGAGAATGGCAACATCTAGGTCAAAGGTCAAGGTCGCAAGGTCAAAAATGTACTGACAGAAAGGTCATGTCACAAGGAATACACATGTGAAATATGGTAGCCGTATCTGTTATGGTTCAAAAGTAATGGCCAAGGTTAAAGTTTTTTTCGAGAATGACAACATCTAGGTCAAAGGTCAAGGTCGCAATGTCAAAATTGTTGGTACTGACAGAAAGGTCATGTCACAAGGAATACACATGTGAAATATGGTAGCCGTACCTGTTATGGTTCAAAAGTAATGGCCAAGGTTAAAGTTTTTTTCGAGAATGGCAACATCTAGGTCAAAGGTCAAGGTCGCAAGGTCAAACATTTTGGTACTGACAGAAAGGTAATGTCACAAGGAATACACATGTGAAATATGGTAGCCGTACCTGTTATGGTTCAAAAGTAGTGGTCAAGGTTAAAGTTTTTTTCGTGCAGACAGGCCAAAAACTACATCTAGGTCAAAGGTCAAGGTCGCAAGGTCAAAAAGTTTGGTACTGACAGAAAGGTCATGTCACAAGGAATACACATGTGAAATATGGTAGCCGTATCTGTTATGGTTCAAAAGTAATGGCCAAGGTTAAAGTTTTTTTCGAGAATGGCAACATCTAGGTCAAAGGTCAAGGTCAAAAATGTTGGTACTGACAGAAAGGTCATGTCACAAGGAATACACATGTGAAATATGGTAGCCGTACCTGTTATGGTTCAAAAGTAATGGCCAAGGTTAAAGTTTTTTTCGAGAATGGCAACATCTAGGTCAAAGGTCAAGGTCGCAAGGTCAAACATTTTGGTACTGACAGAAAGGTAATGTCACAAGGAATACACATGTGAAATATGGTAGCCGTACCTGTTATGGTTCAAAAGTAGTGGTCAAGGTTAAAGTTTTTTTCGTGCAGACAGGCCAAAAACTACATCTAGGTCAAAGGTCAAGGTCGCAAGGTCAAAAGTTTGGTACTGACAGAAAGGTCATGTCACAAGGAATACACATGTGAAATATGGTAGCCGTACCTGTTATGGTTCAAAAGTAATGGCCAAGGTTAAAGTTTTTTTTGTGCAGACAGACAGACAGACCAACAGACAGACCAACAGACAGACCAACAGACAGACAGGCCAAAAACTATATGCCCCCCGAATCGGAGATTCCGTGGGGGCATAAAAATTTGCAAGAGGTTGCAATGTAATGACTAACGAGACTCAGGAATAAAACTATAGGGACTACATTTCTAGGTTTTTGTCAAAAATTACGTCTATGGCTGAACGCAAGTGGACAGTCTAGACTCTGGTTAGCCCTCTCGCGCATACACATCTGCAACAGACAACTTGAAATCATTGTGGAAAAATGTGGAAACTCTCTTAAACCCTATCCCACATACACTAAAAATGCAGCAGGTGATATTCTCCATAAATGATAGTATGATTTTTGTATAGAGTTGAAATCTTTGTGGCAAGCGGAAATTGCTCATTATGAGCAATTCCTCCTTTTGCCACAAACATTTCAAAAGTGGTCAGCTGCGGATGCGTCAGAAAGCATCCATATGTGGGAAATAGTTAAAAGAAATTAGAACTATTGAAATGAGTTGAAAACATTGTGACAAAAGGAGAAATTGCTCATTATGAGCAATTTCTCCTTTTGCCACAATGTTTTTAAAAGTTGTTTGTTGCAGTGGCATTAGAAAGTCTCATAATGTGGGAAAGGGCTAAATTGTGCTGGTGCACTAAAGTGCTTTATCCTTTTTGTTTATACAGACACATGTTGACGCATCTGCAGCAGATGACTTCTGAAATCAGTGTGATAAAAGAGGAAATTAATTGCTCATAAAGAGCAAAATCTCCTTTTCATAAAATGTTTTCAACTCTATTCAATAATTACTTTCATTTATGGAGATTTTTCATGATTTTGTTAATACATTTTCAAAGTTGTCAGCTGCAGATTTGTTTAATGTGGGAAAGGTTCAAGTCGTCACTGTTTTACATGGCGGGACAGTCTTATGTATATCTAGCTAACAGTTTCTTATGTTTCACGGTGAAAGACAACAGATTTCGATAAGATTTATCCAATTGACTACCTTTGATAAGGCTTATGGATAAAAATCATAAAATGGCTTTTGCAATTTTTTAAACAATGTCTCCCATTAACCCTTTCCCTCATATAGACGCTTTCTGATGCCTCTGCAGCAGACGGCTTTTTGAAAACATAGTGACAAAAGAAGAAATTGCTCAGAACGAGCAATTTCTCCTTTTGCCACAATGTTTTCCACTTTTATCAATTCAATTCTAGAGATTTTCTAATTTTTGACAAAATATGTTTAAAGTCGTCTGCTGCAGAATTGTCGTATGTGGGAAATGGTTAACCCTATCCCACATGGACACCCTTTGTGATTCTCTCTCCATCAGACGACTTTTAGAAAATATTGTTATAATGATTTCAACTTAATTCAATAATTATTCTTTCATTTATAGAGTATTTTCATAATTTTGACTAAATGTCTTCAAAGTTGTCAGCTACATATTTGGTGTATATGTTAAAAACGGTTAAACAATGTCTCTTATTAATCTTTATTTGTTCACACTGATTAGAGGTCTTTCACTGTTTCCCTGTAACATATGTCTTTGTGGCAATGCATATTACTAACAATTCCTTCTTTTCCAAAATTGTTTTTTAAAAGGAGTCATCAGCTGCAGACGCATCAAAATGACTCTACATGTGGGAAAGGGTTACTACACTTCCAATCACTCGTTACAGCAGTTATTGATCTGGTCAATCTGGATTGATTGATTGGGGTTTAACGCCGTTTTTAACAATTTCTAAGTTATATCACGGCGGCCAGTTCCCCATCTCATGTATTTCCTGGTTTTCTCACACCAGTACTCCTCACAACAATCTTACCAAGCAACTGGCTGCTTTTCCACATAGACTTAGCCCATTGGTGAAAGACGAATGACGCATGTCGCATTGACTTTTGTCAATCCTCAGAAAGAAAGTTGGCCGAGCCGGGATTCAAACTCACAACCCCTGGATTGACAGCCTGCATCGCTACCGACTGAGCTACTGGGGCTCGGCGGTCACTCTTGAAAAACTGGCAGCAAATTTTATTACAACACAAGAAATGAAGAAATTGGTTTTTATAAGTAACTCATTTCTCCTTTTACCAAATCATTTTCATATCTAATTTGCTATGAGTTATAATAGTTCTTTCCTTATGATGTTTTCAATCTAAAATGGTCTAAAGAAAGTTAAATGTCGACTTTAACCCTTTCCCACAAAAATAAATTTGCAGCAGTTAACTTTGAAAATGTCAAGGCAAAAGTAGGGAAATCTTTACAAATATATACAATGTATAATAATTGAATTGAGTTGAAAAATTCATTCAGCAAAGAAGAAACTGTTTGTTTTGTGTGATTTCTCCTTTTGCCTGAATGTTTTCAAAAATGTTCTGCTGCAGATGCAATGTTTTAAAATGTCATCCCATGCAGATACATCAAAATGTGTCATCTAGTGGGTAATGGTCAACAAAGTGTATCAGTAATAGCATAATAAACTACACTCAATTTCACACACTACATGCAGAAACAGTGCCAACCAAACTTACATTGGTGTTATAATATGACTGTGATCTACCCTGAAAAATAACACTCACCAATCAAAACCAGTACTCAATCTCAAGTCTCTGTAGCAGATGACTTTTGAAAATCATTGAGGCAAAATGAGAAATTGCTCATAATGAGCAATTTCACCTTTTGCCACAATGTTTTCAATTCTATTCTAAAATTAAGTTTTCATTCATGCAGGTTTTCCATATTTATTCCCCATCTGCCTTCAAAGTTGTCTGCTGAATATTTGCCTTTATGTGAGAAAGGGTTTAACTATTTCCTACATACAACAAACCTGTGGCAGGTAACTTTGAAAACACCTTGGCAGAAATATGGAAAATCCCTTCAAGTAAAAGCCTTATTATTGAATAGAAGAAAAATCAGCAAAAGGAGAATTTGCTTATTTTGAGAGATGTTTCCTTCGACCACAATGTTTTCAAAAGCTGTCAACTGCATTAGCCTGAAAATATGTCTGCACAAAGAAAAAGGTTGACCATTTCCCTTATGAAAAAGATAACTGTTGAATCCTCTACAGAAGAAGACTTTTGAAAATATAGTGGGAAAAGGAAAAACTACTAAATGTTTTCATACAGCATAATAAAGTCTTCTTTATAAGGAACAGGATAAATAGTATTAAATACTTATCTCATCTTTGCAATACACCGCATTTTAAATGCATTTGCAGCAGACAACTTTTGGAAACATTAAGGCAATAGGATAAATTGCTCATGGTAAGCAATTTCTCCTTTTGCTATAATGCGTTCTACCCTATTTGATAGTTATACTTTTATTTATCGAGATATTCAATATTTTTGCCTAGATGTTTTCAAGGTCATCTGCTGCAGATTTGTTGAATGTGGGAAAGGGTGAATTATTGAGAAATAGTTTTAATTTTTCAAACAGGTTTACAATTTACAAAGTCTAACCTGAACTCCCAGACTCAGAACAAAGTTAAATTACAAGCAGATGATGGAACAAGAATTACGCGTAATTAAATGTCTCGCTGTCCCCTGCTTTGACTATCAATGCAAGCGTAAAAGACAAAAAATAAAATAACAGAACTTTAATATTGAGCTAAACAAAATTGTTTTTAAACAAGAAATTAAACAAGAGGGCCAAGATGGCCCTAAATCGATCACCTAATTGATAGTAAATTAGTAGCAAATATTTAACTGCAAATATCTGGGATTTTTTTTTATCAGGGAGTGTAAATGAAACTGCAAAGGAGTGGACACTTCTCAAGAAACAGCTTATCAGTAAAGGCCATTTATATCTTGAAATCTAACAAGAACTTTAATAAGAATGGAATTATAAAGTTTTTGTCATTTTGCACCTTTCCTGATGCCGCCTTGCTGCCCTGTTTTTCAACGAAATCAATATGGCTTCAACAGTTTATTTAGAGGGTCACTTAAGGAACATTTCTACCAAATTATCTTGCAATCGCACAAGTAGATTATGGAGGAAAAGGATTTTAAAATTTGGGTATTTTTCTCACTTTCTGATGCCGCAGCAACCAAAGTTATCAATGGAATTTAAATCTTTGAACAATTTTGAAAGAGGACCACCAAAGGAACATTCTTGATTCGTATTATATTTTCTTAAAATCAGACAAACACTTTCATAAAAATGGAATTTTCAAATTTTGTCATTTTGCCCCTTTTCTGATGCCGCCTAACTGCCATGTTTTTCGACTAATCAGTATGGCTTGAACAATTTTTATAGAGGGTCACCCAAGGAACGTTTCTACCAAATTATATTTGAATCTGACAGGCAGATTCGGAGAAGATTTTTAAAGTTTGGACATTTTGTCCCCTTTCTGATGCCGCAGCAACCAAAGTTCTCATTGGAATTTTAATCTTTGAACAATTTTGAAAGAGGACCACCAAAGGAACATTCCAGTGATGTTTTGTGGAAATTGGTCTATTGGAATAGTAGGAGTTGGTTGTCATTTGTAGCTAAAAGTTCAATTTACCCCTTTTGAGATGACGCCTGGTTGCTATGATTGTGTAACCAATCAAAACGCCTTAGTCAAATTAAATAGAGGATCATTACAGTAAGATTCATATTATATTTTCTTAAAATCAGACAAGCACTTTCATAAAAATGGAATTTTCAAATTCTGTCATTTTGCCCCTTTTTTGATGCCGCCTGACTGCCATGTTTTTCGCCCAATCAGTATGGCTTGAATTTTTTTTATAGAGGGTTACCCAAGGAACATTTCTACCAAATTATATTTGAATCTGACAGGCAGATTCGGAGGAGAAGATTTTAAAAGTTTGGACATTTTGTCCCCTTTTCTGATGCCGCAGCAACCAAAGTTCTCATTGGAATTTTAATCTTTGAACAATTTTGAAAGAGGACCACCAAAGGAACATTCCTGTGATGTTTTGAGGAAATTGTTCTATTGGAATGGTAGGAGTTGGTTGTCATTTGTAGCTAAAAGTTCAATTTACCCCTTTTGTGATGACGCCTGGTTGCTATGATTGTGTAACCAATCAAAACGGCTTAAACAAATTAAATAGAGGATCATTACAGTAAGATTCGTATTATATTTTCTTAAAATCAGACAAGCACTTTCATAAAAATGGAATTTTCAAATTTTGTCATTTTGCCCCTTTTTTGATGCCGCCTGACTGCCATGTTTTTCGCCCAATCAGTATGGCTTGAACAATTTTTATAGAGGGTCACCCAAGGAACATTTCTACCAAATTATATTTGAATCTGACAGGCAGATTCGGAGAAGAAGATTTTTAAAGTTTGGACATTTTGTCCCCTTTCTGATGCCGCAGCAACCAAAGTTCTCAATGGAATTTAAATCTTTGAACAACTTTGAAAGAGGCCAACCAGAGGAACAGTCCTGTGATGTTTCACGGAAATTGTCCTTGGAGTTTGGGAGGAGATGATGTTTAAAGCTAAAAGTTAACACCGGACGGACGGACGGACGGACGACGGACAAAAAGTGATCAGAATAGCTCACCTTGAGCCTTTGGCTCAGGTGATCTAAAAACAAGAGGGCCATGATGGCCCTGGATCGCTCACCTTAATTATACAATGTACTGCAATGCAAAACACATCAAGACAATTATTCTGAATGCAACCTCCACAGTGTTAACAATACTTTCCTTCATTTGGCCTAGTGATCTATATTTTTTACCTGATATGACCCATATTCCAACATGGACTAGATATCATCAAGACAACATTCTGACTAAGTTTCAACTTGCTCAAAGTAAAAATGCGGCCTCCGGAGTTTGAACAATATTTTCCTTTATTGACCTAGTTTCTGATCCAATATGACCCATATTTGAACTTGACCTAGATATAATTCAGACAAACATTCTGACCAAATTTCAAGCTGCTGAAGCAAACAATGCGGCATCCAAAGTGTTCACAAGATTTTCCTTCAATTTGATCTAGTGACCTAGTTTTTGATTCAGCATGACCCATATTCAAACTTGGCCTACATATCATCAAGAAAAACATTCTGATAAAGTTTTATCATGCTGAAATTAAAAATGCAGTATCCAGAGTGTTAACATGATTACCCTTCAATTTGGTCTAGTGACCTAGTTTTTAACCCGGCATGACCCATATCCGAACTTGGCCTAGATATCATTTATACAAACATTCTGACCAAATTTCAAATTGCTGAAGCAAAAAATGCAGCTTTTACAGAGTTAACAAGATTTTCCCTCAATTTGGCCTAGTGACCTAGTTTCTGATCCAATATGACCCATATTTGAACTTGAACTAGATATCTTTAAGACAAACATTCTGACAAAATTTCAAGCTGCTGAAGCAAAAAATGCGGCATCCAAAGTGTAAAAAAGATTTTCTTTCAATTTGGGCTAGTGACCTAGTTTTTGACCCGACATGACCCATATTCAAACTTGGCCTAGATATCATTCAGCTCAATATTCTGAACAAATTTCAAGCCGCTGAAGCAAAACATGCGGCTTCTACAGAGTTAACAAGATTTTCCCTCAATTTGGCCTGGTGACCTAGTTTCTGACCCAATATGACCCATATTTGAACTTGACCTAGATATATTTAAGAGAAACATTCTGACCAAATTTCAAGCTGCTGCAGCAAAAAATGCGGCATCAAAAGTGTTAACAAGATTTTCTTTCAATTTGACCTAGTGACCTAGTTTTTGACCCGGCATAACCCATATTCGAACTTGACCTAGATATTTTTAAGACAAACATTTTTTACAAAATTTCAAACTGCTGAAATAAAAATTGCGGCCTCTGGAGTGTTAACAAGATTTTCCTTAAATTTGACCTAGTGACCTACTTTTTGACCCAACGTGACCCATGTTCGAACTTGACCTACATATCATCAAGACAAACATTCTGATAAAGTTTCAATATGCTCAAGTTGAAAATGTGGCCTCCAGAGTGTTAACAAGATTTTCCTTCAATTCGACCTAGTGACCTAGTTTTTGACCTCATATCGCCCAGTTTCGAACTTGTCCAAGATTTTATGGAGATGAACGTTCTGATAAACTTTCATAAAGATTGGATGCAAAATGTAGCCCGTAGAGTGTTAACAAGCTCAAATGTTGACGATGGACGACGGACGACGGACGGACGCCGGACAAAATGTGATCACAATAGCTCACCTTGCACTTCGTGCATAGGTGAGCTAAAAATAAAAATACTAAGTTCAAAAATACAAGAAATTAAAAAAAAAAGATTGAGCTAAACACAAAGCTCAACATTTCAAGAAATTAAAAAAAAAAAAATTAGCTATTAAACGCAAAATTAAAAAAAACAAGAAATTTAAAAAAAAAAATAATAATACAAATGCGCTAAGTTCAAAAATACAAGAAATTAAAAAAAAAAATTTGAGCTAAACGCAAAAAAAATAACAAAATACAAATGTTTTACCCCGAAACCTGTTTGATATGTTGAAGTACTTTATTAAAGAAATGTGTGTTCACAATTTGAAACTCAAAATATGAAGAAGCTATGTCCAATTCTCAAAATCCACCAAAAATCAAGTGTTTTACCCCCAAAAAAGTCCACACTCAGCATCGTCCGTGTACAATGTGCAGAAGGGTATTAGATGTAACTATATTCCAAATATGAAAGCCCTAGTACCAGTACTTATTGAGAAAAATAAAAAAAAATGAAACTTTAACGTTGAGCTTAATGCAAAAGTGAAAAATCCAAGAAATGAAAAAGAAAAAAATCCAAGTGTTTGACCCAAAAACCCGTTTGATATGTTGAAATACTTTATTTAAGAAATATGTGTGCACAATTTAAAATCAATCTAACAAAAAATGAGGAAGTTATGACCAAATCTCAAAGTCAACCAAAAACCACCAAAATCAAGTTTTTTACCCCAAAAAGAAGGTCACACTCAGTATCTTTAGCATACAATGTGGAGAAGGGTATTAGATGTAACTATATTCGAAAAATGAAAGCCCTAGTACCAGCACTTATTCAGGAAAGTTAAAAAAACGTAACTTTAACGTTGAGCTAAATGCAAATAGTTGACGCCGTCGCCAGTAAAGCCAGAAAAGCAACACCTTAGTCTCGCTTTCGCAACTTCGTTGCAGCGAGACAAAAATGAAGTAAAAAGAACACATGAATAATACAATGGAAAAATAGACCTTTGAGATTTCCTAACAACCAAAGATGCCGATCACCATGCTTTCAGTCAGATCAGGGTCTACCATGCTCCTCAAAAAATACTCTCAAGCCTAGAAGTAAGCATTGGGGATTGCAACACGGGGCTTCCCGTATTGGCGTGATTATAATGGAGTGCCCTTGGGCAAGGTATAGCTCTTAGCCTAGTACTGGCAAGTCAAACAGTGATCAGGAATAACCCTTTCCCTCATACGACAATTCTGCAGCAGACGACTTTAAACGTATTTTGTCAAAAAAAAGAAAATCTCCATAATTAAATGGATAACCTATGACAAAAAGTGGAAAACATTGTGGCAAAAGAAGAAATTGCACGTTTTGTGCAATTTCTTCTTTTGTCACTTTGTTTTCAAAAAGCCGTCTGCTGCAGAGGCGTCTGAAAGCGTCTATATGAGGGAAAGGGATAAGGCTATTGTTGCAGTAATATAACTTAAAAAGTGTTGAAACAGCATAAAACCATATTAACTTTTATAAAATATACAATCCTCATAAAAAGAAAATTTCAAGGTCAGAACTTTTTAATTAACTGTTTGTAAATTTTCTCATCAAATGTTTTCATAAACTAAATAAACAATTTGATGAAAACATGCTAATCATAATAAAAAAAGAGATGTTCCCATCTCTTTGGTCTACCGACGGACGTGTGTAAAGCAATACATCCCTTTTCTTCGAAGGGGGCAAAATTACATATGTGCACAAAGGTCAGGATAAGATCAATATGATGAGTAAAATAATAAAGCAAGAAAGTCTATGGTCAGTTGTACATGTGTGTAAAGGAATGTTTGCAAGAAAAGCAGAAGTTTTAGGTTTTAATTCAGTATAATATAAAAATTCTTTGAAACAAGAGAGCTCAAGGAAACACAATTTGTCAATTGCCTTAAACCACTTAATATAACTATCAATAATAACAAGAGATGTTTGTGAAACATTATGCCCTCCTGTATGTCACACTGTCTGTAACATATGGAACATTCTGTAGTTATCAATCAGACAAGCTTTTTGTTAAAATAGATGCCCTCAAAATGGAAAGGGGTCATCTACTGGTCATGCATTAACTCCCTGCTGAGTTTGAGTACTGTAGGTCCAAGCATTAACCAGTAATTCATCAGACAAGCTTTGGTCTACGTAATGACCGACCAAAATGTGCAAAGGAATATACCGCCACTTCTTCAAAGGGGGGCATAACAATACTTATAGCAATCATTGTAACAGAAAAAGATCCCTTAGAAGATGGTTCTTGTGCACTGCACAGTTGCAAGTTGGTTACAAAATATCTGCATACCAAGTTTAAGAATATTGAACTATATGTGAGAAAATGGGTCTTTTAATCAGCAAAACAGAAACAGAGTTGTCACCAATAAAGGTAAATTTTGACAGACAGACAAAAGCAGATTGAAGCAGACGACTTTTGAAAACATTGAGACAAAAGAAGAAATTGCTCATATATGAGCAACTTCTCCATCATTTGCCACAAAGTTTTCAACTCTTTTCAATGATTAAACTTTTCCTTATGGAGTTTCCATTTTTGAAGTTTTCTGCAACAGATTTGATGTATGTGGAAAAGGATTTAAGTAAATTGTGACTTCTCCCTGCCTTACAAACATGCGAAACAAAAGCTAGACATTTAATAGATCCAATTGCCCTAAACCAAATGAATGGCCTTCACCTATTTACTGATTGCAATAACAAGTCACTCCTGAAGTAAACAGTTTTTGATATTGCAAATATAAGTGGGATGGTTGGAAATATTTTCAATACTAATTTTCTCAATACGTGGTGGTGCTTGATACACACACACACACACACACAGACAGTTAACGCTTTCCCACATACAACTATTTTGCAGCAGACTACAATAGAAACATCTAAGTAAATATCTAAAGAATCTCTAGAAATGAAGATATAATTATTGAAAAGAGTTGGAAAACTTTGTGACAAAAAACGAAATTGCTCATCATGAGCAATTTCTCCTTGTGTCTCAATGTTTTCAAAAGTCGTCTGCTGCAAAGGTGTCAGAATACATCTGAACGTGGGAAAGGGCTTATAAATGATACCCCGTCAAGGCAGTTGACACAAAAATATCACTTTGTCCAAATATCACAAACCTCAATTCAAATGTATTTGTGTTGATAAATCCAGACTTAGCAATAAGGTTAAAAGGAGTGTAAGCTAGTATAAAGGCTTTATAAAGAAATACCTGCAGAAGTGAAGTTACTTGCATGAAAAAAGCTGAGGAAAAGTTATGATTAATCATTATGAGTATTTTGTGTTGGAAATAGTGAGAAAATAAACTTTTTATCTGATACAGACGATAGAGCCTCTAGTAGCAAGTGATTTTTGAAAACATTTTGGGAACTTTACATCAATGATTTCAAACTCAATATTTATGTGTTCTCTGCTATAAAAACAACCGAGTTCAAATGTTGACATACGCAAAATTGACAGAATAATTCCTATTCATTTTCCATACGTTTACCCTCTCCCTCCTGCAAACACTTTTGTAGAAGACGACTTATGAAAACATTGTGACTGAAAGGAGAATTTGGTCATAATGAGCAATTTCTAAATTTGTCAATATGCTTTCATCTCTTTTCAATAATTATACTTTTATTTACAGTTTTTCTGTACTTTTGCCAAGACTTTAATGTCGTCTGCTGCAGATTTATTGTATGTGGGAAATGGTCAAATGTCTTTCCTCATATGTTTTAAAATCAGATAACTTAAAAACTATCCTAGCAAGTAACCAGTTATCTTAGACTTTTTGTACTGCTAAATTGAAAATATTGGTAGAAAATCTTAAAAAGTATAAAATTCAGACAGAAAAAAAAAGAAAATAATGGGAAATTTTATTAACAATTTCTCCTTTTCCAATAATGTTTTCAAAAGTTGTTTTCCTACAAAGGTATCACAAAGAGTGTCTGTACCAGATAAGGGTTAAGATCAGTCTAGCAAAACCTAACCACTGCAAAACGGTTACTTACGCTGGCTAACGTTGTTAACGATGTCGTAGATTGGGTTCTCCGCTCCTAGATATGATCAGAGATTTTGTTTTGTGTTGTTTTTTAAAATTTCTTCAAATTATCATAATTTTCCCCAATATATAACCCTTTCTAGCATACAACAAATCTGCACCAGAAGACTTTTGTGAAAACATTGTGGCATAATGAGCAATTTCTCTTTATTTTAAAATTCTCTATAATTAAATGGATAACCTATGACAAAAAGTGGAAAACATTGTGGCAAAAGGAGAAATTGCACGTTTTGTGCAATTTCTTCTTTTGCCACTATGTTTTCAAACAAGAGGCCCAAGAGGGCCAGTATCGCTCCACGGTCATAAGGCAAAAATAAAATCTCCAAACAGCCCTGCCCCGTGGTGGCTATTTTTTTTACCAACCACCATGGCTTAAAGGAATCTTGTAGAGTGTCACCAAAGGAATGTTTCTGCAAAATTATTTGAAAATATGCCTGACACTTTCGGAGGAGAAGATTTTTTAAGTTTTCACTATGGTCATATAAGTCAAAATAGCCCCGCCCTCTGGCGGCCATGTTTTTCGACCAATCAACATGGCTTGAAGGAATCTGATAGAGGGTCACCCAATGAACATTTCTACAAAATTATTTGAAAATCGGCTGAACACTTTCGGAGAAGAAGATGTTTTAAGTTTTCACTATAGCTATATAACGCAAAAAAGCCCCGCCCCCTGGCGGCCATGTTTTTCGCCCAATCAACATTTCTTGAAGGAATCTAATTAAGGTTCACACAAGGAACATTTCTACAAAATTATTTGAAAATCGGC
The DNA here is from genome assembly GCA_031761405.1 of Serripes groenlandicus. Lineage (NCBI taxonomy): Eukaryota > Metazoa > Mollusca > Bivalvia > Cardiida > Cardiidae > Serripes > Serripes groenlandicus. Next base: position 127,379,188 of record JASEVX010000002.1, read on the forward strand.
CTGACACTTTTGGAGGAGAAGATTTTTTAAGTTTGCTCTTTAGCCATATAGGCAAAATAGCCCCGCCCTGTGACGGCCATGTTTTTTTACCAATCAACATGGCTTGAAGGAATCTGATAGAGGGTCACCCACGGAACATTTCTACATAATTATTTGAAAATCTGCTGAACACTTTTTGAGAAGAAGATTATTTAAGTTTTCACTATAGCTATATAAGGCAAAAAAGCCCCGCCCCCTGGCGGCCATGTTTTTCGCCCAATCAAAATTTCTTGAAGGAATCTAATAAAGGGTCACCCAAGGAACATTTCTACAAAATTATTTGAAAATCGGCCTGACACTTTCGGAGAAGAAGATTTTTTAAGTTCTCACTATTTTTTTCTTTCGGTTGCCATGGAAACCAGAATTTTGAATGGATCAAAAAAATTTGAAGGAATTTAGTAGAGGACATTGAGAGGATGCTTCCCATGAAGTTTCAACCAAATTGGCCAAGTGGTTAGGGAGAAGAAGTCGTTTAAAGGAAAAAGTTAACGCACGCACGCACGCACGCACGCACGACGGACAATTCGCCATGACATAAGCTCGACTGGCTTTCAGCCAGTGGAGCTAAAAACCAACTGTTGCAGAGGCGTCGGAAAGCGTCTATATGAGGGAAAGGGTTAAACACGCAATTTTTGATCACATTCAACTGACCTGATATTTGCAAAAGAATGACAGAAAAAATATCTGTTTCTGATGATCATAAACATCCAATGACACCATCAAAGGTTCGGAATTCTTCCTAACGTTTGAAAACACGTCTCCCTATTTGTAGATTTATTCATTGATAAGATCTCTTTTCCCTGAAAAAACCTATCTATTAACCCTTTCCCACATTCATACGCAATAGCTTCAGACAACTTTTGAAAACATTTTTAACTTTATTTAACAATTAAGCTATCTTTTATGAAGATTTCTCAGTTTTTTGTCACTATGTTTTCAAAGTCGTCTGCTGCAGATTTTTGTATGTGGGAAAGGGGTTCAGGAAACATCAAACAACAGCCGTATCTTGAGAGGACAAAAGCGGAACTGTTTATTGATTTTAGTCATCTCTGCATTGGACATTTTAAATTACTTTCTTTGAAGAAAAGCTTTTATACAAGTATACAACATTTTGGGCATTTTCACCATTTCTGATAATTATTTTCAAGGTTGTCTGCAATTTTCCATTTTCCATTTTACCCAAGGCCAATTGCTTCAGGTGTTAAATGTTTTCTGTATCAGTGACAGGGCTTACCCCTTCCCACCTACAGATGCTTTCTGATGCCTCTGCAATTTTTAAAACATTGAGACAAAAGGTAAAATTGCTAATTACAAGCAATTTCTCCCTGTGACACACTGCTTTCAACAATGTTTACAACTCTGTTCAATAATGTTACTTTCATATATAAAAATAACCCATATTTTTGCCTAAATGTTTTCAAAGTCATCAACTGCAGAATTGTTTTAAGTGGAAAAGGGTTAACCCTTTCCCTCATACAGACGCTTTCTGACGCCTCTGCAGCAGACGGCTTTTTGAAAACATAGTGATAAAAGAAGAAATTGCTCAAAACGAGTAATTTCTCCTTTTGCAACAATGTTTTCCACTTTTAGTCATAGGTTATCCATTTTCTACTTTTTGACAAAATATGTTCAAAGTCGTCTGCTGCAGAATGGTCGTTTGAGGGAAAGGGTTAAATTACCTGTTGTGCAAAGTTATGGCGTCTAGCTGCATGTGGGGAATTCTGGTCTGGTCCCAGGCTGATTGTGTCTTCTACACTAATATGACGACGTTGGCGATAAGTGGCCGCTGCCCTGCTTCTTGAATCTTCTGTTGGAGAAGATGACTCTGAGGATCTGGAGGGAAAAGATAAAAATAATAAAATCAGCTTACAGACATATCTCATGTTCTTAACACATTCCCACATATAATTAGAAAACATCTACCAAACAAATATTGAAAATGTTTATAAATAAAGGTATAATTTCTGAAATAAAAATACAAAATGATCATTCAGAGCAATTTCTTTTCTACCAGCAATGGTTTCAAATGTCGCCTGATACATAGGTGTCAAATGTCATCTGCTGTAGAGGCATTAAAGGTCGACGTTGTAAAATGTCGGCCTCTTTTTACCAAAGGTCAAGGGTTCGACTCCCATGATGAACGGGTTCTGCCTTTGGGATTTTTCAACAATAACGGAGGGAGTACTGGTTATGTCTCCAGGAAGCAGACATTGAGCGTGATCAATATAAGCTTAAAGTTTGTTTAGCAATCGATGTAAAATAAATAAATAAATAAAGGTTGATATCTGTTAATTTATGCCTTCCGCACTAGAGGCGTCAAAAGTTGTCTGCATAAGGGTATACTAACATGGTGGGTCGTTCCCATTGCGTGACCCGTGTGATGTGATTCACAAAATAACTTCTGCCGTTCGCATCCGTCCTTTCTTCCCAATCAGTGGGTAACGGTAGCGACTGATTGGACTGTGTGAGCGTTGAGTTAGTCTCAACGTCTGGTGCGGGAACTTCAGTATTAGGGTTTCTGTAAATATAAATAGACAAAGTTTGACAAGAATATTAGAATAACCCTTTCCCACATACAGCAAATCTGCAGCAGTAGACTTTGAAAATGACTACTAAAAATATGGAAAATCTCTATACTTGTAGGTATAATTACTTCAAAAAGTTGAAAACATTGCGGCAAAAGGAGAAATTGCTTTTTTTGAGCAATTCCTCCTTTTGTTACAATGTTTTCAAATGTCGTCTGTTGCAGAGGCCTCAGAAAACGTCTATATGAGGGAAAGAAATAAGTGTTCCAGTAAATGTACTCAGAAATCTTCTATTTGTAAATATGTTTTGTATTTTTGCCTAGATGTTTTCGAAGTTGTCTGCTGCAATTTTGTAGAATGTTGAAAAAGGTTAACCCTTTCCCACATACGGCAATTCTGCAGCAGACAACTTTTTTTTGAACATATTTTGTTAAAAAATAGAAAATCTCCATAATTGAATGGATAACCTATGACAAAAAGTGGAAAACATTGTGGCAAAAGGAGAAATTGCACTTTTGTGCAATTTCTTCTTTTGTCACTATGTTTTCAAAAAGCCGTCTGCTGGTAACCCGGCTTAATTACTTACACACATGTCATGTGTAAACAGTGGTATTTGACTGTAAGTTACATGCGAAAAAACACTCGCTGTGACCATAACAAATCAATAACAGTAGGCAGAGTTATCAACCTGTCAGATCTAGTGGTTTCAGCCAACCGAATCACGTCAGTAATAGTCAATTAACGTGATATATATACCCAATAATCATTAGTGACAATTGTTCCCTGGGGCTATGTGTTAATCCATGAATGCTAGCGAATTACCAATGGAACGGTCTCATTAAAATATTCCCTTAACCCTTTCCCACTTGCAGACGCATTCCGACGCATTTGCAGCAGACGTCTTTTGAAAACATAGTGACAAAAGAAGAAATTGCACAGAACGTGCAATTTCCCCTTTTGTCACAATGTTTTCCACTTTTTGTCATAGGTTATTCATTTAATTATAGAGATTTTCTATGTTTTGACAAAATACGTTCAAAGTCGTCTGCTGCAGAATTGTCTATGTGGGAAAGGGTTAAATGAATTTTGGTCCAAATTTTTACTTTCTGTATGCGATGTTTGCAAACTGGTGCAAATCAGTGATTTAATAACTACATTGAACCTGATAAATTTGATTTTGGTTAATAAAATTGAATCTTATTTAATATGTTTTTCTATGTAAAACTGACACTCTATGCCCTGTTTCAGTGAGGGACCTAAATAGGTGACTCTTTTATTTTGTTATTTCAATTTGAAGAGTTCTATTGCATCATTTGATTTTGTGGTCTCAAGCTTAAACATTTCTGTCAATAGCTTTTGAAGCTTTTGTAAATATGGATAAAATGCATACATTTTATGCAGAATATTTCAAATAACCTAGTGAAAAATAATCTTAAAAAAAAAGTATCAATTTTCTCCCATCTGTCAAGCTCCACCAAAATGTCTCTTTTCCAAATTGCATTTTGAATGCTGCACTTCAGGTCTTTTGCAACACCGTAATGTTATTTGAATTGGTCACTACCCTTAAATCATGTACATGGTGTGCTCTTAATATTATCTTTGAACAGAAGTAGAAAAAAACCCACTTTAAAACACTCAAGCATCCGCGATAATTCAGGCTACCAGCTTCCAAATCTGGTAACCCAGTGGGTTACCACACAATTCTAAAATTTGTCGGACAGTGTAACTTTATCCCACATCCAACAAATCTGCAGCAGAAGACTTTGAAATGATATCTTTGAAACATATGGAACATATCTTTATAAAGGTAAGTATGATTATTGAAAAGAGGTTGAAACATTGAGACAAAAGGAGAAAGTGCTCATTATGAGCATTTATTTCTTTTGCCACAATAATTTAAAAAGTTGTCTGCTAAGAGCTCAAAGATAGTGGAAAATAGATAAATTGCAATTTATGAACAATTTCTGTCTGTTTCAGATAAAGGATTAACCCTTTCCCACATAAAGAGACTTTCTGACAATTCTGCAGAAGATATTTTTTGAGAACATTGTGACAAGAAAAAAGAAAAAGCACATTACAAGAAATTTCGCCTTTTGCCAAAATGTTTTCAAATCAATAATTAATTTTTACATTAAAGAAATTTTCAATAATTTTCCCTGGATGTTTTTAAAGGCATCTGCTGCTAATTTGTTGTATGTTATGAAACTATAATTATTAAATAGACTTGAAAACAGTGTTGCAAAAGGAGAAATTGTTCATGATGTGCAAATTCTTTTTTTGTCAGAATGTTTACAAAAGTTGTCTGCTGAAGAGACATCAGAAAACACCCGTATGTGTGCAAGGCTTCAATAAAGACAAGATGCCGTTGGTCACTTACTCAACTGGACGTTGCCATTGTGTAGTTCTGAGGACATGGTTTACATAGAATTTTCTTCCATTTGAATCCGTTTTCTCTTCCCATCCTGCAGGAAGTGGTTCCAGTGGCCCGGTTCCTGTTTCCGAAGCATCAGATTGAGTGGCTTCAAAATCGTCTGTGGTACCAGTAGCTGGCGCACTTTCAGTTTCAGGTTCTGTGTCTTCAGTGGTTATAGCTGAGAATCCATCCAATAGCTCCCAACCAGCCTGTGATATGAATTACATAATATTATTTATATTGGTTTCAATGCAACAGACCACAGGCCTGAAACTGGGCCAGTACAAAATAATTTGATTAAAGCAAGTTGGCCTTGAATTATGCAATGTGATTTGTCATGCCTACCACAATAACTTTCGGAGAAGATTTTTTTAAAGTTCTCAACCATACAAGGCAAAACACCCCACCCCTGATAACCACAGTTTTCCAGCAATCAACATGGCTTGAAGGAATCGGTTAAAAGGTCACCCAAGAAACATTTCTACAAAATTATTTGTAAATTGACCCTCTGGTAGCCATGTTTTTCGACTAACCAACATGGCTTGAAGGAATTTGTTAAAAAAGACCACCCATGTGTTGCCATGAAAACCAGAATTCTACATGGATAAAAAATATATAAGGAATTTTGGTGAGGACATGGAGAGGATGCTTTCCATGAAGTTTCCTTCCAATTGACCCACAGGTTACAGAGCAGAAGATATTGATGATTGATGGATGACACACACATACAAAGGCCGATCACAATAACTCATCTTGAGCACTTCATGCTCAGGTAATAGTGTCGAAAAGAAATCAAGAAATGTCCACAGACCAACGGACCGACCAACAGACGGACCAACCGACCGATAAACCGACAAGCGTGACTCCTATATAGCCCCCATATACTATGTATCTTGGGGTATAAAAATGCTCATTATGAACATTATGAGGAAAAGGGTTAGCTTTATACTCAAAATTTGTCATATGTTCGCAAATATTTTCAGAACTGACTCATATTTAACCTTTCCAACATACAACAATTTTGCAGCAGACGACTTTGAAAACATCTAATGACCTTATTTATTATCAGGAATTTCTCCCTTTGCCAAATTGTTTTCAAAAGTAGTCTGCTGTAGATGCATTAAAATGCGTTTGAAAATGGTTATAGGTTTAATATATCATGACGGGTACATAGATAGAAGGGGGAAGCAGCTAAACGTATGTACAGTGCAGACTCTGTGCAAACTCTGTACAGCAACATCAGACGGAAGCAGAACAATGTGGTTGCTCTTGATGCATTATTCTATAGGGGTTAATTCAAATCAAAACAGGAGCCTATTTGTTGCATTGAGATCGTCAGCAAAAAAATATGTTTTAAGTCTTTCCCTCATAAAGATGCTTTCTGACGCCTCTGCAGCAGACAGCTTTTTTAAAACACAGTGACAAAAGAAGAAATTGCTCAAAACAAGCAATTTCTTCTTTTGCCACAATGTTTTCCACTTTTATTCATAGGTCACCCATTCAATTAAAGAGATTTTTAATTTTTGACAAAATATGTTCAGTCGTCTGCTGCAAAATTGTTGTATGAGGGAAAGGGTTAAAAGAAAATTTGGACCACCTTTGTCTAAATAAGTATATTTTAGTGAAACTTGGTCTCTGACATTTCCCATTGGTGGATAACATTTCCATTAACCCCTTCCCCCATATAGACGCTTTCTGACGCCGCTGCAGCAGACGGCTTTTTGAAAACATAGTGACAAAAGAAGAAATTGCTCAAAACGAGCAATTTTTCCTTTTGCCACAATGTTTTCCACTTTTATTATCCATTCAATTATAGAGATTTTCCATTTTTTGACAAAATATGTTCGAAGTATCTGCTGAAGAATTGTCGTTTGAGGGAAAGGGTTAAGATATAATCAATCCAACCATTAAATGTGGCTCTGGACGGACGGACGGACAGACAGACTGATGGACGATGCCAAACCAATAACCCGGCTGCCTTTTGCTTGCGATTATTATTCCTGTGGGAGAAAATTGAGTTGTTAATTAATACCTCCTGTTGTGCGACTTCCTCTTCTGGCATATCAGACTCTCCGTCATTACAGTAGGCAAGATACAACCATAACTGACCTTTTACGCGTGACCTTATACTGAAAAGAGGTAGAATTATTGTCATACTGTATGTTTGGAAGACAATTAACCTCTTCCGTCATACAGACCTTTTCCAAACAATCTGCAGCAGAAAGCTTTAAAAAACATTGCAGCAAATTAAAAATTGCACAAAATATATAATAATACTATATATAATAATTATACACTCATTTATGAATATTCCCATCATTTTGCTAGGATTTTGCAAAGGTCATCTGCTACAGATTTGTTGTATGTGGGAAAGGGTTAACTAAACAGTGCCATTATTTCTTGTCAAATTTATTGTTCAATAGAGTGAATTATTCAGGATATGCACTCTTATTTATCCATAATCCATGAAATGCTTGTACACAAAAATAGGTTTTCTGTCACCATTATTTAAAAAAATCTGATCAAACATATATTTAACTAGAGATTGCTTTTTTGAAAAAGCGCTTGTCTCCCCATGTGTGTGGTTGTAGGGGAGGAAATGAAATGAAATGATGGAGATGATTTTTTTAGTTTTGGACTGGAGATGAAGCAACAGTGACAATCCTCAGTTATTGAGCGAAAACCATTTTTCAGCTGAGGGTTACCATGACCTTGGTCTTTGACCTAGTGACCTCAAAATCAATAGGGGTCATTTGCTGCTGGTGACCAACCTGCACACCAAGTATGAAGTTCCTGGGCCCAAGCAATCTTCAGTTATTGAGCGGAAACCATTTTTCAGCCAAAGGTCACTGTGACCTTGACCTACTGACATCAAAATCAATAGGGGTCATCTACAGGTTAGGACCAAGCTGCACACCAAGTATGAAGTTCCTGGTTATAAGCGTTCTTGAGTTATTGAGTAAAATACATTTTTCAGCTGAAGGTTACTGTGACCTTCAACATTTGACCTTGTGACTTCAAAATCAAACAAATTCAATAAAGGTCATTTACAGGTTAGGACCAACCTGCACACCAGGTATGAAGTTCCTCAATATAAGCATTCTTTAGTTATTGATTTACAGGTTAGGACCAACCTGCACACCAGGTATGAAGTTCCTCAATATAAGCATTCTTTAGTTATTGAGAGGAAACCATTTTTCAGCTGAAGGTTACCATGACCTTGACCTTTAACCTAGTGACCTCAAAATCAATAGGGATCATCTACTGGTGGTGACCAACCTGCACACCAAGTATTAACTTCCATGGCCAAAGCATTCTACAGTTATTAAGCAAAAACAATGTTTCAGCTCATTGTCACTGTGACCTTGACTTTGACCTCAAAATTAATAGGGTCTTCTACTGGGCATGGCCAACCTGCATACCAAGTATGGAGTTCCTCGGCCCAAGCGTTCTTCAGTTATTGAGTGGAAACCATTTTTTACCTCACAAGGTCACCATGACCTTGACCTTTGACCTTCTAACATCAAAATCAATAGGAGTCATCTACTGGTCATGACCAACCTGCATACCAAGTATGAAGATCCTATGCCCAAGCGTTCTTCAGTTATTGAGCGGAAACAAGTGTGAAGGATGTGACCTTGACCACTGTGACCTTGACCTTTGACCTAGTGACCTTAAAATGAATAGGGGTAATTTGCTGGTGGTGACCAACCTGCACATCAAGTATGAAGTTCCTGGGCCCAAGCAAAAACTATTTATCAGCTTATTGTCACTGTGACCTTTCAAGCTCATGGTTACTGTGACCTTGACTTTAGACGTACTGACCTCAGGTCCAAGCGTTCTTCAGTTATTGAGCGGAAACCACTTTTTACCTCACAAGGTCACCATGACCTTGACCTTTGACCTTCTGTTATCAAAATCAATAGGGGTCAGCTACTGGTCATGACCAACCTGCATACCAAGTATGAAGTTCCTATGCCCAAGCGTTCTTCAGTTATTGAGCGGAAACAAGTGTGACAGACGGAAGGACGGACGGACGGACGGAACGGGCAAAAACAATATGTCACCCCCATGTAATGGGGGAGACATAATTATTGTATTATTGAAAAGGGTATTGAAAACATGGTGGCAAGAGAAAATTTACACGTTTTGAGCAATTTCTCTTTTTGTTACAATAGTTTCAAAGGTCATCTGCAGCAAGTCAACAAATGGGAAAGGTTTAAGAGATTTGATAGAGTAAATCTTTAAAAAGTTATCTACTTTTAAAATTTTCCACATATAGACGCTCTCTGATGCCTTTGCAGAAGACAACTTTTGAAAACATTGTAGCAAAAGGTGAAATTGCTCAATATTTTCGACTTTTACTTTCTTTTATAGATAGTTTTCATATTTCACGATAGATGATTTCAAAGTCGTCTGCTGCAGAATTGATGTATAAGGTAAAGGGTTACACTATTTTGAGCATAATCTTGATGCAGCAGACAACGTTTTGATTTTTTTTTGAAATTTCCTTTTTGCCCACAATCTAAATTTATATCTAAATCATACTTTTAAATTTCCGGGTGTTTCATGATGAGCAATTTCCATATTATTGCCTAGCTAATTTCAGTCATCTGCTGCAGATTTATTGTATGTGAGGGAAAGGGTAAATTAAAACCTCAAAAACCAGTTATCTGACAAAAGGATATAATTTCTGAGAAGACAAGAATCCATTCAAAGGATGAAGAAAATGAAAGTCACTTCATAAATAATAATCATGCCAGTTGAACAAACTGAAGTACATTGTATATTTGTCAAGACCATTCTTGGAATGGCAAGTTCTAAAACTGGTCAGACACAAGCACTATCCAATCTTAAAACTCAACAAAATATGCTTAACCTATTTTTTAAACCCTTCCCACATATAGATGCTTTCTGACGCCTTTGCAACAGACAACTTTTGAAAACATCGTGACAAACGGAGAAATTGCTCCAAACAAACAATTTCTCCTTTTGCCACAATGTTTTCAATAATCACACTTTCAATTATGGAACATTTTTACATTTTTGTTGAGATGTTCTCAAAGTCATCTGCTGCATATTTGTTGTATGTGGGAAAGGGTTAAATGCCATTTCCCACATATTGACTCACTTGTGACAGGTTTCTTTGGCAGACATTATGGTAAATGAAGAAATTTAGCATAATTCTACTGTCATTTATTGAGACTTTCCATGATTTTGCCTAGACGTTTTTTTAGTTGTCTGCTGCATATTTGTTGTTTGTGGGAAAGGGTTTAGTGTGACAGACAGATAATGTGATAAAGCAGAAGTTTATTAAACAATTGGAGATTAACACCATTTACAACAGTATTTCAGTTATATCGCGGCAGCCAGTTCATCTAACCATTTGTTTCCTGGCTTTCTCACACCAGTACTCCACACAACATTCTTCTCATGCTACCTTCCCATATAAACAGATTGAGTGACAAACCAGTAGAACATGTGACATAGAAGTCATTTCTATGCGTGTTCCCAGATAACGGGCTACCAGAGGTCCAGATAAGGAGGGGTATATATATATACAGCTCTTTTCCACACATTATCTCTGTTATTATCAAACCAAACCCTGTGATGTGATACTCAAAATTTACAAAATAACATAGGGTTAGATGGTCAAAAAAGGCTTTTAGAACTTGCAAAACACCCCTTATCTAGAGGCTGGGCTACCTTCCAACTATGGAACCAATTGGTGGAAGGCTAATCATAAATGACAGTAGTTTCAAAGACTTTAGTCAATCATCAGAAAAAAATGAATGGCCATACTTGGGTTCAAATTCACAACCCCTGGTTGTTTCCCTGAGTTTCCCTGCCGTACAAAAAAACTTTAGCAGCTACATGGTTTTGATGGCACACATTTTACTTTATTTGATTTTTATCAAAAGGTTACACAAAAAGAGTTATATGGTTATTCCAGCATTAAGAACATGTGTTAGCTAGACAAAGATAATGAATGTGGAAGCAGGACCAAAGTATTTACATTAACAGGTCAAAAATCAATGGTTTTGAAAAGTTGGTCACAGGTCAAGGTCAAAACAACAAAGTGTCACACGGATTACGCATGTCAAACATGAAAGCACTTTCCCTGATGGTCAACAGTTTTGGCCGCGCACTATCTCTGATGGTCAACAGTTACTGGTATGGCAAATTATAAAGTTTAATGAACAGAAAATTCAGACACATGGAGCAAGCTATATGCTAGAGATCTTTAAATCTGTGGGCATCCAAAATTCCCGGGGATTGGAACATGGACACCAGGCCCAGTAATTGGATCTCTAACGCTGGGCCAGCTCCATATGAGGAAAGCATCCATGGAGAAAGGTGGTGATTTGAAACATTGGGGAGTAACAGTCAAGTTAACTTATCAATGAAAGTATTGAGAATTCCTTTGGGGTTTTCCGCTGCATCTTGGACCATAATCGCCACGTTGAATGAAAGTTTAAAAATAAAAATATATATGTCTTATATTAATTATGGTTGTGATTTTAGCCATCATGTAATAATGAATGTGGAAGCAGGACCAAAGCATTTACATTAACAGGTCAAAAATCAATGGTTTTGAAAAGTTGGTCACAGGTCAAGGTCAAAACAACAACTAATTTGGTTAAATTGTAAGTGCTTGTCACACGGATTACGCATGTCAAACATGAAAGCACATTCCCTGATGGTCAACAGTTACTGGTATGGCAAATTATAAAGTTTAATGAACAGAAAATTCAGACACATGGAGCAAGCAATATGCTAGAGATCTTTAAAATCCAAAATTCTAGGAAAAAGTATGAAGACTCGGAGGACATTAGGGAAAAGAAATTGCTTCATCATTTTCAACAATGTTTTCCAAAGTGTCTGCTACAGATGCATCACAATATGGTTCTTTATGTAAGAGATTAAAAGCAACAAATCCACTCAAACAAATTGTTAAACCTCACAAAACCATAGCAGCTAAGCCATAGCAACAAAAATCAGTTAAGTATGTTTTTGCAGTCTAATCAGAAGCATTGATGTCTGCCTTTAGGAATTTTTAATTCTCAGAAAGGCTATTTAGCTTTCTTAACCCTTTCCCTCTTATAATTGAATGGATAACCTATGACTAAAAGTGGAAAATATTGTGGCAAAAGGAGAAATTGCTCAATTTCTTCTATTGTCATTATGTTTTCAAAAAGCTGTTTGCTGCAGAGGCATCAGAAAGCGTCTATATGAGGGAAAGGGTTAACCCTTGTTGGTACTTCAAATCCTATGCTGTGGGTACTCAAAAGAATTGGGTTAAATAGAGTTATATGAGAGATATTGCGCGCAAAGAAATGCATTTCTTCTTTTCTATGTATCTTGATTGAAAAAAGGATGCTTATATTAGGTTTTGGTGCATTACAAATAATTTAATGCAGACTGAGGTAACTTTGTCTGAGAGGCTAATACAATTTAGAAAACAGTTCACCCTTTCCCACATACAGGCGCTTTCTGAGGCCTTAACTGCAGACAACTTAAGCAATCAGTGTGACAAAAAAAGAAATTGCTCATAATGAGTAATATCTCCATTGCCACAATGCTTCAAACTCAATCAAATTAATTTACAGATTTTTTTTTTTTTTTTTTTTGGCCAAGATGTTTTTAAAGTCGTCTGCTGTTGATTTGTTGTCTGTGGGAAAGGGTTAAAGAACAGAACTATACAGATATTTGCAAGAATTGTGCATACAAACCAACCGTCTCCTACAAAGTTAGAAATGGAATTTCAGAATGTGCTTTATCAATGAGTCATTAATAAATGACAACCGTTTAATCTGAAATGATCTTTCTATGTTTGTTTGCTTTACCTCTTCCTTTTCTCTTATCATATGCATTTTCACGCATCTGTAGCAGAACATATTTGAAAACATTGCATTTTAAAGTATAAATGCTAACAATAAGCTATTTCTTCTTTTGCCACAATTATTTTTAGCTCTGTTAACCGTTACAGACACATTTTGTGGCTTTTTTTTTAGCAATTTTTCAGTTGCTCACAATGCTTTTTACAAGGTTTCAAAAAGTGTACTATTAATTGGCTATACTTTCAAACATATCCATAGACGATGAAAAATAATAATATCTTGTAGGGGGCCCTACTCTTTCACAAAACTGCTGAAAAGTATGTGAAAAAGAATTGTATGGAACTATTTCCCTTTTCTTACTATGTTCTATTCTTGAATCTCAATATCTGTATTTCAGTTGTCAAGACTTAAAAGTCTTTTATCTTATTAAGAAGAGGCCCAAGAGTATCGATCCACTGTCATTAGGGCAAAAATTAAATCTCCAAACAACCCTGTCCCCTGGTGGCCATGTTTTTTGACCAATCACCATGGCTTGAAGGAATCTCGTAGAGTGTCAACCAAGGAAAATTATTTGAAAATTGGCCCAAAAGTTTAGGAGGAGAAGATTTTTAAAGTTTTCACTAAAGCCAATATAAGGCTAACAGCCCTGCCTCTCTGTCAGCAATATTTAAAGACCAATCAACATGGCTTAGTGGAATCTGATAGAGAGTCACCATAGGAAAATTTCTACAAACAATTTTGAAAATCAGCCAAATACGAGAAGTTTTCACTATAGCCATATAAGGCAAAATAGCCCTGCCCCCTAGCGGACATGTTTTTTGACCAATCAACATGGCTTGAAGGAATCTGATAGAGGGTCACACAAGGAACATTTCTACAAAATTATTTGAAAATCAGCCTGACACTTTCAGGAGAGAAGATTTTTTAAGATTTCACTAGTTATTTCTTTCGGTTGCCATGGAAACCTATATTGTGCATGGATCCAAAAAATTGAAGGAATTTAGGAAAAGACATTGAGAGGATAGTTCCTATGAAGTTTCATCTTAATTGGCCACTTGGTTAGGGAGGAGAAGTCGTTTGAAGCAAAAAGTTGAGGCACACACGCACAACGGACAATTCGCCATGACATAAGCTTGAATGGCTTTCAGCCAGTGGAGCTAAAAACCAAATGAGCTCAAAATAGCTTGACAGGTTGATTGTTACTTTCACCGGTGACCTTTGCATTGAACAATTATACTTTCATTTGTAGGTAATATTCTCTATCTTTGCAGAGATGTTTTCAAAGTTGTCAGCTGTAGATTTGTTGTATGTAGAAAACAAATATTCCCAATGTAGATTTGTTGTATGTTAAAACAAATATTCTGAAAAATGTTTTACAGAGCAAGAAAAATTCTGACTTACCTTCTTGGCCTTAGCATGTAGCCTTTCCCTACTACAGTCACCCCACCGCGTTCTGTAGCAATCTGCATGTGTTTCAGAGTTATCTCAACCAAACCCAGAAAGTCATCTCTAGTCTGGAAAAAACAAGACATGCTTTTGAAACACCCATGCCTCTCTAGGTAGCAACACAATTTCCCAGAAGTAGGTCAAAATGTCAGTGAAAAATGTACGAAGATCAAAATTGTCCGTACCACTAGTAACGTCTTGTCACAAGGAACATGCATGCCTTATATGGAAAGATGATAATCAGTCTAGAGCTTAAGATAAGAGACATTTTTCATGTTCTAAACATCCTTATTTGACACTCAAACTCTATGTTATGTGTACTCAAAAATAATTGTCTCATGTACAGTTTGGTTGAGCTATAAGAGGTCACGTGTTCGATCCCCGGCCGGGTAATACCAAAGTCTTTAAAAATGGTAGTAATGGCTGCCCTTCTTGATGCTCAGGCTTGCGGGGTTAGCATTACGACTAACTGGGTGGTGTCAGGATTAATGGATCAGTATAACTGGTAACTTACCAAGGAAACGACGTGATATAACTGAACAATTGTTAAAAGGCGCGTAAAACACAAAACAATCAATGAGAAATTAAAGATATATTGTGAGGGAATAGATTCAGTTTACATTCCTTTAATTAACAAGTCCTTTGCCAACCGGTAAAGGTAATGGCCAATGTTGTTAAGTTTTCTAATCTCACTTTCAGGGGATTAAAGTAAAGTCAGGAAAACTATTCAACAACAAAAAAATGTTGGTGATACTTAATTTGGGGCCGAAATTATAATGAGTAATTTCACCTTTACCTATCTCCGATATTGGTTTATCCATTTCATACATGTATACAGATGCATTTTGACATATCTGCATTGTAGAAAAGCAATTCCCACAATATTATCATCTTTATTACCACAGAAGATTCCATATTTATAAAACACTTTTTCCATATAGACATTGTTTAACCCTTCCCCCCCAGCAGCAGACAACTTTTGAAAACATTGAGGCGAAACAAGAAAATCGCTCATAATAATAATGTTCTCCTTTTGCCACAATGTCTTCAACCATATTCAATTAATATAATTTCATTTATAGAAATGTTATATATTTGCCTAGATCTTTTCTAAGTCTTCTTATGTATATTTGTGATTGATTGGAGTTTAACCCTTTCCCACATACAACATATCTACGGCAGACAACTTTGAAAAAAAGTTAGTCAAAAATTTGTAAATCTCTTTAAGTAAAAGAACAATTATTGGGTTGAAATCATTGTGGCAAAAAGAGATATTGCTTATCATGTCTACTGCAAATGCGTCAAAATGCATTTGGAGATTGGAAAGGGTTAACACAAACCCTGGTTTACTTACCACCCTATTAGAGTCAAACACTTCAAACAGAACCGCATTGTCTCTAGGATTCACCTGTAAAAATAATATAGAAAAAAAAATTAATGGCCTAGATAAAAAGTAAAGAAAACTCTTTCAAACTTTATGTTTTGGGAACTCGAAATAATGGACTCATAAAGCTGCCAATTTCGGCCTTTTCTCACATACAGACACTTTCTGACTCTTCTGCAGCAGACAATTTTTGAAAACATTGTGACAAAAGAAGAAATTGCTCAAATGAGTAATTTCTTCTTTTGCCACAATGTTTTCCACTCTATTTAATAATTAATATCTCATTTATGGAGATTTTTCATGTTTCTGTCAATATGTTTCTAAAGTCGTCTGCTGCAGAATTGTTGTATGTAAGAAAGGGTTAAGTACACACAACATTTGAGTGTCAAACAAGGATTTTAGAACAGGTTTAACACTTTTTATCAAGAGCTTTAATCAGTTTTAAACTTTTCCCAGATGCCTTTTGAAAAAAATTGAGGCAAAAGGATAAATTGCTCTGCTGCAGTGGTGTCAGAAAGCATCTGTATGAGGAAAAGGATTAAATGACAGAAAGTATAAAGATACATATCCTAAAAGCATTGACATTTAACACTTTTCCAGAAGATGGCCCTGGTTCGCTCACATGAATTATGCAATGTTATTCGTCATGCCTACCACAATAACTTTTGTTTACCAACCAACATGCCTTGAGGTAATCTTAGCAAAACAGCCCCACCCTCTGGGGTCCATGTTTTTCAACTAATCAAAATGACTTGAAGGAATCTAATAGAGGATCACCCAAAGAACATTTCTAGAAAAAATGATTTGGAAATCGGTCAGATACTTTTGGAGAAAAAGACTTTTAAAGTTTTCACTTTAGCCAAATAAGGCAAAACAGTCCCAACCCCTGGTGGCCATTTTTCGACCAATCATTATGGCTTGAAAGAATGTAATAAAGGGTCACCCTATGAACATTTCTACAAAATCATTTAAAAATCAGACAACCAGTTTGAGAGGAGAGGTGTTTTTAAAGTTTGTTTCTTTTGTTTGCCATGGAAATCTGAGTTCTACATGGATAAAGAAGTTATGTTGAAGACATTAAGAGGATGCTTTCTGTGAAGTTTCAATCCCACTTGACCCACTAGTAACAGAGAAGATGTTGACGTATGCCGGACAAAGGGCGATCACAATAAAAATGGCACCCATTTCAGCAGATGACTTTTGAAAAGAAGAAATTATTGAAATTTTGCACCACTACAGTGCATGTGGGAAAGGGTTAACATTGTATTTCCAGATTCCAGATATAAAATCTTTTTCCTTAGATGTTTGAAAGCACACATGTTAGTAAATGTTATATCAGGTAAACAGGAAGAGTGTACACATAAAGCTTTTTACTTACCCTAAATAGGTACTCTTCACCCCAATTCGGATTCAACGTCTACAAACAAAAAACAATTTATAAAATTTAAAAAATATTGTTAACAAGGTAACCTTATTTACTTATTTAATTGTGGTTGGTTAATTAGGGTTTGTCCATCTCAAGCAATATATCAATGAAAGTATCTTATAGGTACTTATACACATTGCAATTAGAAGTTAAACATTTTTTCGATTGGCATTGATTAATGCTTTCCCACATTTGCAGCACATTACTTTATCGGGTCAGGCATAAATCAATCGTGGCAACACCCTTTATGTCTTGATCTCAAACATCATGATATATTGGTCTGCAATAGAGTTTACTTTTGACTATATATACAGTGTTTACAAGTATAGTATGCAGGGTACCAGACATACTAATTTACTGTATAATAATATACTGAGTACCACACGATACTGCAAGTCACCATTGTTCATATACAACTTACTAAAATACCA
Organism: Serripes groenlandicus; assembly: GCA_031761405.1. NCBI lineage: Eukaryota > Metazoa > Mollusca > Bivalvia > Cardiida > Cardiidae > Serripes > Serripes groenlandicus. Next base: position 127,396,693 of record JASEVX010000002.1, read on the forward strand.
TAGTACACTGGGTACTAGACTAAGCAAAAGGAAGCAGAAATATGAGGGACAAAAGGGACCAAATTGTCAAGTGTGAAGGAAAAGTTTGAATTTACACATGTGGGCCATTTGCCATGAAGAGGATGAATGAGGAAGGTTGATTCTGACCCCTCCGCAGCAGATGACTGTTGAAGATATTGTGGTAAATGAAGAAATTGTTCAAAATTACTAACTTCTCCTTTTGCCCCAATGTTTTTAACCTTATACAATAATTAAACTTTCATTTATAGAGAATTTCCATATGTTTACTTAGGTGTTTTTGATGTCATCTGCTGCAGATTAACTGTATGTGGAAAGAGTTAACCTATTTTGTTTCCTTGGTAATTTCTCACCAGTACTAAAGAACCTGTGTTCAAATCTTGCCCAATACATAAAGAAATTACACACCAAAAAATGGAATTCACCGTTTCCGGTTCTGCAGCATATGGCCTTATACCCTTTACCATCTGCAGCTCTATAAATGGAAATTTAATTGTATAATTGTGTTCACATCATTGTGGCAAATGGAGAATTTTCCTGTAATGACAATTTTCTCCTTTTGCCAGAATGTTTCCAACTCTATACAATATAATATATAAATGTGTACTTTCATTTATAAATATTTTTGATATTTTTTACTAAATAAATGTGTCTGCTGCAGATTTTTGTTTGTCTGGAATAGGGTTAAGGATTTTAAAACTAGAGTCACCCTTCTGATCTGGGGATCTCTAGCCAAACTTACCTTTTTTTTGGTGCTTGTATGTACAAAATCTATAAGACCACTTTCCCTGTCCCCTCGGAATAGTGAGATGCGGACATAAGGATCACTGAAATATTATAGAAAACATTTATATATATAAATGTATAATAACCAAAATTAGACAAGAAATGATTAATATGCTGTTTTATTTCAGTGATATTGTTGTTTCCAGGGAACATGACCACATATAGTTATCACAAAAGTATATTCTGTCACTAGTCCATCAGTCATAGAGTAACTGAGTTGTCTCCTGTAATCTGCTTTAGCAGTCATTGTGCTACCCTTTTGTAATCCTGAGGTATACCCTGACACTAGTTCATCAGTCATTGTGCTACCCTTTTGTAATCCTGAGGTATACCCTGACACTAGTTCATCAGTCATTGTGCTACCCTTTTGTAATCCTGAGGTATACCCTGACACTAGTTCATCAGTCATTGTGCTATCCTTGTGTAATCCTGAGGTATACCCTGACACTAGTTCATCAGTCATAGAGTTGTCTCTGACATGCAATCCTAGAGTACACCCTGACACTGCTTTAGCAGTCATTGTGCTACCATTTTTTTAATCCTGAGGTATACCCTGACACTAGTTCACCAGTCATAGTGCCCTGAAGTGGTTTTAGTTGTATGACTAAAGTTTATCCTGACAATGGTTCATCAGTTATACTATTACTAGTGGTATCTCATGTAATCCAGAAATATATCCAGAAACTAGTTCAAGTCAGGCTATTCCCTGTAATACAGGAGTATATCCAGTTCATCAGTCATATATCATAGTGGTATCCAATGTAATCCTGACACTAGTTCATCAGTCATAGATCATAGTGGTATCCAATGTTATCCTGACACTAGTTCATCAGTCATAGATCATAGTGGTATCCAATGTAATCCTGACACTAATTCATCAGTCATAGATCATAGTGGTATCCAATGTAATCCTGACACTAGTTCATCAGTCATAGATCATAGTGGTATCCAATGTAATCCTGACACTAGTTCATCAGTCATAGATCATAGTGGTATCCAATGTAATCCCGACACTAGTTCATCAGTCATAGATCATAGTGATATCCAATGTTATCCTGACACTAGTTCGTCAGTCATAGATCATTGTGGTATCCAATGTAATCCTGACACTAGTTTGTCAGTCATAGAGCATAGTGGTATCCAATGTTATCCTGACACTAGTTTGTCAGTCATAGAGCATAGTGGTATCCAATGTAATCCTGACACTAGTTCATCAGTCATAGATCATAGTGGTATCCAATGTAATCCCGACACTAGTTCATCAGTCATAGATCATAGTGATATCCAATGTTATCCTGACACTAGTTTGTCAGTCATAGATCATTGTGGTATCCAATGTAATCCTGACACTAGTTTGCCAGTCATAGATCATTGTGGTATCCAATGTAATCCTGACACTAATTTGCCAGTCATAGATCATTGTGGTATCCAATGTAATCCTGACACTGGTTCATCAGTCATACCAGCGTTGATACATGTAATCCTGAAGAATATTCTGTTCAAACATCCTATTTCGCATTGGATATCAGAATAAGTCAGAAATATGCAAAACAACCATCACTTAAATGCTTAACCCTTTCCCACATACTGACGTGCCGCAGACAGCTTTGAAAACTCATAATGAGCAATGTCTTCTTTTGCCACAATGTTTTCAACAGATTAATGAGTAAACGTTCATAGAGGTTTATTCTATTTTTAACAAGATATTTTCAAAGTCATCTTCTACAGATTTGTTGTACGGTATGTTGGAAAGTGCTAAGTTGGCTATTAGGGCAACAATTCTTTTGAAATGTTAGTCATGTTGTTACGGCAACAGTTATTTTGAAATGTTAGTCATGTGAAGAAGAAGGAAGACAGTGGTGCAGTGGTAACGTGCAAGCTTCTCATACGGAAGGTCACAGGTTAAAATTATGTTAACCCTTTCCCACATGTATATAGACACTTTCTGACGCCTCTGCAGCAGACAGCTATTTGAAAACATAGTGACAAAAGAAGAAATTGCACAAAATGTGCAATTTCTCCTTTTGCCACAATGTTTTCCACTTTTTGTCATAGGTTATCCATTAAATTATGGAGATTTTCTATGTTTTGACAAAATATGTTCGAAGTCGTCTGCTGCAGAATTGTTGTATAAGGGAAAGGGTTAAGAGCTGGTTCTGCCTTAAGCAGTTTCCACCCAAACTGCATGAGTACCGGTTTAGGTCTACAGGAATCAGATATCTAATGTGAGTAACATTAGCTGAAATCTTTGTGGGCTATCAATGTAAAATAAATATGTCTAAAATAACAATAAATAAGATAATAATGAATTACCTTGCACCAAATATATCCTTTTTAGCCAGATTTGTTCCTGTTAAAACTTTAATTCTTAACAACCGTGTTGTTCCCGGCACGTCTGCCTGCAAATAGAGAGAGAGGCATTTATAATTAACTCTGAAAAGTACCATGCAATTGTAACTCCTTGAGGATATGCACATCTCCTCTTGGTATAGAAGCTTCATGTAAAATTGTATTGAATTCCACCCAGTGGTTCCGACCGACAGCCTGACACAGTGACTCCACCCTGTGGTTTGTAAGAAATAGGTCAGACAAAATATGGCTTCCGACCAACCGACATTAATAAGTAAAAGGGCCATAACTCTGAAAAGTAACATGCAATTGTAAGACCTTTAGGATATGCAAATCACCTCTTGGTATAGAAGCTTCATGTAAAATTGTATTGGATTCCACCCAGTGGTTCCGACCGACAGCCTGACACAGTGACTCCTATATACCCCCTCTTTTTAAAGAAGGGGGTATAATTAGAGAATAAGATGACAGTTAACCCTTTCCTACATGCAGACAACTTTGTGCTAAAAGGAGAAATCACGTATGACAAGACATTTCTCCTTTTACCATTTATGAGTTATGCTTCTAAAACGTCAGAAAGCGTCTGTATTTGGGAGGGAGTTTACTAGTTTTAAAATGAATGTGTCTACCTACACCTTTAGGAAGATTTTTTATGAACAAATAAGTTTATACCAAAGCTATATGGTATGACATTTTTGAAACCATCTGAGATGGAAAAAAACTGTAACAGCATAATTGTGATATTAAAAGACATCATATGTTTTAAATATTTGGGGAAGGGAAATTGATATGTTGTTGGTTTTTAGGAGCGGTGTCAGATGTTGTCAGCAACAGGTTTATGGATAATTAATGTATGATCTAAGGATATAATGTCTGGCTTTCAATTTAATATATTTATTTAACATTCATTGCAAAACAAACTTTTAGCCAATATCAATTAAGTCATTCTTGGTGTCTGCCTTCTGGAGACTTAACCCTTTCCCACATACAACAAATCTGCAGCAGATGCGTGAGAAACAAATAAGGCAGTGACAGAGTGAAAATCTCTATAAAATGAAGGCAATATAATGAAAAAAGTTGAAAACTTTGTGGCGAAAGGTTTTCAAAAGTCATCTGCTGCAAGGCTTTTAGAACCCACTTATCACAGGATTTAAACTCCTGGCATGAGAGCCTTAACCCTTTCCCTCATATAGACGCTTTCTGACACTAGATGAACTATCAAACTGGCCCTTTGTTGAAAAAATAGCAGAAAATTCATTATTATTAATAATATTAACTACATTTCTTACACAGTTTCTTTTAATATTTTATTACTCAATTATATGGAGAGAGTATCTGCTATTGTAACATTAACATTTTCTGAATTATTTCTTCTCAATATATCTTTATTTATTTAAAGTCACGGACAATGTTAATATATACATGAAATATTCCCCAATGAGTCAATGATTATGTGAAATAAAAACATAGTGAGAAAAGGAGGCACTACTTCAATATTTTCAATCTTAATTTATTACCAAGGTTTCCACTCTTAATTTTAATACTCTAACTGTTATTAGGTGTGAACAACTATACCTCTTTCATTGGCATACCAAAAAAAAGTAGGCCGAATAAGACTAGGCCGGAAAAGACCAGACCGAATTCATAATTGGGTCCAATACACCCGACACCACCCATAACACTAGATTAATATTACTTATTTGTTTAGAAAATAACATAAATTATTAAATCATCCGTAGTTTTAGGGTGAGTTTGAAGTCAATTTCGGTGTGAGGTTGATTTCGGTAAATCTAGTGAGTATGACAGCATTGTAAGAAAATGAGAATTTGCTCAAATCAAAATGAATTATTTCTCTATTATCATTCAGAGTTCACACTGGCCCAAAATTTTCTTGAGCCACATTTTTTTGGACATAAAAGAACTTTTGCAAAAACACAAATTTCATATGCAATGCAAAATACTTTATGAATCATAATTTTCTAAAATGTGCATACGAAGATAACAAACGCATGTTTTCATTGCTCGTCCATACTAAAGAATGTTCGACCCCCAACTCCAATATAGTACTTAATAAAAAATGATTGGTGATGATAAGAAGATAACATTATCTTATTTACTGATCTTTTTATAAGGTAGACATTGTTTTGTCTACATAAAAATAAACCTTTTACTCAGAAAAATGTCTTTGTTGTTTTGGAATTACCATGCACAATTGACATCAGAAGTACGCGAACAACATCCAATATAGTGTAATTATACCTCAGTTCTATTAATAGGAGCTGATTTGGCTTACTTGGTCATCGTCGGAGCAAAATTAAAACTGGTTTAGGGCTGCTGTTTTTAAATTAGTTTTTCTTTTTATTCAGTCAGACAGATGGACATATATCGAATTATTTAGATATATTATTAAATAAGCTATCGATTGGTATGTTTGCTTTGTCATACGGTTGTAAAATAAGGTAGAAATCGCCCGTTAAAAGTGCGCACAAAATCAATGTGAAAATGTCTAAAATATTTGTTTTTGTAAAGAACCGCGCGAAACCAATCGACACTAATTGTAATTATTAAAGGCATTCCACCTTGCTACAATCAACTCGCGATTAAATAATTAGAGAGCAATTTCATTAATCTTTAATACATATCTTTAACCGATTGCGTAAATCGCTAATCTATCACTTCAGGCTTTAATTTACACGCGACAAACAGTTTGAGGGTTTGATGAAAGACGGTTGTAACTACAGATTGTTCAAGATGTATTTACAACTGTTTGCATACAACCATCGAGTTGAAGGTACCCATTGCAACTGTACATCGTGTACACACACACAGCCACTATTGATTTTTTAAACCGACACGCTGTGAATGTAGTATTTTATAGCTTTAAAGGTAAAAGCTATTTCCCTGTGGAAATTTTGTTATATTTGTGGTTGGTGATCGGGAAAAAGGGCAAAAATGGGACTGTCGCCAATGCCATTTTTCTCTGAGCAACTTTGAGCCAATGGCTCAAATGGCGAACGACAGCGTGAGTCCTGTCATTATTCATTTAAAGTCACGGACAATGTTAATATATACATGAAATATTCTCCAATGAGTCAATGTGAAATAAAAACATAGTGAGAAAAGTAGGCACTACTTCAATATTTTCAATCTTAATTACCAAGGTTTCCGCACCAGCAGATGAGTTATGAGTATGACAGCTTTGTAAGAAAATGAGAATTTGCTCAAATCAAAATGAATTATTTCTCTATTTCTCACAAAATTATACTTATAAAATACTCATGATTCACATTACATCGGTGAGCAGATCACAGGGAAGATTTGTATGTGACACTCAGAATAATAATAATAATACTGTACGTTTTGTAAAAAGTTGCCAAAATAATGTCATCGGTTAAGACGACGGCTAATTGTACGCAACTTTAAAGCCAGGCAGACATTTTGGATCATGATTTGAAAAAACCATAACAGACGAAGAAGAAACCTACCGATATGGCCGGTAGACCATGAATGTCACTGCTCATTTGTCTCGAATTTATTTCCAAAATAACTAAATTTTACACCAGTTTCTCTTCCCCTAGATATCCCGGAAGTACATATTCGGACTGCATTAAGTTTTATCATAGAAATCGATACTGCGTGGATAAAATCCGAGTGTTCCGTAGAACAAAATTCTGCCACGCCCACTATAGTCACGTGTGAAAATAAAAACAATTATTTCGCAATATTTTGAGAAACGCATCAAAGACCTAATAACGCATGTTCTTAACCAAAACTCACGAACCGACCAACTATGTTTTTAGAACAGCGACGATACAAATTCAGTCTGCAATGTCTGATCAGGTTACGTGCTGTTCGCAATCCAGTTGTTCAAGCATCTGAAGATTAAACTCGACATTCATTTCGACATAAATGTTAAAACCTACGAATGTCGGTTTTCGTATGACGTGGATTATTAGGATGGTGATCTTATCTACGTCCCTGGTACAACCTTTAATATTTAATTCGGTGACGTATGGACGTCATATTTCAAAATGGTTGAACCGTCAGAACTTTTATTACGTATTAGTAGTCTCAGTTATTTACTAGAAAGGCGACACCTTAAGGGTTTCGCGGGATAGAATGAGTGGAGAGGAGCAGAATTGCATCCGAACTACCAACCGACCACACACAATGCTGAATATATTATTTCGATTCTAACATGATCCAAAACGTAACAATTGATGAAACTAGTATTTTGCAACACCAAAATTATCTCCGTAACACCAAAGTTTAGTTTAAACTTATTTATTTTACATCGATTGCGAAACAAGCTTTAAGCTTAAATTAATCACACTCGATGTCTGCTTCCTGGAGACTTAACCAGTACTCGTGCCGTTTTGTGATGAAAAATCTCAAAAGGACCCGCTCATCATGGGACTCGAACCAGGGACCTTTGATACGAGAGGCCGACGCTCTACCTCTGCACCACTGTAACGTTATGACGTCAACCGCTGACATGACGTCACTTTCCTAGTCACGCCCACATATTTTTTTTAAATCAAGAACCCCTATTGAAAGCTTTCTCCAAGAATCCAAACTGAATGTATGAGAAATCTAAAAACACCGTTGTTTGCACCGGATCTCGGACAAGTTTCAGTATGAATTTCAGGTCTCTAGCTGATTCCGTTTTTTGCTAGTGCGAGATCTACAGAAATATGTAATCAAAATGTCGATTTTTCGGGTTTTAACCTTAAAAATCTCTGAAACTAGATTTTTCCCAGATATAACGAACACGCCCAGACCTAGATCGCATTGAGTTCTATAAGTGTGGCTAATTTCAGCGAAATCGTTCTCACCGATTTCTTTGTCCCCAGATCGCTGAATTTTACAACACATTGTGTCCCAATAGCCGTATAGACATTTGTTCCATAGAACAGAATAGAATAATTCTGTTCCACTACACTCATTCTATATTATTATTATTATTATTACTATATTATTATCATTATTATCATTAGGAAGAAATTTACAATTATCCATGTTAAAACGAATATGCCAATGATTTTAGTTATTAACACTTTTAGCCTAGTATCCAGCTTCAAACGTAAAAGATTCAACAAAATTCTTCAACGGACAGAAGCAGCAAAAGCAGCCGGGTATCACTAAATAGAGTCGGGTAGAGTCTGGAGGTCAAATATCCCATTATATCACTGTTGTGTTTTTGTATTGAAAGTGTTATTGCATCATATAAATACAAATACTTGAGAGATAACCTCATTAAACAATTAAATAATGTTCTATTGAACAACAATTTTTTCTTTTTATCATACAACTTGCTTATCTCAATTCTCAATAGTAATTCTCCAACTGTATTAAACATTATTGTGAATTACATGAATGAATGCTTGTTGATTAGAAATTAATTGTTAAAAGATACTTGATTTATCTCATACTTTTCAACTGTCACTCCTACATTGTACATATTTAATTGTAATTTGTCTGTATTTTGTTGCCATAATAATTTATTGTTAATGAGTTAGTGCTAATAAAGTTATCTTATCTTATAATAAAAAATAATAATGTATTTGCCTATTCATTTTAGTTCATGTTCTTATGAATATAGAAATATGATATGCGTGAAACTGGTGACTGGTATAGTCTGGTCATTACTGAGCAATAAAAACAACGTTTTATTCGATTTTTAAGATATATAAAGTTAATATAATTTGTATTGGTATATATGTGACCGAAATATATTATTATTTCAGGAAATGATTAATAAAACAAAACAAAATAGGATTTGCTTTAAACAAAAAAGAAAGAAAAGAGGCGGCCATGTTTGTCTATTTAAGTTGCGATTCTGTAGTTCGTATGCAGCTACTGTGCATAACGGGATACCAGAGACGAAAATATATTATCTACGTCCCTTGGGATACTAAGCCAGTATTGTACCGCAATTTGGTACAAGACTTGACTGCTAAACAGTTACTGCAGGCAAATTCGGCAGGTCGTACCCTAGTTGCTGGTGACGGTAACTGTTTGTTTAACGCTATTTTCAGTAGCCCTCATAGGCAATGATCCCGGACGTCAGTCCTTCATTGTATGAGGCTACGCTATTCTTATTTGTGCCATCTATTCCTTCCTGCAGGCTGACATGAATATAATCGACCCTAGCCAGAAGCCCTGACTATAAAAGGAGAATAACATGGTTCGACTGTGAACCTGTAATATCGCATGCTATCGTGGACTATATTGGGGTATACTCTCCCAATGTAGTTGGTGGAAATGCGCGAGTTACCACAGTGCCATATCGTTAGCAGTCCTCCGGACAGAAAACCCTAGTTCAGGAGGACTTAGAAACCCAAAACCGCTAAGTATTATGAACAACGAAAAGGCCGTCCGAACTCCACACACAGCAGTTATGTGGCAGATGACGTATTAGCGGCTTTAAACATGTTCTTGGATAGCGATTTCATCAAGGAAGTGATAACAACAAATCCTTCAAAACCTCCCAGCATCATTCTATATACAGATACTCAAATGACAAAGCTAAAAACAGCAATATTGCCTGGTTCTGTCAATAGTATCACCAGGACCTCTAAGTTAAGCTCTTGTTTTGTAACTCCGCTATGTTTCACGAATTTAAACCTGCAACTCAAATCCAGTCATGCTTGGTATCACAAGTTCATGTCTCATTTGCAGAGTAAGTTGAGCGACATAGACAAGAGCATATTAATGTTTGGGTCTGATGAAGAGTTTTCCGCTTGTAAAGCAATAGATATGTATTTCCCTCAAGCCACAAGTTGAAGAGTCCTTTGCGCGAAACATTTGAAAGATAATGCGGTTAATAACTTCAGGAAGTCTCTTTCACAACCTGAGGTTAACCACATTATTTGCATCCACTTTCACAGAAATCGCCTAAGAAATCTCCAATACATACCCTCATTTGCCATATATATACAAAGGATACTTTCAAATTTGGAGAAACACGTGTTTCACTCCAAACATCCCTGGCTACCCTAACAACGGTTCAACAACGCAAATGAGTCATACAACCAGGTCATCAAAAGGACGATACATTGGGTGGTCCAGAAATTGCCCGACATGATAGAAAAAATACAAAATCTTGGACAGTGTCAAATCCTTGATGTGAAAGATGCATTACATGACTCGGCAAATTATGTATATATATATATATATATATATATATATATATATATATATAATCAGGGACATAGATAAGAGGGATAAGCATCTTCAAATGATAAACTTCCCTGATATAATCTTTGCATATTAGGTATTCCCAAAGGGATAAGTCAGTAAAACACATAATATCAATAAAACTCTTTAATTATCAAATTGAAATATTTATTGTTTAATCAAAGTGTTTGATCAATATACCTCTTGCATTTGACAATGAACACTCATCTGTCGATCACACGCATTCAATAAGTTGCTTTCATTCTGACTAGATTTGATTGCCTTCCATTATTTGCAAAGGGGTGTTCGGTATACACTGTCGACCACATTTTTCATAAAGCATGACTATAGAATGTATAGTTCATACGTGAAATGTGAATAAGCTGTACAAACTGGAAATAGATTCACCGAGTAGTTTATGCAGTGAAACAAGGATGGAACATGTCGAGATTGCTATTTCCCCTCTTATTGACGGGATCATCTATTTCCCCTCTTATTGACGGGATCATCTATTTCCCCTTTTATTGACTGGATCATCTATTTCCCCTCTTATTGACTGGATCATATGGTAGTGAAACAAGGATGGAACATGTCGGGATTACTATTTCCCCTCTTATTGACTGGATCATATATTAATGTACAGGGAATAAAGTGCCACAGATGTCAATATCCAAACTCAGCTTATTTTATTTTATTTTCTAGAGTTGTTTCCCTTAAACCATAAAATTAGTTACATCTTTAAGAAGTTGTCTCCCCTAGGACCATTGCAAAATAACCTTCTTTATACGGTCGTTCTTGCATTTTAATGATTTAATGGTCTAGGGGAAATAACTTGTGCTCCTGATATATTTCGTTTTCTAGAGTTGTTTCCCCTTGACCATAAAATTTATATCATTTTTTCAAAAGCTGTCTCCCTTAGACCATTGCAGACAAAGACGGTCGTTTTTGTATTTTAATGGTTTTACGGTCTAGGGGAAATAACTCGTGCTTCTGATATATTTTATTTTTTAGAGTTGTTTCCCCTAGACCATCAAATTAATTACATTTTTAAAAAGTTGTCTCCCTTGGATTATTGCAAAATTACCTTCATCAGTCTGTCGTTCTTGCATTTTAATGATGTTATGGTCTAGGGGGAATAACTCGTGCTTCTGATATATTTAATTTTCATGAGTTGTTTCCCCCTTGACCATAAAATTGTTATCATTTTTTTCAAAAGTTGTCTCCCTTAGACCATTGCAGACTTAGACAGTCGTTTTTGTATTTTAATGAATTCACGGTCTAGGGGAAATAACTCTTGCTTCTGATATATTTTATTTTCTAGAGTTGTTTCCCCATGACCATCAAATTAATTACATTTTGAAAAAGTTGTCTCCCTTTGACCATTGCAAAATAATCTTCCTCAGTCTGTCGTTCTTGCATTTCAATGATTTAATGGTATAGGGGGAAATAACTCGTGCTTCAAATATATTTCATTTTCATGAGTTGTTTCCCCTTGACCGTAAAATTATTATCTTTTTTTAAAAGTTGTCTCCCTTAGACCATTGCAGACTAAGACGGTCGATTTTGTATTTTAATGAAAAAACGGTCTAGGGGAAATAACTCTTGCTTCTGATATATTTTATTTTCTAGAGTTGTTTCCCCTAGACCATCAAATTAATTACATTTTGAAAAAGTTGTCTCCCTTTGACCATTGCAAAATAACCTTCCTCAGTCTGTCGTTCTTGCATTTTAATGATTTTATGGTCTAGGGGAAATAACTCGTGCTTCTGATATATTTTATTTTTTAGAGTTGTTTACCCTAGACCATCAAATTAATTACATTTTTAAAAAGTTGTCTCCCTTGGATCATTGCAAAATTACCTTCATCAGTCTGTCGTTCTTGCATTTTAATGATGTTATGGTCTAGGGGGAATAACTCGTGCTTCTGATATATTTTATTTTTTAGAGTTGTTTCCCCTAGACCATCAAATTAATTACATTTTTAAAAAGTTGTCTCCCTTTGACCATTGCAAAATAATCTTCCTCAGTCTGTCGTTCTTGCATTTTAATGATTCAACGGTATAGGGGGAAATAACTCGTGCTTCAAATATATCTCATTTTCATGAGTTGTTTCCCCTTGACCATAAAATTGTTATCCTTTTTCAAAAGAAGGGCATCTGAGCTTTGACGGCGTTTAAACGATCCGATTTCAGAAATTAAATAGTCTAGGAGAATTAACTCGTGCTTCAGATATATATTATTTTCTAAAGTTGTTTCTCTAAGACAATAAAATTGATATCATTTTTCAAATGTTCTCTGTCTTAGACCATTGCATAGCCTAGACGGTGGTTTTTGTATTTTGATGATTTTATGGTCTAGGGCAAATAACTCTTGCTTCTTCCATTTTATATAGTTGTTGCACTTAGACCACAAAATTGATATCATTTTCAAAAGATGTCTCCCTTATACCATTGCAGAACGGTCATTCTTGTAGTCCCCAGTCACGGCACTACGGTCATGGTGGAGTGCCCTTGGGCAAGGCACATTTTCTAGCCTAGTACTGGTTTGTTTACCCAGGGATCATGAATAATTAAATTTAATTGCGCGCTAAATGACCTTAGCTGTCGATGCGCCATAACACAATATACATTCATTCATTCATTCTTGTAGTTTAATAATGTTATGGTCTAAGGGAAATAACTCATGCTTCTGATATATTTTATTTTCTAGAGTTGTTTCTCCTAGAACATAACATGAATTACAAATTTTAAAAAGTTTTCCTTATACCATTGCAGGATAGGTTAGCTAATACGCTTGTTTTGGGCCTTTGTATTTTATGTAAAGGGCTTATATGATGTAATGATGTAACTCCTGTAAACACATCGAGACAATTATTCTGACAAAGATTCAAAATGCAACCTCCAGAGTGTTAACAAGATTTTCCTTCATTTGGCCTAGTGATCTATATATATTTTTTTACCTGATATGACCCATATTCCAACATGGACTAGATATCATCAAGACAAACAATCTGACAAAGTTTCAACTTGCTCAAAGTAAAAATGCGGCCTGCGGAGTTTGAACAATATTTTCCTTTATTGACCTAGTTTCTGACCCAATATGACCCAGATTCGAGCGTGATCAAGCTGCTGAAGCTAAATTTCCATAACTTTGGCCTAGTGACCTACATTTTGACCAGGCATAACCCGTATTCAAGCTTGGCCTAGATATCATAAAGATAAACATTCTAGCTAAATGTGATGATGCTGAATCAACAAATGCGGCTTCTACAGCGTTAACAAGAGTTCCTTTCAATTTGACCTAGTGACCTAATTTTTGATCTGACATGACACATACTCGAACATGACTTACATATCATCAAGACAGACATTCTGATGAAGTTTCAACATGCTCAAGTTGAAAATGTGGCCTCCAGAGTGTTTACAAGATTTTCCTTCAATTTGACCTATTGACCTAGTATTTGATCTCATATGGCCCAGTTTCGAACTTGTCCAAGATTTGATGGAGATAAATGTTCTGATAAACTTGCATGAAGATCAAGTGCAAAAAGAAGCCTGTAGAGTGTTAACAAGGGCAATTATTGACGACGCACGACGGACGGACGCCGGACAAAATGTATTTACAATAGCTGACCCTGCACTTCGTGCACAAGTGAGCTAACAAATAAGGCCTCCAGGGCATTTACAAGAATTTGACCCTGTGATCTAGATTTTACCCAAATACCTAATTAGGTCTTTGTTTTACCTCACATGACACACTTTCGAGCTTGGCCAAGATTTGATGGGGATGTTCTGATACACTTTCATGAAGATTGGATGTAAACTGTTGCATGTATGGTGTTAACAATGTAATTGTTTCGATGCATGACGGACGGACGAACGACGGTCAAAATGTGATCACAATAGTTCACCTTGTGCACAGGTGAGCTAAATACGTCATACAATTCTAGGTAAAGGGTGAAGTATGTTTAATGAGTCATTATATCGACATAATAATTAAGCCGTCCCGCGAGAAAACCAACGTTATGGCCTCTGCGTAATGTATCGATCCAGATCAGCCTGCGCATTCCGCGCAGGCTAATCCGTGCCGACACATTCCGTCTCAGGTAAATAGAGGTATAGAGTAATGATTCCTGAAACAGAAAATCTTCAAGAGACGAAAAGTATCTGTACTGGTTAGCCTGCGCTGCATGCTTAGGCTGATCCGGATCGATACTTTACGCAGAGACCACAATGTTGGTTTTCTCGCGTGACGGCTCAATTATGTCGTCTGCATATCTATGACGTAATGTTACATGATGAGACTCAAGGCATGTTAATTAGATATCTCGTTGAGCTAGGTGTGTTTATACAGGGTGTGTTTATCCAGGGCAATATATTCGACTCGTTCATATTCAAAGAATGTTTAATTATAAGAGAATTAATCGTTGTGTTTCCTGTACGCATTACGAAATTGCAATCAGATAGTTATCAGAGGAAAATCAAGTTAACCTGGGAAATTGAAATTATCATTTAGATGCAAAAGTGAAAACATTATGGGAACAGTAGTCTGTTTTAAAAGGCGTCAAATGTAGTATGTATGATGGGGTAATTATCCAACTGCAATATAGCCAGTTCCGGATGATTTGAGGAAACACAATAACAAATACAATGAAAAGTACTAGCCATACTTTCTTCCAATGTAACCGGTTGCCATTTAAAATCAAGTCAGACATATGAATTTATGCGTCAAGATTTTTTTTGTAAATCTTGGCAAGTAAAGCTGGCTGATCCGGACTTTGATCTCATGACACATGGGTAATGTAATGCATGTACTTGTTAGCTCGCCGTATCATAAGAATAGGATTTGCCATTTTCTTTGCACATACGACTTCATACAACGTTTCATTTATAACAAGAGAGCTTACACCTCCCCATAAAAAATATACTGAATATTATAATATATCAGTATTGGTATTGATAAAATACCGTATATTTTTGTTGGTATCAGTATCGATAAAATACCGTATAGTTTTGTTGGTATCAGTATCGGTAAAATACCGTATTGTTTTGTTGGTATCGGTATCGATAAAATACTGTATAGTTTTGTTGGTATCGGTATCGATAAAATACCGTCTTGTTTTGTTGGTATCAGTATCGATAAAATACCGTATTGTTTTGTTGGTATCGGTATCGATAAAATACCGTATAGTTTTGTTGGTATCAGTATCGATAAAAAACCGTATTGTTTTGTTGGTATTGGTATCGGTAAAATACCGTATAGTTTTGTTGGTATCAGTATCCATAAAATACCGTATTGTTTTGTTGGTATTGGTATCGGTAAAATACTGTATAGTTTTGTTGGTATCTGTATCGGTAAAATACCGTATTGTTTTGTTGGTATCGGTATCGATAAAATACTGTATAGTTTTGTTGGTATCGGTATCGATAAAATACCGTCTTGTTTTGTTGGTATCAGTATCGATAAAATACCGTATTGTTTTGTTGGTATCGGTATCGATAAAATACCGTATAGTTTTGTTGGTATCAGTATCGATAAAAAACCGTATTGTTTTGTTGGTATTGGTATCGGTAAAATACCGTATAGTTTTGTTGGTATCTGTATCGGTAAAATACCGTATTGTTTTGTTGGTATCGGTATCGATAAAATACTGTATAGTTTTGTTGGTATCGGTATCGATAAAATACCGTCTTGTTTTGTTGGTATCAGTATCGATAAAATACCGTATTGTTTTGTTGGTATCGGTATCGATAAAATACCGTATAGTTTTGTTGGTATCAGTATCGATAAAATACCGTATTGTTTTGTTGGTATTGGTATCGGTAAAATACCGTATAGTTTTGTTGGTATCTGTATCGGTAAAATACCGTATTGTTTTGTTGGTATCGGTATCGATAAAATACTGTATAGTTTTGTTGGTATCGGTATCGATAAAATACCGTCTTGTTTTGTTGGTATCAGTATCGCTAAAATACCGTATTGTTTTGCTGGTATCAGTATCGATGAAATACCGTATAGTTTTGTTGGTATCAGTATCGATAAAATACCGTATAGTTTTGTTTGTATCAGTATCGATAAAATACCGTCTTGTTTTGTTGGTATCTGTATAGATAACATACTGTATTGTTTTGTTGGTATCTGTATCGGTAAAATACAGTATAGTTTTGTTGGTATCGGTATCGATAAAATGCCGTATAGTTTTGTTGGTATCAGTATCGATAAAATACCGTATTGTTTTGTTGGTATTGGTATCGGTAAAATACCGTATAGTTTTGTTGGTATCTGTATCGGTAAAATACCGTATTGTTTTGTTGGTATCGGTATCGATAAAATACTGTATAGTTTTGTTGGTATCGGTATCGATAAAATACCGTCTTGTTTTGTTGGTATCAGTATCGCTAAAATACCGTATTGTTTTGCTGGTATCAGTATCGATGAAATACCGTATAGTTTTGTTGGTATCAGTATCGATAAAATACCGTATAGTTTTGTTTGTATCAGTATCGATAAAATACCGTCTTGTTTTGTTGGTATCTGTATAGATAACATACTGTATTGTTTTGTTGGTATCTGTATCGGTAAAATACAGTATAGTTTTGTTGGTATCGGTATCGATAAAATGCCGTAATACCGTATTGTTTTGTTGGTATCAGTATCGATAAAATACCGTACAGTTTTGTTGGTATCAGTATCGGTAAAATACCGTATTGTTTTATTGGTATCAGTAAAATACCGTATTGTTTTGTTGGTATTGGTATCGGTAAAATACCGTATTGTAATGTTGGTATCGGTATCGATAAAATACCGTATTGTTTTGTTGGTATCGGTATCGATAAAATACCGTATTGTTTTGTTGATATCGGTATCGATAAAATACTGTATTATTTTGTTGGTATTGATAAAATACCGTATTGTTTTGTTGGTATCAGTATCGATAAAATACCGTCTTGTTTTGTTGGTATCGGTATCAATAAAATACCGTATTGTTTTGTTGGTATCAGTATCGATAAAATACCGTCTTGTTTTGTTGGTATCTGTATCGATAACATACCTTATTGTTTTGTTGGTATCGGTATCGATAAAATACCATATTGTTTTGTTGGTATTGGTATCGATAAAATACCGTATTGTTTTGTTGGTATTGGTATCGGTAAAATACTGTATTGTTTTGTTGGTATCGATAAAATACCGTATAGTTTTGTTGGTATCGGTATCGGTAAAATACTGTAATACCGTATTGTTTTGTTGGTATCTGTATCGATAAAATACCGTATTGTTTTGTTGGTATCGGTATTGATAAAATACCGTGTTGTTTTGTTGGTATCGGTATCGATAAAATACCGTATTGTTTTGTTGGTATCGCTATAATACCGTATAGTTTTGTTTGTATCAGTATTGATAAAATACCGTATTGTTTTGCTGGTATCGGTATCGATAAAATACCGTATGGTTTTGTTGGTATCGTTATCGATAAAATACTGTATTGTTTTGTTGGTATCAGTATTGATAAAATACCGTATTGTTTTGCTGGTATCGGTATCAATAAAATACCGTATAGTTTTGTAGGTATCAGTATCGATAAAATACTGTATTGTTTTGTTGGTATCGGCATCGGTAAAATACCGTATTGTTTTGTTGGTATCAGCATCGATAAAATACTGTATTGTTTTGTTGGTATCGGTATCGCTAAAATACCGTATTGTTTTGTTGGTATCGGTATCGCTAAAATACCGTATTGTTTTGCTGGTATCGGTATCGATAAAATACCGTATGGTTTTGTTGGTATCGTTATCGATAAAATACTGTATTGTTTTGTTGGTATCAGTATTGATAAAATACCGTATTGTTTTGCTGGTATCGGTATCAATAAAATACCGTATAGTTTTGTAGGTATCAGTATCGATAAAATACTGTATTGTTTTGTTGGTATCGGCATCGGTAAAATACCGTATTGTTTTGTTGGTATCGGCATCGATAAAATACTGTATTGTTTTGTTGGTATCGGTATCGCTAAAATACCGTATTGTTTTGTTGGTATCGGCATCGCTAAAATACCGTATTGTTTTGTTGGTATCGGTATCGGACCGGTTCATCCTAAACGATATCTTAAACTTAGTCACATTGGAATAGGTGTAGTTCCTGTGGTAGAGGAAGTTAATACTTACCAAATCATTTCTGATTATAAGTACATGTAATTAATTATTATTATTATTAAACTTGGCACATGGTATCAGTATCGATAACAAATACCGTTTTCGTTTCATTGGTATCAGTATCGATATCGATGATAAATCCGTATCGTTTCATTGGTATCAGTATCGGACCTGTTCGGTCTTCACGATATCTAGTCAAACTCTCATAGCGTTGTCTGAAGAGAAGACATTTCCTAAATGTAACAATGTTTTATTTGTCCCACAATATTTTAAAGTATGCTATCAAACTAACTCCTCTGCGCCAGCCATATCTAAGAATCGGGTATTGCCGAGTGATTAGCGTCGAATGTCCCGTGTTCGATCCCCCTTCGCGGCGGTCATGGTGGAGTGCCCTTGGACATGACACATTCCCTAGCCTAGTACTGGTTTGTTTACCCAGGGATCATGAATAAGTGAACTGTCGCAGTGATATAACTGAAATATTGTTTAAAACGGTGTTAAAACAGTGTTAAACTGATAGCCATAATCTATCACAAAACGGATATATTGATTTTTAAGCTGACTACCCTAAACAAATGTATTATCATCGTACCTTACTAAGGGGGATCGATTGATTGATTGGTTGGTTGATTGATTGATTGATTGATTGATTGATTGGTTGCAGTTCATTGCCTGATTCATCGGTGTTAGAGGATACATATTACCGATAGTACTGGTGACTGACCAAGGACATGCCGTGATATAACAGAAATAATGTAAA
The DNA here is from genome assembly GCA_031761405.1 of Serripes groenlandicus. Classification (NCBI taxonomy): domain Eukaryota; kingdom Metazoa; phylum Mollusca; class Bivalvia; order Cardiida; family Cardiidae; genus Serripes; species Serripes groenlandicus. Next base: position 127,415,938 of record JASEVX010000002.1, read on the forward strand.
AGGCGGCGTAAAACACCATTCAAATAAAGAATGTCACGAGTAGCTTGCACATCATTTACGCATTATCAATTCATGAGTTCCGGCCATTTCGTGAATTGTTCGTTATTTATAAATGCCACATGGAACGACGTGAAGCAAACAATGCGTCATGATATCCGAGTTGACCTGACTGCACTACAACTAAATCGTACCCCCAAAACCCGGGACAGTGCAATATCAAAATGTACGCAACTAGCATACGGTCTCTTCGGCTAAACTCGCATGCTTAGAGGAAAAAAAGCCGAGTTGGGCCCGATTGATAAGTTTATGCACATCGGATTAGCTCGTATTTCCCCGTTAATAGCCGATGTAAGCATGGCTGCAAAACAGATTTCCGATACATGTTTACGCGGCAACATGGGAAGCTTTTTTTTTGTTTACTTATGAACGACGTAAGCTATTTTAACCATTTCCCCATTTGCAGACGAATTTGATATAACTGTGGCAAAAAGGAGTTATTTGTTTTGAATGAGCAATTTCTCCTTTTTCCACACTGTATTCAACTTAATTCAATATGAATGCCTTCATCCGAAGAGATTTTCTTAAATACTGGTGAGATGTTACATGTACAGTATCAACGTCGACTGCTACAGACTAGTTGATAAATAGCTTTCTAGGAGAGGGTTAATGGGGATAACGAATTAGTCAGGTCGTTCCTAGAGCATGTTCACAGTAATGATCCATGATTAACCCTGTCCCATATAAAACAAATATGCAGCAGAAGACTTTGAAGATTTGAATAACAAAATGGAAAAGCTCTAGTAAAGAACATATAAGCCATCCCCCCTCCCCCCAATAAAACCAACATTATGGCCTCTGCGTAATGTATCGAGCCATATCAGCTGAGCCCCGATAGCTCAGTCGGTAGCGACGCGGGCTGTCAATTTAGGGGTTGTGAGTTCGAATCCCGGCTCGGCCAACTTTCTTTCCGACGATTGACAATGCGACATTCGTCTTCCACCATTGGGCTAACTCTATGTGGAAAAGCAGCCAGTTGCTTGGGAAGATTGTTGTTTGGCGTACTGGTGTGGGCAAACCAGGAAATGCATGAGTAGGTGAACTGGCCGCGTGATATAACTGAGAAATTGTTAAAAACGGCGTTAAACCCAAATCAATCAATCGAGCAAAATAAGCCTGCGCAGACTGATCCGTGCCGACACATTCCGTCTCAGGGGAATAGAGTAATGATTCCTGAAACAGAAAAAACAACAGGCGGCGAAAAGTGTCTGTCCAGGTTGGCCTGCGCGGCATGCTTAGGCTGATGTGTGTTTTCTCGCGCGACGGCCTCAAAACATAGTGGCACCTGGATAAATTTCTACATTTGCTCTTATATTTTCAAAAGACGTCTGCTGTAGATGCGTTAACAAGTTTCATCTGGAAGAGAGATTGTGTTACATTTGCCCTTTCCTGAAACGTTTTCCTTCGGATGTTCTCTATTTGGAAGCATTAATTATCGTTATGCTTATCCCGAGATCACTGCTATCCTTTGTTTTGAGTGACTCGATGAGAATTCGAACCCTGGTCCCCCGTTCTCGAGACAGACGCTGTAATAACGAGGAACTGCTTAACCCTTTTCTACATACAAAATCGGCAACAGAAGACATTGACATCATCTAGTGAACAATTAGAACAGAGTTAAAATATTGTGGCAGTAGGAGAAATTACTCATAATGAGCAATTTCTTCTTTTGCCACAACGTTTTCGAAACTTGTCTGCTGCGGAGGCGTCCGCTAGTGGGAAAGGGTTATTAACATAGATAAGTTCTCCTTTTCTTCAAGTCGACTGGGAAGGGGCTCCAAGAGTTCTCCGTGCTTCCAGTATCTAGGGAAGGGAAAGAGGTGGATATTTCATTTTGCCAAGAGTCGTCTGCTTGGGATAATGTATAATGAATGCTAATAGCAGAACAAATAGATTCGAAAACATTGTGGGAAATGGAGAATTTGAGTTCGAGCAATTAATCTTTTCCCCACAATATTTTCGAAAATCGGCTCCAGCAAAAGTTGGTAATGTTATGGTTCGCTAGATGTTCCAAAAACAAAAACTGTTAACACCAATGAGATTTCATCAGAACCTTAATCAGAGTTATCAGTAATGGCGTTTCAGAGTGGAAATTCATTATAGAAACTTCATTTAGCAAATCCTACGCAATTTATGTTTATCTCTCCCTTTTCAATAATGTCTATCAGGTTTAACAACAAAACGCATTATTTTTTTATCATGATTTTTTTTATTATTTTCAAGTTAAATGACTTAGTGACCCAGTCATTTACTTGTATTACATTTCAATATATAACACACTCACAGAGTGCAAACAAAATAAACAAATGACGTCATTTTCAATATAAGATAAATAATGGCAGTATGGAAATAATGAAATATGATAATGATACATGAACAAAATGCGTGATAAATGAAAACATTAACACAAGTTTGATAAACAATCCGTAAAACGTATGCACTGGTTGCAACACTGCGCGTCTAGTGTTCCTAGTCCATTCACTATGTCCACTTCAGCAACATGTCCCAGCCAAGTCCAAAACACTGTAGAATAGCAATCAAACTGAAGCTGCCTAATGAGTACTTTCCTTTGATGTGAATATGTACAAGATAATGAGTATGTACAAACATTTACAAGTCTCTATTGTCGTGAAGCTTTACTTCTTAGCTGCTTTTTTGGCTACCTTCTTCGGCGATTTAGGCTTCTTGGCTGCTTTCTTTGCTGGCGACTTCTTCGGCTTTGCTGCCTTCTTTGCTGGAGATTTCTTGGGTTTTGCTGCTGCCTTCTTCTTTGGTGTCTTGGGCTTCTTTGCCTTTGGTTTCTTCTCACCAGCAGCTTTCTTGGCTGCTGGTTTCTTGACAGCCTTAGGCTTGGCTGCTGCGGGCTTCTTGGCCTTCGACTTCTTCTCCTTTGGTGTGTCCCCAAGTTTGAACGATCCTGATGCACCAGTCCCCTTTGCTTGCTTTAAAGTGCCTTTCTTTGCGCCAGTCCTAAGAGCCATCTTCAGATGAACATTGACAGAGCTAGAGTCCTTCCCGACATTGAAGTTAGCCATGATGTATTTCAGGATAGCCTGTCTTGATGAGCCTCCCCTTTCTTTTAAGCTGGAAATAGCTTGTCCGATCATCTCAATGTATTTTGGATGAGCTGCTGGCTTCTTTGGCTTGGCAGTCTTCTTCGGTTTAACGGCGGCGGCGTCAGACATTCTTGAGTTGGTTAACGGTACGGCGTTGCGTTTGCTATTGACGTAGAATAACGAGTGATACACTATGAATGCGACGCGGCTATATATATGATTAGCGCGGACCTTGTAGAAAGCACCCTCGATTGCGATATAGGAAATATCTTGATGTTGCCGATTTCGCTATACTGTGTTTGTTATGTCAAATTGAAATGAACAATTCTTAGCGTTTAAAGCATGAACATGTCTTTTTATTTCTTTAATCATGACAAAATATATTAAATTTAGTTCTGCCTTCATCAAATTAACATGACACGTTGTATAAATAATGAAATTTTAGTTAAAAGTTGAAAATCGTACGTTCGAAAACGCTAATTTGCAACTTTAATCACTGCATACCTTTCAATGTGTCTATTTAGACCGGTTTTTATGATTACAAATGAAATTTCGTTAACTCTATTCAAGGTTTGTCGGAAATAAATTCAGTTTATTCTTTGAATAAAGATGTGTGATTAATTTACTTTTAGGCTATGAAACACAAAACATTTCAAAGGCGCCATTTTACATTCAACGTATTAACCCGAAGCTCTGTCTTTTTTTACAAAATAATTTTCTGTAAATCATACTTGTAAGACATATTTAGTATTATTTTGAACTAGTATATATTGTTCTCGGTACAAATGAAGAAAAAATAACAATGTTCAGTGAAAATAAGCGCATAAACGCACGAAAACAACATCGTATAGGCTGTCTATACGGGACATTTACTGTTTATACTAGGGCAGATCCAAGCGACGCTCAGCTCGAAAGAATTGTCTTGGTTCTTGCATGAAATAAGTCTAATGTAAGAGTTTGTGATACCTATCGCGGTGTAATGATAATTTGATACATATTTTCATATTTATGCGAGACAAGATTGCATACAAATCAGTAATTAGATATAAATACTAAGTCGGTTGTTCCCTAACAGATTCAAAATGGCGACTTGTTTTTGTATACATATATATTCAGCATTTCTTTGCTGCATTTTTGTGTACAAAAACAACCTGGAAAGTATTGTCCGTGCATATTTAACCGAAAACTATGCGGTCTGGTCATTACAAAAATCTTTGATTTCTAACCCTAAAAAATAGACGCAAGTAGCAATCAGATTGATAAACAACCATATAGCCACATTCTTGATATGAAATACGAGTATAGATCTAGTTATGTAGATCTACTGCATAACTATTATTAAATGTTTGAAGCATTTAAACGCTTGATTTACGTATATTTCTTATAGAAATGAAGGGTTCATATGGAATATATAGCATCACTACAATATTTAGTCAGTCACTAACAGTGGCTAGGCCTCTCTGACTTTTCATTTGCAAATGACCCAGATTTGCACTCCTTTGAATAGTTCGTATATATTTATCACGGGGAACATGACACGTAATCGCCGTAATTAATTTCGTTAACCATTTCCCACATACAAAAAATATGCAGCATTCGACTAAAATAACATTTTGACAAAAATATTGAATACAGTTGAAAACATTGTGGCAAGGAGAAATTGCTCATTTTTTTTTATAATAATTTCAAAAGTCGTCTGGTGCAGAGACGTCTGTATGTGGGAAAGGGGAGGTTGAACTGGTAAATACTGGTAAATACTGCCAAATAATCCAAAGAATGATTATTTCATGGTGTTCATACAATATTTCTATTATCTGATCTCTTCCACGAGCCTATATGTTGGCCATACAGGGTAGTTCCAGTATCAACAATAGGGTTTGAGAAGGGAAATGCATTTTAGGTTATGCAATATCATTTGAAAACATGCAACGTGTCTCTTGTTTACGTAGGCCTACATGTATTAACAACTGATACGTTTTTAAATTGCTCATTTTGCCTCAATGTTTTCAACTTTAATCGTAAAAGGTTATTTCATTTATATAGAGTTTCCATATGTTTTACTTAATGTGTTCAAAGTCGTCTGCTGCAGTATTGTTGTGTGAGGGTAAAGGTAATATAATACAATTTGGCAGTACTAATTTGTTACAGACTTGAAACATTACGGAAAGATAATAAACGGTAAATCACTTCTTACCTCATACTGTTTTCAAAAGTCGCCGGCTTTATAGGCGTCAACTGTTGTCTGTGTAAAGTAAAGGTGGTGTCCGTCTAATCGCTCGTTTTTGCAGACAAGATTGAATTGATTCTGTTGGTGTTTAATGCCACTTTCAACAACTTTTCAGTTATATCACGACGTTTCCTGGGTAAGTTACCAGTACTACTGTTCGTTTGTGCTAACTTTTCAGTTATATCACGCTGTACCAGTAATACTGGTCTTTTGTGCTAACAAGAGATATATCGAGGGCTTGGCGTGAAACGGTTGTAACTCAAAACCTATTTTGAAAACCCTGGATTAGGGGCAATTTTGACCCATTTGTAAACAATGCAAATTTAGGTGCCATTGCTCAGAACGAGCAATGGCACCTAAATTTCCATTGTTTACCAAGAAAAATGATTTAACGCTTATAAAGACTTCATGGCGAGGTGATTAACCTTGGTAAAGAAATACCAATTTGAGTTACAACTGTTTCACGCCAAGCCCTCGATATACATTACATAGTCATCTTTTCAAAAACCACAAAGTGAATGGCTATATATACATAAATGCTTTGTCTCACCGAAAGTGTGAGATTCGTTTCCCTTCTTGGACCGACCGCTTGATTTATCGGCGTTTTCCGCATTTTCAACAGTACTGATGTAAGCCACATCACGGTGACAATTCATTTATTCGTGTACCTGGGGCGACTAACCAGTACTAGGCTATGAAATGTGCCGTGTCCATGGGCACGTCACCATGACCACCGGGACAGAGGATCGAATCCGAGAAGTCCGGTTCCAAACCACTCAGTCTCTTCGATCGACATGTTGATGTTCTTAGATCCCCATTTTGAATTGTTTTAAACCCTTTCCCTCATACGACAATGCTGCAGCAGACGACTTTGAACATATTTTGTCAAATAATTGAAAATCTCTATAATTGAATGGATAACCTATGACTATAAGTGGAAAAACATTGTGGCAAAAGGAGAAATTGCTGGTTTTGAGCAATTTCTTCCTTTGTCACTATGTTTTCAAAAAGCCGGCTGCTGCAGAGGCGTCAGAAAGCGTCTATATGAGGGAAAGGGTTAATGGGGTTTCATGCCGTTTTCAACATTATTTCATTCTTTTCGCGGCGACAGTTCACTTATTCACTCAACCTCGGGATAAACAAAACAGTACTAGGCTAGGCAATCTGTCTTGACCAAGGACACTCCACCATGACCGCTGCGACTGGGGATTGGATCCGAGTCGCCTGGTTCCCATTTCCCGACTCTAAACACTCAGCGCCACAGCGTATTCCTAGGATCCACACAACGAAGACTGTTAAATGCGATCTAACCTTTTATCAAATATAGACGTTTTTGACGCCTCTGTAGCAGACGACTTTTGAAGACAGTGTGGCAAAATTAGCAATTTCTCATTTCACCACAATGTTTTCAACTGTATTAAATAATTAATCTCTCATTCATGGAGATCTGTCAAATTGTTTGCCAGAATGTTTTCAAAGTCGCCTACTCAGATTCGTTAGCATGTGAGAAAGGGTAAACTAATGCATGAACCCTCATCCTGCTATACGCGAATTTAAAATAATTCGCTATCATGTCTACTCATATGTAGGACTTTCCTATGTAGTAAAGAGGCAGTTTGACGGGCCTGTATAGTAGACGACATTTGAAAACATTGTGGCAAATGAAGAAATCGCGTTTGTAACGAAGTGAGGAAAGAGTTAAAACGCGTACATGTTGGAAGTGTTCTAAATACAGTATTGTATAAATTAACCGTTTACCTAATAAAGACTATATACGTACTTGACGCAAGTGCAGAAGATGCTGTTTGAAAACACTTCGGAAAGTAAAGACATTTCTCAAAGTGAGTCATTTCATCTCCTCCCACAATATTTTTCAAATCCGAATTAAAATTGTGCTTTAAATTTTCGAAATGCTCGTTTTCATTTATCTAAAATGTCTCTGTAACAATCCTGACGGATCCGAGCTGACCGGGGTTCGAACTTTAGACATCTTGGTCCGAAAGCAAACGCTCCACCAGGCCGCTACAAAAAGCTCTATTACATGGCAGTATAAGTGTCCCCTTATAAATACACCATAGTTTAGTATACACCCTTTCTAAATGTGATTTCGTCCTCGACTTTCCGGAGTCTAAGAATGTTGTGAAACGTTCTCGAGGTTTTTCCTATGTAGTTCCTTTATTAGGCTCCATTGTAACAGTCCTAAAAGATCCGACCTGACCATGCAGGACTCGAACCTTAGATCTCTTTGTCCAAAGGCAAAAGCGTGAGATACCACATCGCCACAAAAGCACGTATACGCATCCCCTTCTACATATATATTGGCCACATTTCCAAAGCAGACGACCGACCCGTAAAAGAGAATGTAAACGTTTAAAGTTTTGTAACGTGTACACCGGAACCATCACGGGTCACCGATCAGGGTGTGCGCGTTTGAGTTGCTAAGGACCCACCCGTTGATATGCAGCTAGCAAAATAACGCTTTTAAACACCCAAACCATTTTTCTATCTTCTCCTACAGTTTTGAATGTGGAGAGCTGAAACTTCGGTTATAGATACTTCGAGATGTTAATAAAAATTGTATCCTTTACGATCTTTGATTTAGGCCTTTGTTTCCAAAGGGTATCTTTTTACAGCCGTTTTTTACTTCAATCGTCCCTAGCGATGCAGTGGTAGTATTCTTTAGCGATTGTATTGCACCATCTGATAGAGCTATTCAAGTTTTAAGTGATTGACCTCCGACCTCGGGTTTTCGAGCTAGAGTCGGAAGTTTGTAAAGTATACCAAGGCGAAACGGTTGGGTGTAGACGAATCCGTCTTGGCATGGTGATAAAACATGGTTGGTTGACCACAGAGTGTTTTTACAAGGTTCACACTTTTCACCAGTGTTCACCAAGTCACCACAATAGTGACCCTATCACACTAGTTCTTCATATATATATATATATATATATATATATATATATATATATATATATATATATATATATGCAAAGGCGAATCCCACGTCGCCTACCGGCTTGTTACTTACTTTGTTGTGACTATTTAACAATATTTGCAGAACTTTCAACATTTCAACATTTTGATCTCAGCCTGGAGTTCAACACATTTTATAGCATCGGATAGTACTCGTTAGTAACACAGAAGTGATAGATGGAACTTATTCTGCCAACTTATGTTCAAATCTGACAAGCACTTTTAGAGGAGAATAATTGCAAAGTCTGATGCCGTCTTGTAGTCAAGGTTTTGATATAATCAATATTGCTTGAACAGTTACAGAAGAGGGACACCTAAAGAACATTTCTGCCCAAAATCCAATGAATTAACACTTAAAAATAGACCAGCAGTTTAATAGGAGAAGAAATTTAAAGTGTTTCGCCGCGATATTACTAAAATTCTAAACTCGGGTTACCGACGATTTTCCCGGTAATTGACACCACCTTTAGATATCATTCGTTATCCTAAATATTGGCTAAAATTATTTAACCCTTTCCCACATACAGACATTTTCTGTCGCCTCTGCAGACGATTTTTGAAAGCATTACATTGAGAGCTATTTCTCCTTTTGCCAGTATGTATTCAATGAATGTTCTTTCCTTTATAAATATTTTTCATAATTTTGCGGTATGTTATCAAAGTCGTCTGCTGCAATGGTATTGTACACCGCTTTCAACAGTAATTCATACCAGAGACATATATACACATTCTATTTAGGTCTGTGAACTAATCGGGAAAATTGGACGAATTAAACGATAAATTAGAATTATCACATAGTTCGAGATATCGCGAGTTCACTGTATATATCATTGAAAATAATGACCTGTCGACTTAAAAAAGCTTAAAATAAAAAAAACGTGGGTCTTTCAAAAAGTGAGAACATATTTTGTTAGCAACCCGTGTCTACTTTCACTTTGTGCACAATGTCAAATTGTCATTAAAACCCAATTCAAACCGCTTCACTTCACTCCGTAAACATGCATATAACTCACTTTCACAATTCTAAAGCAGTCAGTTAAACATACACACGAATTTCAAGTCAACAACAGGCTTTTTTTTACGTACAGTACTTTGTGTAGAAGTTCATGATTATTTTAATACGCCGGGTACAAGACTAACTTGACGCAAAACACAACAGAAACCAGACAGGATGTTGCAACCAGGAAGACGCTAATGTAAACAAAATTTCATACGATTGTTTTGTTTTTAGGTAAAGAAACTGATGCTTCGTTGTTATAATAGATTTTTACAATGACTTTACTAATATCGGTCAGTAAAAAATAAGAAAAATGATTTGTCCAACCGTATACAATTAGAACAAACAAAACGGACGCAATCGAATAATGATTCGTCCCAGTCAAACTTCGCACCAAAATTGGATAGCAACATAAGTTTCACATTTTGTTTTTAAAATTTGAAACCAAAGAAAGATTTTTTTTTCGCAGGACACATTACTATTTGTGCGTTTTGCAGCTGTTCATAATTAAAATACTGTGGAAAAGGGAAAAGTGGTCAAATTATTAAAGTTATAGATCCTACATGTTTGCTCGTAGTCTCAATATATCGCCGTTACAATGCAATATGTCAAAATAAAAAATTGCATTCCTAGTAAATAAACCTGGACTAGTCTGCTTGATGTGGAGCTCCAGACCACAACGCCCATAACACTCGCTTGGCGCTTTAACCAACTGAGCTTGCCGGGCTATCATGTATTATGTCTTATTTTTCCTTTTCTGAAATTGTTGTTCAAAACTGCATTTTCAGTTTTCCAGATTTTTGCTTGGCTATTCTGAAAGCAGCCAAATACAAATACAAATACAAATATTTTATTGGCACAAACTCTGAAAGCAGCCAAATACAAATACAAATACAAATATTTTATTGGCACAAACACAATTACAATAATTGGCAAAGGCCCATCATTTCAGTACATTATTACAATGGATACAGCATGATGAAATAATATGATATAATTAAGAAGATAAAATCTCATTTCTATAATCTAGACATTTACATATATAAGACATATTAACAAATTTGTAGTCACTTTCAGGACTTTTAAAGAGTTGCTATTAATTTAACATTTCATATAAATTACCAGATTCCCATTATGACTTGAAGGGAGTATATTTTAAATAATATTATTAAAACTTATTCTATAGTTATTATTATCCCCCGCTTTTTCGAAGAAAAAAAGGGGGGTTATTAATTTCGGTTTGTCCGTCCGTCCGTCTGTCTGTCCGTCTGTCCGTCTGTCCGTCCGTCACACTTCGTTTCCGTGCAATAACTGCCGCAAATGTGAACCGTTTCTTTTCAAACTTGGTAACAAGGTTAAATGCCTTAACGGCTAGGCCAAGTTCGAATATCACTTTCGGCGGACTTTATTTGGTGGAGTTATGGCCCCTTATTTAACAAAATATGTTGTTTCTTGCCGTTTCCGTGCAATAACTGCCACAAATGTGAACCTTTTTTTTTCAAACTTGGTAACAACGTTAAATGCCTTAAGGGCTAGGCCAAGTTCGATCGTCACTTTCGGCGGACTTTATTCGGTGGAGTTATGGCCCCTTATTTAACAAAAAATGTCGTTTCTTGCTGTTTCCGTGCAATAACTGCCACAAATGTGAACCTTTTTTTTTCAAACTTGGTAACAACGTTAAATGCCTTAAGGGCTAGGCCAAGTTCGAATATCACTTTCGGCGGACTTTATTCGGTGGAGTTATGGCCCCTTATTTAACAAAAAATGTCGTTTCTTGCTGTTTCCGTGCAATAACTGCCACAAATGTGAACCTTTTTTTTTCAAACTTGGTAACAAGGTTAAATGCCTTAAGGGCTAGGCCAACTTCGATCGTCACTTTCGGCAGACTTTATTTGGTGGAGTTATGGCCCCTTATTTAACAAAATATGTCGTTTCTTGCTGTTTCCGTGCAATAACTGCCACAGATGTGAACCTTTTTTTTTCAAACTTGGTAACAAGGTTAAATGCCTTAAGGGCTAGGCCAACTTCGATCGTCACTTTCGGCAGACTTTATTTGGTGGAGTTATGGCCCCTTATTTAACAAAATATGTCGTTTCTTGCTGTTTCCGTGCAATAACTGCCACAGATGTGAACCTTTTTTTTTCAAACTTGGTTACAAGGTTAAATGCCTTAAGGGCTAGGCCAACTTCGATCGTCACTTTCGGCAGACTTTATTTGGTGGAGTTATGGCCCCTTATTTAACAAAAAATGTCGTTTCTTGCCGTTTCCGTGCAATAACTGCCACAAATGTGAACCTTTTTTTATACAACCGTTTTATTATGGTATGGTCATGTCCCTTCCTCCCTCCGTCCGTCCCTCCCTCCGTCCGTCCGTTCGGGTTTTCCGCACTTTTTTCCTACAATATTTCCTCCAAGCGGGGGATAGAAATTTCATGAATTTGCTTGTATTCTTCACACTTAAGTAAAAAGTGTTTCTCATCTTCTACCTCACCAGATTTACATACATTACAAACTCGTTCATTGGTGGGTAAACCTAAATGTCGCCTTTTTCTATGGCAAGATTGTGTGCACTCAATCTTATTTTACACAGAGATGACCTTTCTGATTTGCTCCTTAGAACATCAACGTAAGGACTTAGCTGATTTGAATTATAAAAAATTTGGTAAAATTTAATTTGGATGAATTGTAAATTTTTGAAGATTGATCCTGCATGCGCTGATCAATCACTCTTTGTTTAATACTTGGTAGAAAGTGTTTAAAGGAACATTTTCTCCCAGCTAGACTTGAAAATCCTAAATTGTTATAAATAGAGTAAAGTTTCTTTGTCCAGGGGTTATTTTTTTCAGTTGCAACAAATTTTTTAGATACAAGGGTGTTTTCAGACTTCAAAATATGTTCATAAAAATTTATACAAGAAAATGAAATTTTTGACCAAAAAGGTTGCCTGCCAAGTTCAGCTCTACAAGCAGCATTACTTGCTTTGAAATGAACCCCTAAAATTTCTTTTATGAACTTCATATGGAATTTTTCCAAAACGGAACTGTCTCTTGAATTATCAAAAACACCCCAAACCTCACTACAATAAAGCAAGATTGGGCTTACTAATGAATCAAATAATTTTTCTATAAGTTTACAAGGATTATCCAATCCAATTGTTTTCTTAATCTTAAATAATTATTTTCTAGCTTTTTCCATAAGTAAGGATACAGCTAAATTAAAGTTGCCATTACACTCTAACATTTCTCCCAAATAACAATATTTTGAAACAGTTTGTATGACATTATCATTATAAATAAACTCATTTAAATGTGACTTACCATTAGAGTTAAATACTGATACCTTTGATTTTTGCACATTTACTTGTAGTTTCTAATTTGAGCAATATTGAGACTGGTTTGTAAACCAGTTTTGCTTTCTGATAGTAATACAATATCATCAGCATATATTAAACAATTCACAGATAAACCACCAATTCTAACTGGATCACAGTTACCATTGATTAAATCTTTTACGACATCATCGATAAAAATATTAAAAAGTGTAGGGCTCAAAACATCCCCTTTCTTAACACCACGCTCTGAAGTAAATGCAGTGCTAAGACCAAATTTTGTAAATTTAATTCTAATCGTAGTATTGACATACATAGCAGATAAAATATTAAAAAGTTTTTTTGGTAGACCAGATCTCAAAAATTTATAAAATAAGCCAACTCTCCATATAGTATCAAAGGCTTTACGCAGGTCTATGAAAGCAGCAAATACTTTCTTCTTTTTACTTTTATAGTGATCAATAATGGATTTTAAAGAAATATATGATCAGCAGTTCTACTATTTTGTTTAAATCCTATTTGATTTTGACTGATTAGAGACCTATTACTTATGGAATCTCAATAATCTTGAATGAATGACTCTATTAAAAAGTTTTCCCAAGTTAGAAGTGATAGAAATGCCCCTATAATTGCTAGGGTCCATTTTACTACCTGATTTGTGTAAAAGCACTAAGAAACTATCATTCCATTTATGAGGGAAGTGGCTTGAGTTCAGAATGAAATTAAACAGCTTTTTGAGAGGGTTTAATATACTGTGTCCTGCATATTTAAGCAATTCGTTTGATACTGAATCAATTGCAGTACTTTTTCCATTTTTAAAAGCTTTTATAGCCTTAATTATTTCATCTGTATTAACATCAATGTCTAAAATATTATTAGATGTGTCAATATCTAAATTATCTTTTAGTTGTTGGAAATGTTCAATAATGGTTTTATGGAAATTACTATTGTTATCATCACTTTTGTTTAACTTCTTAAAGAATTGAACAAAATTGTCATGAGGTATGTCCTGAAGGGAGTCAGAATTGGCATGCATTTTATCTAATTTATATAACATTGCCCAAAATGTTTTTGGGTTCTTTTCAATATTATCGTCAATCCAGGGGTTGTGAGTTTGAATCCCGGCTCGGCCAACTTTCTTTCCGAGTATTGACAAAAGTCAATGCGACATGCGGCACTCGTCTTACACCAATGGGCTAAGTCTATGTGCCATTGTGGAAAAGCAGCCATTTGCTTGGGAAGATTGTTGTGTGGAGTACTGGTGTGAGAAAACCAGGAAATGCATGAGTAGGTGAACTGGCAGCCGTGATATAACTTGAGAAATTGTTAAAAACGGCGTTAAATCCCAATCAATCAATCAATTTCAATATTATCATTAATGTTATTACATTTTTTCTTCATGTTTACAGAGTCTTCTGAAATGTTATCTATATCCATCTTGTGGATTATTATTTACCAGTTTCTCATAGCTTTTCACTGTATTTCTTAAGTCAGTGCAAGACTGCGAAAACCATGGTTTTCTTGTTGATCTTCTTAGCTTTTGCATGGGCTTTTTGTTAATAAGTTAAGCGGACTGTTTAGCACAGTCTAGTAAAATTGAATTAAAGGACTCAGTGATCGAGTCACTGTCACTGAAGCTTTTATTTATAAAATTTGTAAATTTATCTTGAAATATTTTACTTTGCATATTCTCTGTGTATGAAGCAACTGCATCATCAGTCCAAAGAAATTTTCCCGGCAGGGAGTCTAGTTTGTGTAAATCACAAGGCTCAGATAAAACATTGGCAAACATTGCACAACTAATTGGACGATGATTAGAAAGGGAAGTAAAATCATGGACTACAAAGTATCCCATTGAATCAATTAATTCTTCTGATATAAGTGTGTAATCTACAAGACTACTACATTGTATGTTATACAAGTTGGTTGACCATTTAAATCAACAGTAGTTCGACCATTCAAAATTCTGATTTTGGTTTCTTTGCACATATTTAACCTATCAGGATGATATTCAGAATCATCTAAGTTTATATGTTCAGTAGCATTATCAAATTCAATAAAATCTAGTTGGGTGTTTGTGTAGGCATTAAAGTCACCTTGTATAATAATGTCACCCAAATTGCTATACTTTTCTACTTCACTGAGAAGAATTGAGTATATTGATTCTATATCATTATTGTTACGACTTAAATACTCAAGAGATATATAAACTACAGCTACAAAAATATCTCTACTAATACTAAAAAACATGTGATCTAGTTTTATCCAGAGTATATCAGGATGACTATTTTCAAAGGTTTTACTCCTTTGGAAATTGAATTTTTTGCAAAAATATTTATTCCTCCAGAATATTGTCTTGCCTTTTTATGTTTTTTCCTACTACTTGAATGAACTAAGTCAAACTTAGGAACTACAATGTCCTGGATAGATTCATTACCTATCCAGGTTTCTACAAAACTAACAATACTTTATTTAGAAACAATGTCTTGAAAATGAGAGTCATATGCTTTTTCACTTGTGAGACCTCTATGTTCCACATGCCAATTTTCAAAAGATTCTCATTACTTTTAACTTTTTTTGCTAAAGGTTTCATTTTAATGTAAAACGTTGTTGAATAGAAGATTATAGAGTCATAAAATGAAACAACAAACACAAAATAATACCTATAAAAATGTGCAGTTACTCTGAAATAAATCAAAATTATATTATGAAAATTGAAAAAAACCGACACATATACTGTATATATATATCATTTCTCCCAACTCCCACATACGACTCTGACTTAGTACAACACGTGTATGTGTATATTATACACATGTCATACTGCATGAATTTATTAATAGGAAAAAGAACATTAAAAATTATTTGATTTTACTAATTGAATTGAAACTAAGAAAAACAAAAACACAAACTGAACTCGAGCAATTCCACACTAAGTGCATAACAACATTATGAGCACTATACCATACATGACTAGAACTTCAAAAGCAATGCAAAATGACAAGTTACATTTGTGTTTGTTGGTGATTAGGAGGTGGAAAGTGAAACTGTCCAAAAGGAGGAACTGTCCACAGGTTTCTCCAATTGTTGAAGTTCAGATTGTTAAATGCAGGTTTTGGTGGTAGAACCCATGGCATTATGTGTTGTTGGTTGAAGGATGGTGGATACTGGTAGTTAAATCCATGACCATGAAGTGGATTTACACCCTGATGTGAAAACATGTTTGTATTATGATTTGCCATGTTCAGTCCATCACGGCGATAATTTGGTTTAGGTCTGTTAATGTTGTTGTCACCCTGTCCTCGATTTTGTTGTTGTTGTGTGTTGTTTGTATATGGAATGTTCAAAGCGACCTTTAGGTGTTTAACAATAGCTGGTAGACAATAGATAAAACTAGCAAATCGCTTAAAGGTTTTGAAATGAAAATATCATAATGTAAAAGGTGAAATTGCTCTAAATTGACTTTTCATCCAAAACTTTTCCACTTAGAGACGCTTATGATACCTATGTTGCAGACAACTTTTTAAACGTGTCAAAAGGAGCAATTTTCTCGTTTTGCCTCAATGTTTTCAACTTCATTACATTTGTAATCTTTCTTTTATACAAAATTTCCATAATTTTGCGAAGAGGATTTCAAAGTCGTCTACTGCAGATTTTCTGTATTGGGAAAGGGTTAAATAACCAATTAGTCAATTTTGCAATTACTGCTACCATTTACATGTATTGTCAAAAACTTTCTAAGTTGGCGTTGGTGTCATACCTTGGTTAAGTTTTTTGTACCACCTCATTTTTTTTTCAAAACCATTGGATATTGCTTCGAAACTTGCAATACTTGTTCATCATCATTACCTCCATCAACAGAGAAGAGTTTATAACTCTGTTAAGGATTTTGTAAGAATTATGGCCCTTTTTCGACTAAGAATATTTGTTTAAGTTTTTATTACAACCTCACTTTTTTTCAAAACATTAGAAACATTTCTTTGAAACTTACATTACTTGTTCAACATCATTACCTCCCTCAACAGACAAGAGTGCATAACAAAGTCAATGTTTTTGTAAGAATTATGGCCCTTTTTCGACTTATTATTTTGTTTAAGTTTTTCCTACCACCATGCTTCTTGTCAAAACCATTAGAAATGAACCATAAAGTTGAGCACGCTGTCTTACGGCCAGCTCTTGTACTTTAACTCCTTCCATCATGCAACAAATCTTAAGCAGAAGACTTTGAATACACCTGTGCAAAAATGTATTATATTTCTGTAAATAAAAGTATACTTATTGAAAAATTGTATTATATTTCTGTAAATAAAAGTATACTTATTGAATAGAGTTTAAAACATTGCAGCAAAAGGAAAAAAACAGATAATCATGAGCAATTCACATTTTACCATGATGTTTTCAAAAGTCTTCTGCTGTAGATGCATCAATTATGCTTCAGAAGTTTTGAAATGGTCAGTGTGACCTCTACTCATATTTTAGGCTATGGGAAGTGGTACCTCCACATAAGTGAAACCTGAAGTGAAACCTGAAGAAAACAAAACTCCCGATCCTGTCCTTGAAGTAACTAACTCAGACATGGCCAGTCATACAGAAACAAGAGATGAAGTTGGCGAGCTGCCGAAAAAAGGCAAAAAGAAAACATCCCTACGAAGGCCCTCAGAAATGGTTAGAACGATCAATATGAGGGAAACAGAAGAAGAGGAGGCTCTGGAGCAGAAAATTCTCAAGGTCAATCCAGCAATGAGAAAAATATTTCTAGGTTTGTCTTCAGATGGGTAAATTTATGTTTTCCCCACAATGTGATATTTTTTCATTATTAAATTAGTTACAGTTCCAATGCCATCATACTAAGAGAGACCTACAAGAATGACTCGACATATGCACCCTTTCTGCTACAGACAAATTCACACTATTGCAAACTTTTACAGTGTGGGGAAACAACTTTTTCACGTGACACACAAATGGTAACGTATACACAGGAAGTAGGACAAAAGAGCTCACCTCAGGCAAGTTATTTGCATATTTCTACGTTATTAACTCGCTCCCAAATTAGAGACCTAGCCTACCGACTGCACCAATTCATAAGCTTTCTGAAAATGTGCGTATTGTCTTTCAGAACGTTTTACTTTTTGAGAACATTCAAACAATATTTTCCAAAATTGCATGCCAACGTACACACTCTTGACCAATTTGTTATGAAAACGTCCCAAAATACCGTAACTTTTCGTTGCAAGTGTTTTTGAAGTGGCCTTCTCGATGTAAAAGAAGGTTCTACTCTTCTTAGATACTTTTAATTGCCGGATTTTAAAAGAAAACATAAAAACAAGTGGCACTGTAAAAATGTCAACGTGCACACTCGTGAAATGTTTTGTTATGTTATGTCAACGTACACACTTCTAATGTTTTAAGGTGTAATTCTTAACTTGATACAATTATATGTACATGTTAACGTATTTTATCGTCTGAAATATATTATTGGAAGCCGCCAGAAGGCGGCTTCCTGTATGGATACTTAGAAATTCCGAACAAGGAGACTATTTAGACCTGCCAGCGTGACCACATATCTTGACTCAATATAAAATCGTAAATATTGGAAATATACTTATACACAAACAGACGTTTCTAGTTTCAGTACATA
Organism: Serripes groenlandicus; assembly: GCA_031761405.1. Lineage (NCBI taxonomy): Eukaryota > Metazoa > Mollusca > Bivalvia > Cardiida > Cardiidae > Serripes > Serripes groenlandicus. The sequence goes on from JASEVX010000002.1 coordinate 127,434,213, forward strand.
CAAGAACGGTTCATACTTAACTTCACTTTAACATGTTTGGTATATTAAAATGAATGGGTGTTTCTGCGAGATTCACAGACTTAGTATATACATTTTTTTTTATATGTTTATAAATTTTATATTCATACCTATACATTAGGGTATCTACAAACAATTAATGAAATGTGTACACATTTATCTTGGCTTAAATTTGATTTTGATGTTATTACTAATTCAAATAATAGTTTTCATTCATATAATTTCAATGTTTATCAATCTTATTCATACGAATCACAAGGTAAATATCCCAATATTGATTAAAGGGAGGTCATTTGAAGTATACAACAGTCTTCAAAAGGATAAATATGTCAGCATATTACCGTTTACAGCTGTTTGTAGATTTAAATGTTGTTTTTTTCTTATTTCTACATGTACAACGAAAAATTGCGGCTCCTCTTTGAAGCTTTGCGTCAAACATTCGTCTTGTAACATTGTTTGAATTATTTTGTAAAACACATTAACACTGCGGTAGACTTGGCCGTATCATGCAAAACCATGTGTTGCCTATCGCCGGGAGCTACAGCATGTGTCTGAATACAAATCGCATATAAGTTTTTCTGTTTTCTGAGAACTGCCATTATATGATATTCTCGATGTCGGTTTTGTTAGTGGCGTTGCGAAAACACTTAACCTTGGCCTTAACACAAAATCCCTTCTAGATCTTCAAAAGTAACTTAAATTTCATGTTGCGAGTTTCCGCAAGGTCCATAACTCGGTATGTAATAGTAGTACATGACATTTAAGTTACTTTTGAAGATCTAGAACTGATTTTATGTATGAAACACCCATTTCAATATACCAAACATGTTAAAGTGAATTTAAGTATGAACCGTTCTTGTATGTACTGAAACTAGAAACGTCCGTTTGTGTATAAGTATATTTCCAATATTTACGATTTTATATTGAGACTAGCTAACCCAGCACGACGTGAACTTCCTCTACAAAATTGGTCGTTGTAAACTGTATGTGGCAAACGGTTAGCTGCTGAACATGTATTTAAATGTTTAACTCTGTTAAATATTTGTATTCCCTTTAAATTGTTTATTTAAATCGTCATACATGTGTATTATTAGACAAAGGTGTAAGACCAAATGGGAACTTAGTTAAATTGTGCGTATACTTCAAATTACCTCCCTTTAAGTACTACCAGGATTTTTGTTCTTGTGATTCATATGAATAAGTTTGATAAACATTAAAATTTCAACTAGACGGCAAAATTTAGTTTTGAAACAGATATTTCTGTGGTTTATATATGTTCATGTCTGCACCTCTTCATCTAATTACTACGTAATATATGATAGCATGTAAGGAACCAGATTACATTTACCACGTGCCTCTCTTGTTCATGGTTTCCGGTTTAACATACTATCGAACTAATAAAGCGTCTGAGGCAGGTAACCAATTCAGTTTACTGTTTAGACTAGATACAGAATGAATTTCGCTTAAATAAAAATGTACATACATTCAATTAATATACTGGCCTTTGTCTTTTGTTTTTAATTTGTAAAACTCACACATATATATAGATTGTAAAAGAGATGTTTTAAAAGTCATTACCTTAAATTAATGTACTTAGTAAGGACAAAGAAAAATCAAGATATGTGGTCACGCTGGCAGGTCTAAATATTCTCCTTGTTCGGAATTTCTAAGTATCCATACAGGAAGCCGCCTTCTGGCAGCTTCCAAACATATATTTCAGACGATAAAATACGTTAACATGTACATATAATTGTATCAAGTTAAGAATTACACCTTAAAACATTAGAAGTGTGTACGTTGACATAACATAACAAAACATTTCACGAGTGTGCACGTTGACATTTTTACAGTGCCACTTGTTTTTATGTTTTTTTTTTAAATCTGGCAATTAAAAGTATCTAAGAAGAGTAGAATCTTCTTTTACATCGAGAAGGCCACTTCAAAAACACTTGCAACGAAAAGTTACGGTATTTTGGGACGTTTTCATAACAAATTGGTCAAGAGTGTGTACGTTGGCATGCAATTTTGGAAAATATTGTTTGAATGTTCTCAAAAAGTAAAACGTTCTGAAAGACAATACGCACATTTTCAGAAAGCTTATGAATTGGTGCAGTCGGTAGGCTAGGTCTCTTATTTGGGAGCGAGTTAATAACGTAGAAATATGCAAATAACTTGCCTGAGTTGAGCTCTTTTGTCCTACTTCCTGTGTGTCACGTGAAAAAGTTGTTTCCCCACACTGTTTTACAAATATTCATTTTTTCCACAATCAGTAGTACATGTACTTTGGAACTCCTTGCCGACTGCAATTGTTGTACAGCCTAACCTTGAAAGTTTCATGAGGGCTCTGTTGTTTGCAACAGATAGACCCTAGATGACCTAGATGACCCACGATGTTTTTATCCTTTTATCTTTCACTGATGACTTTGTCATCCTTTTAAAAAAAAAAAATATTCTTTTAACAAATGCACAGACGCGCACCTGCCAAAAATACCATTAATTAGGGACTTCCGTAGTATAAATAGATAGATATTTCTCCTATTGCTCAAAAAACCCTTTTGTGGGAGAAGGGTACTCAAAGAGACCACTTCATTGAGAAATGTCTTCAAAAGTTATTCTTCTGGGTTCTGAATACTTTGAGTTATTTCTTTCTGATTGTATATGGTTCCTGCAAAAGGACCAAATCCCAATAGAAGAAAAAGTGTCCATATTTTCAATCTAGATCTAAAATCTCATGATTGGATAAAAACTTATGAAAAAGTTATGGCAAAAGAAGAAATTGCTCATTATGCCACAATGTTTCAATTCTATTGATATTGAGTGCTTTCTCATTTTGACACAATGTTTACAGAGGTATCAGAGAGTGTTAGTATGATGAAAGTGTTAAAGAGATTTTCTTATTTTTGTTAAATGTATGAGGATTGTCCCAAAAAAGTGTATAACTTGTGTTTTCATTGACAAAAGATAACAGAATAAACAATAGGATATAACATGTATTTAAAACTATTATCTGCTGATACTATACTGAAATTTCCGGAATGTACTTAAAAATCAAATTTTTTACAGACATTTAAAAAACATGGATTGTGGCTTCCAGGCCCACTCCACCTTAACATCAGTCAAATTTCACAACAGCGTATTATCATAATTTTCCGAAGATTTTCTGTGATGCTCGACACATTTCTCTTGGCTTCTTATCCATCATAAAAAAAAGAGCCAGAAAACCAGTATGTACTCAGTGAACTGTTATAGTACAAAATTGTTCACTTCAAAGGTCTTCATACTTCCTCCCCAGTAAATGATCCTTAAAGAACAGGAAAATAAGCAAAATCTTGCGGAGCAAGGTCCGGTGAGTAGGGAGTGTGTGCGATCCATAAATGCCATGAACATCACTTTTCCCATGGATTTCAAGGAATTTGGCCTGAAATGTCTGGGGAATACAGGGAGCTTTCCAGATCGTTGGATGCCTCTTACCCTCTGGCTCATAATAGTGCACCCATGTTTGGTCAATTGTAATAATCCTGTTCAAAAAGTTCCTGTCTCGCCGGTATCGCTGCAGGAATCCTTGGGGGGTCTGTAACCCTACGCTCCATTTCTGCTTCCTTTAACAAGTGTGGCACCCATCTGGCACAAATAAGTGACATTCTCAAATCATTAGAAAAAATTCTCTGGACTGAGAACTTACTGATTCCAACAATTTCTGCAACTTCTTGTATAGTATGGCATCTATCTGATGACGTTGGAGACGCTCTGAATAATCCTCTTATTCAACTCGGTCATTCTGCTCATATTCTCATAAATTTCGGTCCATCCCATAGAATACCGCTTATGCCACTTATAAACCATCATCCTGAAAACTTTTCTATGCGTCTACAATGATTCAATTTCCTTAATGGTCTGTCCAGGAGTCATTCTGCGCTCATAACAATATTGAATGACAGAGCGGTGGGTCACATGTTCGTCTGAGGTCGCCATTTTTAATCAAATTCAAAATGGCGCGTTACATTAAATACGCCATATTAAATGACGCGTCATTGACATGCGGACCATTTTCTGGAGTTAACATATATTTATGTGATTTGGGTTAATATTTGTTTAAATGAAAAATAAAAGATTAAATGCAAGATGATTTCTAAAAAATATTTTCTTAATTTTGGTGTGGACCATTAGGCCCAACATATGATTAAAAAAGTCCCAATTAAATTGTGAGTCAATGCCAATTTGAGACAAAATTGAATTGCTATTTCAATATTAAACGATTAAAAATATGGGAAAGTAATCTTATTGCAAAATGAAGATATTTAAAGATTATACGCTATTTTTAGCTCCACTGGCTGAAAGCGTGCGTGCGTGTGTGCGTGCGTGTGTTAACTTTTTCCTTTAAACGACTTCTTCTCACTAACCACTTGGCCAATTTGGTTGAAACTTCATAGGAAGCATCCTCTCAATGTCCTCTCTTAAAATTTTTAGCTCCACTGGCTGAAAGCCAGTCGAGCTTATGTCATGGCGAATTGTCCGTCGTGCGTGCGTGCGTGCGTGTGTGTGTGTGCGTGCGTAAACTTTTTCCTTTAAACAACTTCTTCTCCCTAACCACTTGGCCAATTTGGTTGAAACTTCATGGGAAACATCCTCTCAATGTCTTCTACTAAATTCCTTCAAATTTTTTTGATCCATTCGAAATTCTGGTTTCCATGGCAACCGAAAGAAAAAAATAGTGAGAACTAAAAAAACTCTTCTTCTCCAAAAGTGTCAGGCCGATTTTCAAATAATTTTGTAGAAATGTTCCTTGGGTGACTCTTTATTAGATTCCTTCAAGAAATGTTGATTGGTTGAAAAACATGGCCGCCAGGGGGGCGGGGCTATTTTGCCTTATATTGCAATAGTGAAAACTTAAAAAATCTTCTTCTCCAAAAGTGTTCAGCAGATTTTCAAATTTTTTTGTAGAAATGTTCCATGGGTGACCCTCTATCAGATTCCTTCAAGCCATGTTGATTGGTAAAAAAACATGGCCGTCACAGGGCGGGGCTAATTTGCCTATATGGCTAAAGAGAAAACTTAAAAAATCTTCTCCTCCAAAAGTGTCAGGCCGATTTTCAAATAATTTTGTAGAAATGTTCCTTGGGTGACCCTTTATTAGATTCCTTCAAGAAATGTTGATTGGTTGAAAAACATGGCCGCCAGGGGGCGGGGCTATTTTGCCTTATATAGCTATAGTGAAAACTTAAAAAATCTTCTTCTCCGAAAGTGTTCAGCCGATTTTCAATTTTTTTTGTACAAATGTTCATTGGGTGACCCTCTATCAGATTCCTTCAAGCCATGTTGATTGATCGAAAAACATGGCAGCCAGAGGGCGGGGCTATTTTGCCTTATATGACCATAGTGAAAACTTAAAAAATCTTCTCCTCCGAAAGTGTTTGGCTGATATTCAAATAATTTTGTAGAAATGTTTCTAGGCTTACCCTCTATCAGATTCCTTCAAGCCATGTTGATTGGTTGAAAAATATGGCTGCCAGGGGGTGGGGCTATTTTGCCTTATATGGCTATAGTAAAAACTTAAAATATCCTCTCCTCCGAAAGTGTCAGGCCGATTTTCAAATAATTTTGCAGAAACATTCCTTTAAGCCATGGTGGTTGGTAAAAAAAATAGCCACCAGGGGGCAGGGCTGTTTGGAGATTTTATTTTTGCCTTATGGGAGCGATACTGGCCCTCTTGGGTCTCTTGTTTTTGATCCATCCATAATTCTGGTTTCCATGGCAACCAAAAGAAAATAATAGTGAAAACTTAAAAAATCTTCTTATCTGAAAGTGTCAGGCCGATTTTCAAATAAATTTGTAGAAATGTTCCTTGGGTGACCCTTTATTAGATTCCTTCAAGAAATGTTAATTGGTCGAAAAACATGGTCGCCAGAGGGCGGGGCTATTTTGCCTTATATGACCATAGTGAAAACTTAAAAAATCTTCTTCTCTGAAAGTGTTGAGCAGATTTTCAAATAATTTTGTAGAAATGTTCCTTGGGTGACCCTCTATCAGATTCCTTCAAGCCATGTTGATTGGTAAAAAAACATGGCCGCCGGAGGGCGGGGCTATTTTGCCTTATACGGCTAAAGAGAGAATTAAAAAAATCTTCTCCTCCGAAAGTGTCTGGCCGATTTTCAAATAATTTTGTAGAAATGTTCCTAGGGTGACCCTCTATCAGATTCCTGCAAGCCAAGTTGATTGGTTGAAAAACATGGCCGCCAGGGTCGGGACTATTTTGCCTTATATAGCTATAGCGTAAACTTAAAAAATCTTCTTCTCCGAAAGTGTTCAGCCGATTTTCAAATAATTTTGTAGAAATGTTCATTGGGTGACCCTCTATCAGATTCCTTCAAGCCATGTTGATTGGTCGAAAAATATGTCCACCAGAGGGCGGGGCTATTTTGCTCTATATGACCATAGTGAAAATTTCAAAAATCTTCTTCTCCGAAAGTGTTGAGCAGATTTTCAAATAATTTTGTAGAAATGTTCTTTGGGTGACCCTCTATCAGATTCCTTCAAGCCATGTTGATTGGTTTAAAAATATGGCCGCCATGGGGTGGGGCTATTTTGCCTTATATGGCTATGGTGAAAACTTAAAATATCCTCTCCTCCGAAAGTGTCAGGCCGATTTTCAAATAATTTTGCAGAAACATTCCTTGGGTGACACTCTACAAGATTCCTTTAAACCATGGTGGTTGGTAAAAAATATGGCCACTAGGGGGCAGGGCTGTTTGGAGATTTGATTTTTGCCTTATGGCCGTGGAGCGATACTGGCCCTCTTGGGCCTCTTGTTTGGATAACCCTTGTATATAATAATAGCTGAAAAAGGGGGAGAGCACGTTTTCATTACACATGTATGTTTATAGCAAAATCTTCAAAAAGTGGTGGCCCAGTTTGAAAATAATTAGGCACATATGTTATTTGGGTTCAAATGATTCAGATCTGTTGAAAAAAAAATCCTAATATGTATAAAAATAAACTTAAATAATCTTCTTGTCCAAAAGTACTTGCCAATAATATGACACACATTTTCTTTCAGTAACTCTCTACAAAAAGTGTTGGCCATGGGGGCCGGGCTTTTTACCCCATCTATGTTTATGTAGTAAAAAGTTTAAAAGTATATTTGTCAAAAACAAGTGGAACTCTTTCTCTATTGTTCAAGTTATGCTTATGGAGTCAAAAATAGCCCACATAACTTACATTGTATTGTATTGTAAATGTATTCAGTTTATAAAACTTTATGTCTTCAGGACAATCCTGGGGGTCACACCATAGTTCAATAACTTTACTACATGAGGTTATATATTTTTAGACTTGCAAAGTACAGTACTTCGTAATATTTGTGCACAAGTATATGACCTCTATTGAATTTCTGTTTAATCAAGTGAGCAATGTAGGACCATCATAGTATTTTGTTTAATTTCAGGCTTTGAAGAATGTAAAACATTTTTAGAGGATGGAAATAACCAAAAAGATCCGTGTGACAAAGCATTTGCTGATTTGAGTAAACTCTTGACTGACAAAGTGATAAGCATTTTCGCCAAATATTCCAAGGATGAGGAGCGCACTGTTATGGCAAACAAACTGACAAGTATTGGGTAAGATTTTCCTGATTCAGACAACAGTTGATTTCCATGAAGCTCAAGACTCCCAAACTCTTTCCCACATACAACAAATTTGCAGCAGACAAATCTGAAAACATGTATGCAAAAATATTGAAACTTTGTATAAATTAAAGTATTATTATTGAATAGAGTTGAAAACGATCAATTTCTCCTTTTGTCACAATGTTTTCAAAAGCCATCTGCTGCGTCGAGAAGTGTCCATATGTGGGAAAGGGTTGAATACCCCGTGGGAAAAGGGGAAAATATGCTTTTTTGCGCAATATCCCCTTATGCCATAATGTTTCCAATTATTTATACCTTTCCCAGAGACAGACACCCTCTGATGCCTCTGCAGCAGACAACTTTATTAGCAATTACTTCTTTTTCCACAATGTTTTCAACTTGATTTAACAATTATTCATAAGTTTATTGAGTTTCTTTATTTTTGCCTAACAGGTTTAAAAGTTGTTGCTGCAAATTTGCTGTATGTGGGAAAGGGTGTTAAATATATTTTACCCAACCGCTCAAGTTGAGCTTTTGTGATCTCTTATGTCTTTCTTGCATCATCTATGTTTTGTCTCCTGAACAGCTGTGTCAATTTTTACAAAACCCCATTGGAATTTTCAGAAATTGTTCAAAAGATTTCTATTCAGAACTCTCCAATGATCTTCAAGCCTTTTTTGATAAGTCAAAACATGGAATCAATTTGACAATTTTTTTGAAAGCAGACAAGACTTACAATATTTTTCAGGTAAATGGTTTAATTGTTACCTGATTGTCCATTTCCCACCTGCAGATTCATTAAGAACCATCTGGAGCAGACGATCTTTTAACCCTTTGCCATAAACAACGACACCTTTAAAAAATATATTGAAAATCTGTAAAGGTGACAGTTTAATTTTTAGAACAGATTAAAAAACATTGTGGAAAACTGAGAAATCTCCTTTTGCCTCAATGTTTTCAAAAGCCCTTGTCTGAAGATTTGTCAAAAAGCGTTAAATTGTTGTTGCAAAAAGAGAAATTACTCATCATGAGCATTAACCCTTTTGTAACAATGTATCCAACCTGCATGGTAATTATTTTTCAATATTTTTGCTTAGGTGTTTTCAAAGTCGTCTGCTGCAAATTTGTTGTATATAGGAAAGAGTTCAGAACAAATAATCTTGGAAACTTTGCTTAGACACATATCCATATTTATTGCATGCAATGATGGCGGAAACAAACTGGGGGATATTGTTTATTACTTTGACTTGTTGACCCTATCCCACTTGCAGACACATCTGGCGCAGCCTAGTACTGATCTGTTTACCAAGGGATCATGAATAAGTGTTCTGTAATCGTGATATAACTGAAATAATGTTGAAAATGGTGTAAACCCCCACCCAAAAAAAAAATAATGACCGGATGACTATGAATTTTGATCTTGAATTCAAAATTGGTATAACCCCAGTGGTGTAATGGACCAGTAGTGCTTGTAACCTACCATGGAAATGCTTTGAAATACATCATTACATGTGATATCGCCCTGGACTTCCAAGATTGTTCTGGCAATCATATATATTTCCCGGAGTCCCGGAGGGATGCACGTTTGTCCGGGAAAGTCATAACAAACCTGAAATAATAAAATTTAGACCCATAACTTTACCAATTTTGGTATCAAATTTAATTTTTAGTATATATACTGCCTCATTGATTTAATGGTTGAGCATCCTGTTTGGGTGTGGGAAGTCACAGGTTTGATCCCAAGACAAGTCAAACCAAAGGTGTCTTTAAAAATTGTAGTAATAGCTTTCCCTTTCTTGGCGTTCAATGTTCTGGGGTTAGCATTACAACAGACTCGCCTTCAGGATGAATGTTCCAGAAGTAATGGTTACTTATGCCATGATAAAACTGAAAAAATGTTGAAATCAGCGTAAAACGCGATTCGCACAAGCAAACAAACAATATTGGTTTGATTGGGTCAAAGTTTGAGTGGAGTGCCAAATGCTTTAACCTTTCCCCACATACAACTAATCTAAAGCAGACAACTGGAGAAAAATATGGAAAATCTATTTGTATAAAAAATTAACTTTAGAATTGAGTTGAAAACATTGTGGCTGAAAGAGAAATTGCCTAAGTTGAGCAATTTCTACTTTTGCCACAATGTTTTTGTCTGGTACATTGGTATCTCATGTCAGTAGTATTACGTAAATTGCTATTTGTCACAACAATATTCATTTCAGATTTGTAGATGGACTAGTAAACTATTATAAGTTTGTCATAAAAAAATTAGGATTAGAAGGGGTCACAGAGGGCTTTGTGCAACAAGCAAGAGAAGCCGGAGAGACAGGAGACCTTGTTGTTCTAAAAGCGCGAGAAATCCTTTGGAATTTTTCTGACAGTAGTGCAAATTTTACAGAAAAAATTGCAGAAACTAACATGTTCAAAAATCTATTGGATGATCTGGAATTGATTATTGAAGATGGTTTGGAAGACCTGGAAGTAAGTTGAACTTCTTTAATCCCCTGGCTGAGCAAGGAGACACATAGGGATCACTTCTCAATTGGTTGTCCATCTGTCCAGCTTTCACTAAATGATATATTGCGAGAAGACATAATTGTTTCTTCAAACACTTAACACTAACTGAATACCTGATATGACATTTAGTTCCAATCAGCCAGTCAAGCTAATGTCACTGTTAAGTTCCTTTACTTTGTCTTTTTCCCACACACAATTAATCTGCAGCAGACATCTTTCAAGCATTTACACTAAAATATGGTATATTTTTTTAGCTCACCTGAGCTTTGCTCAAGGTGAGTTATTGTGATCGCCTTTTGTCCGGCGTCCGGCGTGCGTCGTCCATCGTGCGTCGTCCGTCGTGCGTCGTGCGTCAACTTCTTCTCCTCAGTAACCAGTGGGTCAGTTGGGATGAAACTTCACAGAAAGCATCCCCTCAATGACCTCGCCAGATTTCCTTCAAATTTTTGGGATACATGCAGAATTCTGGTTTCCATGGCAACGAAATGAAAAAAACTTAAAAATTCTTCTTCTCCCAAACTGGTTGGCAGATTTTCAAATAATTTTGTAGAAATGTTCCTTGGATGACTCTCTATGAGATTCCTTGAAGCCATGTTGATTGGTCGAAAAACATGGCCGCCAGGGGGGGGGGGGGGGGGGGGGGGCGCTATTTTGCCTTATATGGCTATAGTGAAAACTTAAAAAATCTTCTCCTCCGAAAGTGTTTAGCCTATTTTCAAATATTTTTGTGGAAATGTTCCTTAAGTGACCCACTATCAGATTCCTTCAAGCCATGTTGATTGGTCGAAAAATATGGCCGCCAGTTGGCAGGGCTATTTTGCCTTATATGGCTATAGTGAAAACTTAAAAAATCTTCTTCTCCCAAACTGGTTGGCAGATTTTCAAATAATTTTGTAGAAATGCTCCTTGGATGACCCTCTATTAGATTCCTTCAAGCCATGTTGATTGGTCAAAAAACATGGCCGCCATGGGGTAGGGGCTATTTTGCCTTATATGGCTATAGTGAAAACTTAAAAAATCTTCTCCTCCGAAAGTGTAAGACCGATTTTCAAATAATTTTGTAGAAATGTTCCTTGGATGACCCTGTATCAGATTCCTTCAATCCAAGTTGATTGGTCGAAAAACATGGCCGCCAGGGGGGCGGGGCTATTTGGCCTTATATGGCTAAAGTGAAAACTTAAAAAATCTTCTTCTCCGAAAGTGTCTGGCCGATTTTCAAATAATTCTGTAGAAATGTTCCTTGGATGACCCACTTTCAGATTCCTTCAAGCCATGTTGTTTGGTCAAAATACATGGCCGCCAGTTGGCAGGGCTATTTTGCATTATATGGCTATAGTGAAAACTTAAAAAAAATTCTCCTCCAAAAGTGTATGGCCGATTTTCAAATAATTTTGTAGAAATGTTCCTAGGGTGACCCTCTATCAGATTCCTGCAAGCCAAGTTGATTGGTCGGAAACTATGGCTGCCAGGGTGCGGGGCTTATATAGCTAAAGTGAAAAAAAAAAATCAGGTGAGCGATTCCAGGGCCATCATGGCCCTCTTGTTTAATTAATGAAAGCATAGTTAATGAATAGAGTAAAAAAACATTGTGGAAAAAGGAAAAATTGCTCATTATGGTGGGATGGCTTGTATATAGTAAAATTTAGAAAAACCTATTTGTCCAAAAGTGTTGGCCAAATTTGAAAATAAATCGGAACAAATGTTCCTTGGATGACCTTTTTCTAAGTTTATTCAAATTATCTGCCTCTTATCTAGAGCTCTGCAAGTTTGAGACTTTATCTGAAGTTCTTTTAACCTTTTACTTCATATAGATGCTTTCTGACATCTCTGCAGCAGATGACTTTTTAAAACAATGTGGCAAAGGTGAGATTGCTCATGATGAGCAATTTAACCATTTGCCACAGTGTTTTCAACTCAATTTAATAATATAATTGTCATGCATGAAGATTTTCTACATTTTTGCCAACATGCTTTCAATGTCGTCTGCTGCAGATTTGTTGTTTGTGGGAAAGGCTTAAATCAGGTGAGCAATATAAGACTATTATGGTCCTTTTCTTTTTCTTTTTTTCCAGATGGAAGAGGAAAAGTTTGCATTCAGTTCTGCTGTTGGCATTTTACACAACTGTGCTAGAAATCAAAATATAGAAAGGGAAAAATTCAGATCTATTGGAACAGTACAAATACTGACAAAGTTTTTACTGAGCAATGATGTTTGTAAGTTAACACAATACATGTGTGTTACTCAACTGTTTACTTCCCACATACAATATAAGTCTGCAGCAGACGCATTTGAAACCATCAGGCAAATATATGAGAAACCCTTATGAATTATAGTGTGATTATTGAATAAATTTGAAAAAAAATGGGGAAATGAGAAATATTTGCAACACCACAGCAAAACATGTCTGCATGCCATAAACTGTTAATTGTAAACTGCTTTAGTTCAGACTTATTTATTTATACATTGATTGCAAAGCAAGATTTAAGCTAGTTGTGAGGACAAATCTCAAAGGCAGAACCCACACATCACATGATTCGAACCCGGAACCTTTGGTAGGAGTGGACCATGCTCAACCACTGCACCACCCTCTTCTGCTTTGAAATCATCTTAGTAATTAAACGAAACCTTCTTCATAACTAGAACGGTGCAATACCTTTTGATATAGAACTAGATATCTAGTACCCCAGTTGTTCAACATGTTATCTCTGATTTTAGATATAAAGACCATTACATTGCTTGCCCTCGGTAACATGATAAAGGAAGATGAGGTAGACCTGATGCATGCTGGGACAGATGTCCTTGAGTTTCTTATAGAGGAAATAAAAAACAGCCTTGACTCTACAGAACGCAAAGAACATGGCTTTCACTTGTCAGAGCTTGTTGATGGGCTAGGGGCATTAGCTCAAAATGAGAAAAACAAGATAATGTCGATTGATCCACTGAAATTCCTAAAAAAGATCATGCATTCGAAAGACAGCCTTGAGGTTATCGCTGCGATAAAACTTGCCTGGGAGTTGGCCTTTTCGCCGGAAAACATGGATAAAATAAATGTAAGAGTTTTCAAAAATCATTTACCTGATACAGACAACTTCTGATCAGTTTATGTTGCAAAAAGTCATTTGCTGCAGACATGTCTTCAGTTTTTCTGTGTCTAGACAAGTGTAAATTAAAATCCTGTGGGAAAGTAGGCTTATTTTAGACTGCCAAATATAAAACATGGAAAGACGTAAATAAAAATTCCAGCCAAAATTAAAGTACAGTCAAACTTGTATTAAGAGACCAGCCAAGGGAAATGCTATAAGTGGTCTCTTAAGACAGGTGGTCTCTTATTGAGGTACAAATGTATTTTTCTTTTTTGGGGTCTTATGTATACTACATTATACATGTACATGTATTGGTATTAAAGAATAAATAACAATAAACATTTTGTTGTTCTTCTAATTTTATATTTTATTTCAATATTAATAATATTTATTTGCAAAAGTGTAAGTTGATAAATAAAACATATATAAATTTAATCACAAACTTGATTGTTATTTATTATTTGATGTTTTTGTTTAACTATAACATGAAAAGGATATGTACATGTATGTTCAGTAGAAGAATATAGAGCACTACTTCTTACTAAAAAAGTCACTGATCGTGTTCTGTTTCAAAGACTGTCCATCTAAAAACAAATTATTTAAGGAGTCATTTAAAGACATTGTCAGGTTTAAAATCTTTGAGTGTCCACAGATTTGCTAATTAAATCTAATAAAAGAGCCGATTAAATAAACGTGCTATCACCATTAGAAAGCAAAAGACAAACACAGATCCAATTAAAGAGATCAAAAAGTCGGACCAAAATTGTCCTAATTAATCCATAAACAATCCCAAAACTATCCACGGGGTGATTTAACACGGTCAATAATTGACGTTAAAGTGTATTAAGTACAAACTGATAAACATGCAATTATCGGCTTTTACCACTGTGATACATCTGCAGTATTTGAGAGTCGTAACAAAGACAATAACTGTAGCTAAAGTGTATTAAATACAAACTGCTAACAACGCAATTATCGGTGTTTACCCACTCTAATACATGTCTGCAGAATTTGACCTCGGGTAATTTTACATGTAACACCTTTAGCTTGATGATAATTTAAACCTGTGTGGTTTACACACGACAGTTGTGTTAGAATTATTTGACTGTTAGATTTAAGGTCGCTCAACCGTGGATGTTTATGGTTTTAGTGTCCGTTGGTCGCAGACAGCAGGATCTCGCTTATTGCAGGTTAATTTATGACTAAAAAACATCGGGGGGAGTTCAATGTTGTCGCTTACACCAGGGGGTCGGTAGTACAGGTTTGACTGTATATATTATATGTGCCCTTGGAAGAAGAGGGGTATATTGCTTTGCACATGTCGGTCGGTCGGTATGTCAGTCCGTCGGTAGACCAAAGCTTGTCCGAGTGATAACTCAACAATGCCTGGACCTATGGTCCTCAAACTTGACTTGGAGGTTGCGGAAGAACCCTATTGATTTTGAGGTCATCAAAGGTCAAGGTCACAGTGACCTTCAACGTGAAAAGCTTGTCCAAGTGATAACTCAACTTTGCCAGCACCCATGGTCCTCAAACTTGACATGGAGGCTGGGCCTGACCAGTAAATGACCCCTATTGATTTTGAGGTCATTGGGTCAAAGGTAAAGATCACAGTGACCTTGAACCTGAAAAGAGTGTCCAAGTGATAAATCGACATTGCCTGCACCCATGGCCCTCAAATTTGACATGGAGGCTTGGGATGACCAGTATATGACCTCTACTAATGTTGAGGTCATTGGATCAAAGGTCAAAGTCACAGTGACCTTGAACGCGAAAAGCTTGTCCTAGTGATAACTCGACATTGGCTGCACCCAGGCCCTCAAAGTTGACATGGAGGCTGGGGGTTACCAGTATATATTCCCTATTGATAGTGAGGTCATTGGGTCAAACGTCAAGGTCACTGACCTTGAAGGTGAAATTTTGTCCGAGTGATAACTCACCATTGCATGCACCCATGACCCTAAAACTTGACCTGGAGGCTGGGGGTGACCAGTAGATGACCCCTATTGTGAGGTCATCATGTGAAAGGTCAAGGTCACAGCGACCAAGCTTGTCCGAGTGATAACTAAACAATGCCTGGAGGTTGGGCCGGACCAGTAGATGACCCCTTTTGATTTTGACGTAATTGGGTCAAAGGTCAAGGTCAGAGTGACCTTGAACACAAAAAGCTTGTAAGAGTGATAACTCCACATTGCCTGCATCCATGGCCCTAAAACTTGACATGGAGGCTGAGAGTGACCAGTAGATGACCTCTATTGATTTTGAGGTCATCGGGTCAAAAATCTTCCAAATATTCCTGACAACATGGTGCTCAGGGGTGGCATAATGTTTGTTGAAAATTTGATTATTGGAGCAATTTGAACTATATATCACAGTATATACAGTTATATCACAGTGACAGTACTTTATCCATGCCCCTTTGGTGATTCACCAATTCTTGGTTAGGAAATATGCCTTGATTTTCATCAGCTCTAAGACAATAACTTTCACAAATAACCTACCATTTTTTTTATTGTACAATTTTAGAAGGGCTATGGGAGAAGGCAGTGACATATCATACAGAGCCAACCTACTCAGTAGAGCGTTACAGGGCCACAAAGTCCTCTCGTTTTAAAAACCTAAAGGTGTCTCTTGTCGTCTGTATCAGGGAAAGGTTTAAGAAAAAAATCTTGGTTGATGTAAAACCATCGGCCTTTTGTACTACTCTTTGTATCTCTGCAGCAGATGGAATTTGATAATTTATGTGTCCTATTTTCAGGCGGACAAAGAATTCATGAAGATGTTAAAGATTAAAACGAACGATACAGTCAAAGACGTACGAAATGCCGCTTTAAATGCCACATTTGTTATTGAAGGAATGTCCATGAGATCCAAGGAACAAAAAGGTAAAGGGGCTACGTAACATGAAAACAAACGTTTAATAAAATCAATAAAAACACTCCTTTTAAGCTTGACTTTTGAAAAAAACGAGAGCTATTGTCATGACCCTGGCGTGGTCGGCGGCGGCGTGGTCGTCCGGTTAAGGTTTTTTGTTTATCTCAGCTTTGCTCAAGGTGAGTTATTGTGATCGCCTTTTGTCCGGCGTGCGTCATGCGTCAACTTCTTTTTCTCAGTAACTTCACAGAAAGCATCCTCTCATTGACCTCACCAGATTTCCTTCAAGTTTTTGGGGATCCATGCAGAATTCTGGTTTCCATGGCAACGAAATGAAAAAAAACTTCAAAATTCTTCTTCTCTCAAACTGGTTGGCAGATTTTTGAATAATTTTGTAGACATGTTCCTTGGATGACCCTCTATCAGATTCCTTCAAGCCATGTTGATTGGTCAAAAAACATGGCTGCCAGGGGGTCGGGGCTATTTTGCCTTATATGGCTATAGTGAAAATTTAAAAAATCTTCTGCGAAAATGTCAGGCCTATTTTCAAATAATTTTGTAGAAATGTTCCTTAAGTGACCCACTTGCAGATTCCTTCAAGCCATGTTAATTGGCCGAAAAACATGGCTGCCAGTGGGCAGGGCTATTTTGCCTTATATATGGCTAGAGTGAAAACTTAAAAAATCTTCTCCTCCAAAAGTGTCAGGCCGATTTTCAAATAATTTTGTAGAAATTTTCCTAGGGTGACCCTCTATCAAACTCCTTCAAGCCAAGTTGATTGGTCAGAAACTATGGCCACCAGGGGACAGGGTTTATATAGCTAAAGCGAAATCAGGTGAGCAATCCAGGGCCATCATGGCCCTCTTGCTTTTAAGATCACCTAGAGCCAAAGGCTCAAGGTGAGCTATTCTGATCACTTTGTCCGTCGTCGTTAACTTTTAGCTTTAAACATCATCTACTCCTGAACCACAGAACCAATTGCATCCAAACTTGTTCCTTTGGTGGCCCTCTTTCAAAATTGTTCAAAGATTTAAATTCCATTGAGAATCTCCTCCGAATCTGCATGACAGATTCCAATATAGTTTAGTAGAAATGTTCCTTGGGTGACCCTCTACAAAGATTGTTCAAGGCATACTGTTCGGTTGAAAAACATGGCAGTCAGGAGGCATCAGAAAAGGGGCAAAATGTCAAAATTTGGAAATTCCATTTTTTTTTTAAGTCCTTGTCTGATATTAAGAAAATTGAATTGGAATTTTACTTCAGTGATCCTCTACTTGATTTTTACAAGCCGTATTGATTGATTACAAAATAGCAATCTCGCGTCATCACAAAAGGGGTAAATTGGACTTTTAGCTACAAATGACAACTCCTACCATTCCACTCGACCAATTTCAACGTTACTTCACAGGAATGTTTCTTTGATGGTCCTCTTTCAAAATTGTTCAAAGACTTACATTCTATGTAGAACTTTTGTTGCTGCGGCATCAGAAATTGAGAAAAATACCCAAACTTTAAAACCTCCATCTCCATAATCCATTTGTCAGATTCCAAGATAATTTGGCAGAAATGTTCTTTGAGTGACTCTCTACGAAAACTGTTCAAGCCATATTGATTTCGTTGACAAACAGGGCAGCAAAGCCGCATCAGGAAAGGTGCAAAATGACAAAACTTTATAATTCCATTCTTATTAAAGTTCTTGTTAGATTTCAAGATACAAATGGCTTTTACTGATAAATTATTTCTTTTACTGAGTGTCCACTCCTTGCAGTTTTATTTGAACTCCTGATTAAATTTTCACAGATATTTGCAGTTAAATATTTGCTTCTAATTTACTATCATTCAGGTGATCGATTTAGGGCCATCTTGGCCCTCTTGTTTCTGTTTTCTATCAGTCGAGCGTCTGTGCTGTACGCGGTGTTCTTGTTTAAATATTTTTGCACTAGGCCTTCCACAGGATATTACAGAAACCACAGACTATGTTGCATCCATATTGAAAGCTTTGACCATTGTTCAAGATGGACGCAACATAATGTGATATTTTTTTATGTTGTAAAGAAGTTTTGGGGCGGAAATATTGAATAAAAGAGTGTTTTTAGCTCGACTATTCGAAGAATATGAGAGCTTTACTACTCGCCCCGGTGTCGGCGTCGGCGTCTCCGTTGGCGTCCGGTTCAAGTTTTAGGGCAAGTTGGCATTTTCATTCATAAGTATTTGTGCTAGGGCTTTAATATTTAGAATATAGTTACATCTTATACCTTTCTTCACATTGAATGTTAAAGGTACTGAGTGTGACCTTCTCCTAGGGGTAAAAACATGATTTTCGGTGGTTAAAGTTTTAGGGCAAGTTCGAATTTTTTTTTTAATTTTTTTTTTCTCAATAATTACTTATGCTAGGGCTTTTATATTTGGAATATAATTACATCTAATACCTGTCTTCATATTGTATGCTGAAGATCCTGAGTGTCACCTTCTTTTTGGGGTAAAAGACGTGATTTTGGGTGGTTAAAGTTTTAGGGCAAGTTGGCATTTTCATTTAATTTTTTAATTTTTCTCAATAAGTATTGGTGCTACGGCTTTAATACTTGGAATGTAGTTACATCTTATACCTTTCTTCACATTGAATGCTGAAGATGCTGAGTGTGACCTTCTTTTTGGGGTAAAAAACATGATTTTGGGTGGTTAAAGTTTTAGGGCAAGTTCGAATTTTTTTTTAATTTTTTAGCTCACCTGAGCTTTGCTCAAGGTGAGTTATTGTGATCGCCTTTTGTCCGTCGTGCGTCGTGCGTCAACTTCTTCTCCTCAGTAACCAGTGGGTCAATTTGGATGAAACTTCACAGAAAGCATCCTCTCAATGACCTCACCAGAATTCCTTCAAAGTTTTGGGATCCATGCAAAATTCTGGTTTCCATGGCAACGAAACGAAAAAAACTTCAAAATTCTTCTTCTCCCAAACTGCTTGGCAGATTTTCAAATAATGTTGTAGAAATGTTCCTTGGATGACCCTCTATCAGATTCCTTCAAGCCATGTTGATTGGTAAAAAAACATGGCCGCCAGGGGGCGGGGCTATTTTGCCTTTTATGGCTATAGTGAAAACTTAAAAAATCTTCTCCTCCAAAAGTATCTGGCCGATTTTCAAATAATTTTGTAGAAATGTTCCTAGGGTGACCCTCTATCAGATTCCTTCAAGCCAAGTTGATTGGTCGGAAACTATGGCTGCCAGGGGGCGGGGCTTATATAGCTAAAGTGAAAAAAAAAAAAAATCAGGTGAGCGATTCAAGGGCCATCATGGCCCTCTTGTCTTACTTAAAGTTTTGCGTGCAACTAAATTAAGAGTCCATATCTCAGTATTTACTTGATGCATAGCATTGAAACTTTATACAACTCTAACACAACTATCCCGCCTATGTAGATTAATGTTTTGCATGCAACTACATTAGAGTCCATATCTCATGCAGTAACTAATAAGCGGTGGAATAGTCGAGGGCGCTCAGTCCTCCGACAGTTCTTGTTTCACCCTTTCCCAGCTGCAGACGCATTTTGACACAATAGCAACAGATGACTGTATAAACATTGTGGCCAAAGGTGAAATTGCTCATGATGAGCAATTTTTCCTTTGGCCACAATGTTTTCAACTTTAATTGACAATAAAGCTATCTTTTAAGGAGATTTTTCAGGTGTTTGTCATTATATTTTCGAAGTCGTCTGCTGCAGATTTGTTGTATGTGGGAAAGGGTTAACCCTCTCAGTGATATTATTAACTTTTATTGCCTTGGTAGCAGACAACTAAATTTTTCAGCAGCCATTCATTTGTCATATATTTAAAAATAAAAATGAAATTGTGACATTTAAAATATAAACATCTGCAAACAGCTCTGTATAGACTTTAAAATTTCTCCTCTTATTTCAATGTTTATTGATTGGATATAAAACATTAAACATTTTACCAATTTAGTATGACTAAAAATGTTTTATATAGGATCCTGATATAATAGTTTATGTATGTAAAACATCAGTAAACAATCAATTTATTTTTTGATGAAAATCCCACATTATATATATAAATATATATATATATATATACACCATTTAAATGGTTGTAATGGTAAGAGTTTTATAAGATGAAAGACTTTACAATATTGAGATAACCTGAAGCTAGATATGGCCAGTAGTATGGGGGGCAGCCGTAATGTCGGAAACAGTAAGTGTTTAAGTTAGATTGCTCATTATTTTCATTCATTTTACAGAATAAATACTGCTCTGACTGCTCTGTCCAATATTGGAACTTTAATTAACCATACTTATTGTGGTGAATAATCAAGGTGGACACATGAGTATGTTACTACTGCATTTTAAATAAGGTAGATACAGCACCTAGGTGAATATATGTATAGGTCTTTAGAAGTGGTCAGTTAACAGTTATAAGAAAGAAAAGAGTGAAATTAATTACGTACATCTGCAGAAAGAAAGGATGTACGACTAACAGAGCTGAACTACCTCATTTTAACCCTTTCCCTCATATAGACGCTTTCTGATGCCTCTGCAGCAGATGGCTTTTTGAAAACATAGTGACAAAAGAAGAAATTGCTCAGAACGAGCAATTTCTATTTTTGCCACAATGTTTTCGACTTTTAGTCATAGGTTACCCATTCAATTAAAGAGATTTTCCATTTTTTGACAAAATATGTTTAAAGTCGTCTGCTGCAGAATTGTTGTATGAGGTAAAGGGTTAAGACCACCTCTGTTGTGTAATGGCAGAGTGTCTACCTCATGTGTGGGAAGTCACGGGTTTGATCGCCAGCTCGGTCATACCATTGACTTAAAAAATGGTAGTTAGGGGTTACCATTATGACCAATCTAATTAAAATGACACTTAAATGCTTCCCTGTACCGCAATATGATCTGATGACATCGCATAAAAGGTTGTCTCGAATTGACCCTATACATTTAGATACTCGTGAGCATGTGCTCGTTTTTTGTTCAATGAAATCATACGATAGAAACAATACTGTTATATATACAGTCGAAACCTTTCTCAATCTTGTTTATTTATATGGGTTATCTTACCTGTTTATACCTAACCATTTTGTAAGTGACAATTTGATTGGCTGGCACAAGGTGCAGTCATTTAGATCTTTAACCAAGCCAGCAAAGTTTAGGTCTGGTTTTAATGAGATTGCATTATGACCGACTCCCTGGTGTCAGGATAAACGTACCAGTAGTACTCTAACTTACCCAGGTAATGCAGTGAAATAACTGGAAAATTGTTTAAATTGGCGTTAAACCCCACAAAAACTAGACCTATTTTTAAATGCAGTGGCCAGAGTAACATGTTCAGGTGTCATTTATTTACCCCAATAATAAGCATGTTATTGATTCTCAATCAATCTTTGTGGTATTGTAGACAAATGTTACTCTTACTACAATAAAAAGTGCAGTCCATTTTATCATTTACCCATTCTATGAAGACCTGAAGATTTATTTTAAAGGAAAGTGAAGCTTTTTAGATTAGTATTTTTTTAAGTTGCCTGCATTGCATTGTTAGAGTAAAACTTATAAACCCCTTTCCAAAATATAACAAATTTGCAGCAGACAACTTTGAAAACATTAGCGTAAAAATATGGAAAATCTCTAGAAATGGAAGTGTAATTATTGAATAAAGTTGAATTATGGGAAAAGTTGAAATGCTCATTGTGCTCTGCTGCAGATGTATCATAATGAACAATTAATGTATTCAACTATTAACCCTTTCCCTCATATAGACGCTTTCTGATGCCTCTGCAGCATAAGGCTATTTGAAAACATAGTGACAAAAGAAGAAATTGCACAAAACGTGCAATTTCTCCTCTTGCCACAATGTTTTACCACTACTTGTCATATGTTATCCATTTAATTAAAGAAACTTTGTATGTTTTGACAAAATACGTTCAAAGTCGTCTGCTGCAGAATTGTCATATGATGGAAAAGGTTAAATAAATGTCCTTCGGGATCTTTGTCTAGATGCTTTCAAGGTTGTCTGCTGCAGATTTGTTGTATGTTAGTAAGGGTTAAGTATTCATAATGATTGGTTATTGGAGGTCTAAACATGAGTTGCTTCAAACACTCATAGTGTTATTCATCAAATATCATTTAGCAGACGGCTATTTGAAACCATAGTGATAAAAGAAGAAATTGCACAAAACGTGCAATTTCTCCTTTTGCTACAATGTTTTCCACTATTTGTCATAGGTTATAACCATTTAATTAAAGAGATTTTGACAAAATACGTTCAAAGTCGTCTGCAGAATTGTCACATGTGAGGTCTACACATGAGTTGCTTCAAACACTCATAGTGTTATTGATCACCAAATATCATCAAGGAATCGTAGAACAAAAAGGTGCTCTTATTTTGTGCATGGTTTAATTGTTTCCATAAAAAGATACACAATTAGAAATGTCTGAATTACATGTGGTTAATGTACACAACCCTTTCCCTCATATAGACGCTTTCTGACGCCTCTGCAGTAGACGGCTCTTTGAAAACATAGTGACAAAAGAAGAAATTGCACAAAACGTGCAATTTCTCCTTTTGCCACAATGATTTCCACTTTTTGTCATAGGTTATCCAATCAATTATGGAGATTTTCTATGTTTTGACAAAATACGTTTATAGTCGTCTGCTGCAGAATTGTCGTATGAGGGAAAGGGTTAACAGGCTCATATATTAGGACAAAATAAACCTCGTTTAACCCTTTCCCACCTGCTAGACGCATTTTGAACCATTTGAAAACACTTTGGCAAAAGGAGAAATTGCACATAATAATAATTGTTTCTCCTATTGCAAATATGTTTTCAACTCTATTCAATCAGGGTCTTTCAAATAGTATGGTCTAGAAACGCCCTATATAAACGCCTTATCGTACTACATATCTTGTCTCTATCAATTTTTTACCTGGAAGTGTTTATCACGGCGTGTAATTATCACGCTTAGCGAATTAGTGTTTATCACGGCGTGTATTTATCACGCTTAGCGAATTAGCGTATTTTGTCCTAATATGTAATCGTAAATGATTTATTTTAAAGCTAGTTAAACATGGGCAATATTCCGCCTATCCCGCTTAATGATCATTTGCTTCGCGATACTGGTCTAAGAAAATTGTCATATCCTTTAAATTGATTTAAGTATTTTTGTATAATATTTATACCGTAGAATAGGAATATCAAGTTTAAATTTGTTATCGTATAATCAACCTGTTTGATTGTTTGTTTGTCTTTCCTTTAATGGAATTGCATTCGACGATGTTTAATAATGTTTAATTGTTACGTGTGTAATACCCGAATAATTCTTAATTCTTAAGTGGTACAAAATGCATTTCTTTGATGATGTTACATGCGAAAAGATGCGTTGTCGCTTGATCATTAATCCTTTGTATTTCTTTAATAAATCATTATCAAGTGTAGGAGTAATGAGTAATCCTAATTATCACACCAAGATTACATATTTCTTAATTAGGTGGCACAAACTACACGTTATTTCTTTGATGATGTTATGTGCGAAAATATGCGTTGTCGCGTGATCCTTTAATCCTTTGTATTCTTTAATAGATTATTTCTAAGTGAAGGAGAATTCTTTGTTGTTATATAAAAATTTAAGGTTGTTAAAACTGTTTTCATCTGCTACACGTTCATCGTTCCCGTCTGAGTTCCTAGTTAATTGTCGAATCCCGGTAGTTCAGTCGGTAACGATGCGAGCTGTCAATCCAGGGGTCGTGAGTTTGAATCCCGACTCGGCCAACTTTCTTTCCGACGTCTGACAAAAGTCAATGCGCCATTCGTCTTCCACCAATGGGCTAAGTCTATGCGGAAAAGCAGCCAGTTGCTTGGGAAGATTGTTGTGTGGACTACTGTTGTGAGAAAACCAGGAAACACATGAGTAGGTGAACTGGCCGCCGTGATATGACTGAGAAATTGTTAAAAACGGCGTTAAACCCCAAACAATCAATCAATCAATAATTGTATTCACCAATATAAAAACTAGTTTAGCAGAGGCTTATGATGTGCTCAGATGAGCTATTAATAAAACAAACAGAAGTTGTGATTTGTTCTTTTTAATCAATGTCATAATAAATGATAACAACATGTTTCTTTGAGATGATTGACAACAAGCACCATTATGTAACACAACACTGTACAAGGGACACACACACATATATATATATATATATATATACACACACATATACACAGTGGCTACACTCAAGGATTGTACATAGAATATTAGGAACAAATACTTTACTATTTAAGATGAGACTTTCTTTTGTATATGTTATGAAAACTGAAAAATCAATAACACATTTATTTTGGGATTGTAGAAAATGCTCTCGTTTTTAATCTTCAGTTTACTTTCGTTCTTTCTCACTCTGAACGTCCTCGTCTTCTTTGTTTTCCCAAACGGCATTGTGAGGAAGGAAGTCGAAACGGCACAGTTTCATAGCAAGCTACAAGGTCTCACATCCTGTAAAATTAGAAAAATGTCACTTGAATATCAGAATGAGGTATCAAAATATATCTTAGTACATACTTGGAAAAAAAAGTTCACACAAAAACAATTATCTCAAGCTTAAATTAGTATAAATTTCTGAGGACTGCTAAGCTACATGTTCCCCCTTTCCTTGCATAAGAAGGTGTTACATGTAGGACCCTGTAACTGTTGATTTTGGCCAAAATTATAGCTCAAAATTACTTCAAACTTTCAAAATAATTTAAAGATCATGTCTTGGGCATTAAATATATCTCACCATGCAAGTTGGAAGTAACTACACATTGAAAACTGTTTTCTAAATATCAACGTATTGTGCCAATAACTGAATAAAACACCATTTTTCTTTAGATTTTTAACAGGTCAAAACATGAAAATACGGATGAAATATGAAAATCTAAGACATCGACATCATAAATTAGACTTAAATATAAAAGAAAAAAGCCGCTATTTTAGTCCCATAAACACCATGCAAGTAGGAGAACCCCCGAAAAAAGTAGATTTTCAGCTTTCGGCAATTACAGTAATGGCGTAAAAAAACAAAAACCAAAATTCTTTACATTTTAAACAGGTCAAAACATGAAAATACGGATGAAATATGAAAATCTAAGACATCGACATCATAAATTAGACTTAAATATAAAAGAAAAAAGCCGCTATTTTAGTCCCATAAACACCATGCAAGTAGGAGAATCTCCGAAAAAAGTAGATTTTCAGCTTTCGGCGATTACAGTAATGGCGTAAACAAAGTCGTTCGTATCAAAGTAAACTTTCAAATACGAAAAACCACCTAAAAAAGAAATGTCAGAACAAAATACTTTCATGCAAAGAAAAAAGAATACTTACATTGCATCAAGGATTACTTTGTTGGTCACATTGATGGATAAACATTTAGATATACGTAGTTTTATAACTTGATCGTTTTCTTCTGTTTTCTTCTGTTTTCCAAAATGGCGGGTTCCCCGGATGTTGGTCACGTGATACTATACAGCTTATTTCGCGCACTGTGCTCGATTCTAGACCATACTATTTGAAAGACCCTGATTCAATTATTAAACTTTCATTTGTAGAGATTTTCTTAGTTTTACCAAAACTTATTCAAAGTCGTCTGCTGAAGACTTGTTGTATGTGGGAAAGGTTTAACCCTGTCTCACTAGCAGACGCATCTTGACACATCTACAGCAGACCCTATTCAATAATAATACTTTCATTTATAAAGATTTTCCATATTTTTGCCAAGAAGATTTCAAAGTCGTCTGCTGCAGATTTGTTGTAGTTGGGAAAGTGTTAAAGAACATGAGCATAGACCAGCAAGACCTTATCTAATCAAATTAGAAAGGTCTAAATAAGTCTTTAAACCACAATTACTCACTCATTTTCAAATTAAACACATTGTTATAATTATTGACAAAAATATTATAGAAAGTCCAGTCTATTCTCCATAAGAGTTCAGAAAGATTATGTGTGTAATAATTCATGGCACTTTAACTGTTTTTAGGATGAACAAAATATTTCAAATTCTTTACTAAAAAAAGCATGATACCAATGCTAATGAATATCTTAAGCATGTTTTATTTTCTATTTTTTTAGTACATCTTATTCATTTTTTAAGTACATCTTAAATCATTTATAAACATAGCATATATTTTTAGTGCATCTTGAAGCATTGGTCAGATTGAAATGCATGAGTTCTACGAGATGCATGACTTATTTAGTAATATGTATGCATACATAGTTGTATCTTCAAATCAGTGTTAAAAGTTAAAATATAGAACATAATTATGAGTCTTTTACCTAGAAATCATCTTAGCTGAGGATTAAACTGTTCTACCATTAAAGTAAAAGAATTTTAAGTATGAAATCAAGTTTTAAGTCATCTGCTGCAAAAGAATAAAAGAAAATGTTCTGTATAAAAAAAGCATGTATAATTGATACCCCACTTGTTAAGCTATATATAGTGAACCTTAATTATTAATGTCCGTATTAATATGGTCTGTATTATTGGAACACCTGCAGCGGGTGGTGTCTACATGTTGTCCTGTCTCTAGGTCAAACAGTTTTCATCCAATCTTCACCAAACTTGTTCATTTTTGTCGAGCCTGCTTGCGATGGGCTCAACATAGCTGTCGACGTGTCGCGCACAAGACCCGGGCCTGTACCTCAAATGTAAAGCCTAAAAGGTCACAACTTGAGGTCAAAAGTATAATGAGTACTGTTTGATAGGACTGTACCTTGTCCGGCCCATATCTCAACCATGCTTCATAGGATTTCCAAGTAACTGAGCACACATGTACACCATGATCCGATAGCATGTCATCTGTACATGGTAAGTCAAGGTCACAAATTTCAAAGATGAAAATCTTGACAAATGATTGTTTGACTTCGAGACAACATTGAAATATGTCCCTTTCATTAAACTTAATGTTTGACAAACATATGGGTGTTTGATCTGTCAAAATTAAGAGGAATTGAATAATTCTATTTGCGACTAAAATAACATTTTGTGTAAAATTATTCCTGTGTTAAATACACCTGATCCTGTCATACACAAAACATACTGAAAATGATGTCTTTTAATTTTCAGAATAAAATGGTATCATAAAAAAAAAAAAAAATGTTGGGTTATTGTACTTTTCGCATTTTACAACACTTCGGTATCGCAGAAGGCCCTTAATAAACTGCTATCAGGTCAACTCATTGTCAGTCTGTGTTGCAGTTGCATGGAAAATCTCTATGTCTGTGACAAACCATTGGAGCGGGCTCGACATGTTGCCTGTGGGCAATTAGTTTTGATAGCTTTCTAACAGAACTCTTCGAGACATGTTCATTCCTTTAACCCTTTCCCTCTTAAAGACGCTTTCTGACGCTTCTGCAGCAGACAGCTTTTTAAAAACATAGTGACAAAAGTAGAAATTGCTCAAAACAAGCAATTTCTCCTTTTGACACAATGTTTTCCACTTTTAGTCATAGCTTATCCATTCAATTAAAGAGATTTTCTATCTTTTGGCAAAATATGTTCGAAGTCGTCTGCTGCAGAATTGTCGTATGAGGGAAAAGGTTAAAAGCATGACTGCGGAGATATTGGCTATTAAATCTTTATACTCCATAAATTGTTTCATAACAACCTATGGCCACCAGGGAATGAAGATGTTTTGCTTTAAGTGGACCTTTTAAATATTTTCTCCTAATACTTGATTGGGCTGTTTTAAAAAAGGTGATTTAAACAAATATTCTTAGAAACGCTCCTAGGATGACGCTTTACCAGATTCCTTCAGGCCATGTTGTTTGGTAAAAACGTGGCTCCCAGGGGTTGAGGTATTTTGCAATAAGTAGCTGAAGAGGGTACTCCAAAAATATCTTGTAATCTTTATTTGCCTGATTGTATCTAATTCCTTGAACTGCTGATTTGTTAAAAACATAGAGGGTATGTCATTTCTTCCTCATTTAAATTGAATTGATAATAATCAGGACAGTGTTCCAAGACCACCATGGCCCTTTTAACAATAAGTATGTACATCCTTAGCAAATATGACTTTTTTAATTGTACAAAAGAAATAAAATTCAGACACAAAATTATAGAACTCAAATACAATTAGTACCATTCTACAGGCTGGGAAAATGTTTAAACGACAGTTATTTGAAGGTGTCAAATCAGATTTATAAAAGAGCCATATCAGATGAGAATAGACTTCGGAGCAATTTATGATCAAATTTCATACTTGTTTCGTTAGTGTTGGTCATAAACATTTACCAGAGGTCCACCACCTCGGGTGGGGGAGGTCGCAGGATCGATCCCCGGCCAGGTCATACCAAAAAAATTAAAAGTGGTACGGTAGTAATGGCTGCTCTTCTTGGTGCTCAGGGTTGTGGGGTTAGCATTATGACTGACTGGTTGGTGTCAGGATAAATGGACCAGTAGTACTGGTAAGTTACCCAGGAAATGCTGTGAAATAACTGAAAAAATGTTGAAATCGGCATAAAATAACAAACAATCAATCAATCTGGATACCTGTATGAAGAGAAGACAAACTGTAAATATCTACATAAGACTAGGCAGAGGTACATACTGATCTGGATTTCTGCTGATCGCTAAGTCCTATATAGTTGCAGACGCATTTTGACGCATCTGCAACAGTCGTCTTTTGAAAGAATTGTGGCAAAAGGGGAAATTGCTCATCATGTTTCAATAATTAACCCTTTCCCACATGCGACAATTCTGCAACAGACGACTTTGAACATGTTTTGTCAAAAAATAGAAAATCTCTATAATTGAATGGATAACGTTACCAAGTGTAAAACATTGTGGCAAAAGGAGAAATTGCTCGTTTTGAGCAATTTCTTCTTTCGTCACTATGTTTTCAAAAAGCTGTCTGCTGCAGAGGCGTCAGAAAGCGTCTATATGAGGGAAAGGGTTAAAAACCTTTATTAAAAAAGATTTTCCGTATCTTTGTCTAGATGTTTTCAAAGTCTGCTGCAAATTTGCTGCATGTGGGAAAGGGTTAAGTGACATGGCCCAACTATGGCTCTATAGATGAAGTGAGGATGCCTGTTTCTACAGATAAATGTGTATTGCACATTAAAACTCAAAAGATAATCAATGACATTCAACTTTACTGTTTACTTAACCCTTCGCCCGGCCGGGTAGCTCAATTGGTAGCGTATCTGACTCGTGATCTGGAGGTCACGGGTTCGATACCCGGTTGCGGCGACATTCTTTCGGGCGATTTTTCATCGCCTCTCACCTCTGATCTATGTGAGAAAGTAGTCAGTGGCTTCGAAAGAATGTTGTGTAAGTACTGGTGTAGGAAAGCCAGGAAAACATGGGTAGGTGCACTGACCGCCGTGATATGACCAAAGCTGTTGAAAGCGGCGTTAAACTCCAAACAAACAAACAAACAAACTTAACCCTTCCCCGCATGTGGACGCTTTCTGATGCAGACAACTTTTGAAAGCTTTGTGACTGAAAGAAGAAATTGTTCAAAATGTTTTCAACTCTATTCAATATAAAGTATCTCTTCATTTTTGGACATTTCCCATGTTATTGTTGAGATGTTTTCAAAGTCGTCTGGTGCAGCTTAAATTTGTTGTATGTGAGAAACGGTTAAATGCTTCCCCCCCCCCCCCCCCCCCGTTCTATTTACAATATCTTCCATGACACATTATTTTTAATATCAATTAATTACTAAACCTTTATCTTGCTTGATGCAGATGACGGGGGTCTAAGCACTGTATGAAATTTATGATTGCAAATGTAAAACAACTCTTTCCTTAGATGTTTTCGAAGCAGGCAACTATTCATTAACCCATTCCCACTGCAGCAGACAAATTCTGGAATACTCCCAAAAGGAGAAATTGCTCATGAACGAGATCTATTCAATCATTTAACATTCGTCTATAGAGATTCACCATAGCCTTTATATTTTCAGACTGATCTGCTGCAGATTTGTTGTATTTTGGGAAAAGGTTAACCCTTTCCCTCATATAGACGCTTTCTGACGCCTCTGCAGCAGACGGCTTTTTGAAAACATAGTGACAAAAGAAGAAATTGCTCAATCGAGCAATTTCTCCTTTTGACACAATGTTTTCCACTTTTGGTCATAGGTTATACATTCAATTATAGAGATTTTCTGTTTTTTGACCAAAATTTGTTCAAAGTCGTCTGCTGCAGATTTGTTGTATTTTGGGAAAGGGTTGCAATGTGAAATTAAGTAAAAGGTGTAATACTTTAGGATTGGCAGTATGATGCCCTTACATTGACAAATCAGTAAATATTTACTAACTCTTAACCCTTTCCCTCATACGACAATTCTGCAGCAGACGACTTTGAACATATTTTGTCAAAAAAATGGAAAATCTTTATAATTGAACGGATAACCTAAAAGAGGAAAACATTGTGGCAAAAGGAGAAATTGCTTGTTTTGAGCAAGTAATTGTTAACCTTAGAATAGTCTTATATTCTAGGGTTATTTTGCTTAATGTGCTTTTAAGAGAAGAGAATAACACGTTTTTGCCAATATGTTTTTCTTCTGCTGCATTTTTTACCTCACCTGTGCCTGAAGTGCTCAAGGTGAGTTATTGTGATCGCCCTATGTCCGGCGTCCATCGTCCGTCAACATTTTCTCCTCTGTAACCGGTGGGTCAACTGGGATGAAACTTCACAGAAAGCATCCTCTCAATGTCCTCACCAGAATTCCTTAAAATTTTTGGGATCCATGCAGAATTCTGATTTCCATGGCAACGAAATGAAAAAAACTTTAAAAATCTTCTCCTCCAAAAGTGTCCGGCCGATTTTCAAATAATTCTGTAGAAATGTTCCTTGGCTGATCCTCTATCAAATTCCTTCAAGCCATGTTGATTGGTCAAAAAACATGGCCGGCAGGGGGCTGGGCTATTTTGCCTTTTATGGCTATAGTGAAAACTTAAAAAATCTTCTCCTCAATAAGTGTCAGGCCGATTTTCAAATAATGTTGTAGAAATGTTCCTTGGGTGACCCTCTATCAGATTCCTTCAAGCCATGTTGATTGGTCGAAAAACATGGCCACCAGGGGGCGGGGCTATTTTGCTTTTTATGGCTATAGTGAAAACTTAAAAAATCTTCTTCTCCCAAACTGGTTTGTCGATTTTCAAAATTTTTTGTAGAAATGTTCCTAGGGTGACCCTCTATCAGATTTCTTCAAGCCAAGCTGATTGGTTGGAAACTATGCTCGCCAGATGTTGGGGCTTATATAGCTAATGTGAGAAAAAGAAGCAGGTGAGCGATTTCAGGGCCATCATAGGCCTCTTGTTTTTAGCTCACCTGAGCTTTGCTCAAGGTGAGTTATTGTGATCGCCTTTTGTCCGGCGTCCGGCGTCCGTCGTCCGTCGTGCGTCAACTTCTTCTCCTCAGTAACCAGTGGGTCAATTGGGATGAAACTTCACAGAAAGCATCCTCTCAATGACCTCACCAGATTTCCTTCAAATTTTTGGGATCCATGCAGAATTCTGGTTTCCATGGCAACGAAATGAAAAAAACTTCAAAATTCTTCTTCTCTCAAACTGGTTGGCAGATTTTCAAACAATTTTGTAGAAATGTTCCTTGGATGACCCTCTATAAGATTCCTTCAAGCCATGTTGATTGGTCAAAAAACATGGCCGCCAGGGGGGGCGGGGCTATTTTGCCTTATATGGCTATAGTGAAAACTTAAAAAATCTTCTTCTCCGAAAGTGTCAGGCCGATTTTCAAATAATTTTGTAGAAATGTTCCTAGGGTGACCCTCTATCAGATTCCTTCAAGCCAAGTTGATTGGTCGGAAACTATGGCCGCCAGGGGGCGGGGCTTATATAGTTTAATTAAAAAAAAAAAAAAAGGTGAGCGATCCAGGGCCATCATGGCCCTCTTGTTCTCAATAAGTACTTATGCTAGGCCATTCATATTTGGAATACAATTACATCTATTACATTTCTTCATATTGTATGCTGAAGATACTGAGTGTGACCTTCTTTTTGCGACAAAAGACATGATTTTGGGTGGTTAAAGTTTTAGGGCAAGTTAGCATTTTCATTTTATTTTTTTATTTTTCTCAATAAGTACTTGTGTTAGGGCTTTCATATTTGGAATATAATTACATATAATACCTTTCTTCACATTGTATGTTGAAGATGCTGAGTATGACTTTTTGGGAATAAATAACATGATTTTTGTTTGATTTTGAGAATTTTAGATAAATTCATAATTTTTGTTTACATTCCTTTCTAATTGTGATCATTCATTTATCAAATATAATTCTTCAACATATCAAACGGGTTTTGCATGATGTCAAACATTTGGTAAACCTTTTTTTAAGGTTTTGCTATTTTTGGATTCGGTCAGTTTTAACATTTGCGTTTAGCTCAACGTTAAAGTTTCATAATTCAAATCACTTCATACTTCACACATTTGTTAAGAACCATCGTACAATTAGGTTAGATAACTCCATTGTATCCTAAATATGGAGTAATGGCCCTCGAATTACCACAATGTTTTGCACTTTTTGTCATAGGTTATCCATTAAATTATGGAGATTTTCTATGTTTTGACAAAATACATTCAAAGTCGTCTGCTGCAGAATTGCCGTATGAGGGAAAGGGTTAATAGTACTTAAGTGCAATATAATGAAATAGTGCTTTAAGTGAATAAGCGGCATATAGTCGAGCGCGCTGTGCTCCGACAGCTCTTGTTATTGTTATACTTATTTAATTCCATACAGAATAGAACTTTTAAATATATTATAATCTTGATGCAGAACTAAAATCATCGTAGGAATAGACAAAAATGCCTTGTACGCTATTATGAGTTCAGGGCTTTAAAAAGATCTAGAAATGGGGCTGAATTACTTTAACAAAATGCCTCTATATGTGGGAAAGGGTTAAACAAATCTAAAGGTTATTGGGATGAATAACATTAATACATTTTTAAATTTGTCTAGCACTTGAGCAATCTCTCCGTTTTCCACAATGTTTTCAAAAGTAGTCTGCTGCAGAGGTGTCCAGAAGCATATGTATGTTGGAAAGAGTTAAGAGAGGAAACAAATAAAGTATATTTTGTGTATGTTTCAGTTCCAGAAAATTGGGTGTCAGCAGTTGCTACTGCTCCTGGTCTGACTGCTTCTGCTATGTCTAGTCCGGCTGACAAACATATCATGTTTAGCTATTCGTGGGGTGATAAGGAAATGGTCTATAAAGTAAGTGGTTTTCTTAAGCCTTTCCCTAATATAACAAACCTGCAGCAAACAACTTTGTAAACATTATTTTAATATATACAACTCTCTATAAATGAAATAACAAATGTTAAAGAAAGTTCAAAACATTGTGACAAAAGGAGAAATTCCCCATTATGAGCAATTACTACTCTTTAGGTCTATTCTGATCACTCTGTCCATCGTCCATTGTCCATCTTTAACTTTTAGCTTCAAACATCATCTCCTCCTAAACCACAGAACCTATTTCAACAAAACTCTACAGGAATGTTCCTTTGGTGGTCCTCTTTCAAAATTGTTGAAAGATTTAAATTCCATGGACATCTCTTAATTCACTTGACCAATTTCATCAAAACTACATAGGAATGTACTTTTGGTGGTCCTTTTTTAAAATTGTTCGAAGATTTAAATTCTATAGATAACTTTGGTTGCTGTGGCATCAGAAAGGGGGCAAAATGTCCAAACTTCTTCTCCTCTGAATCTACCAGTCAGATTCCAATATAATTTGGTAGAAAAGTTCCTTGGGTAACCCTCTACCAGGGCCTCCGCTGTCGGTCGCCAGAGTCGCCTATTGCGAAGAAATAATAAAAGTGGCGCAAGAAAAAAAGAATTTGTGAAACAGCTTGCGAAAGAAAATTCTCGGCAAATTGAGCCGCCATTTTGTTTATAAATGCTCTAAGCGGCATATATTTTCAATGATACAACCATTCTATTGACTTTTGTATCTCTGTGTTTGCGACTCGTGGTAACTTTAACAGGTAACCAGTCTTGATATTTGACAGTGTGAAGGCCAAGCGACTGTTGTTTTTCACACGTTTTATCAATATATCGGACAAGTGTTATGAACAATTGATCGATGTTGTTATTACCGATTAAAGAGGGACGATCGTTAACAGTTTGTTTGTTTGTACTTTGATGTTTCTGATTGGACTAACTTTTTAATTTGAACACCGTGTTTGGTCCGTAATCAAGACCTGTTTTAGAAATTCGCTGTCAGTTTCTGCCCTTGATCATTTGATGCGGATTTCAATTGATGGCCCCAGTGTTGGACATTTTGATTTTAAGGCTGCCTTTATGGTTTGGGCTGGGTTAAAGACTCTCAGAATTCTGGTTTGAGACTGATGTTGTTGTGTATATATACTGAATATATGTAAATATAATCATGTTTTAAATGGAACAGAAATGAAAAATATGTGCTTTTTAGCTTGATTATTCGAAGAATATGAGAGCTTTACTACTCGCCCCGGCGTCGGCGTCCGGTTAAAGTTTTAGGGCAAGTTGGGATTTTCATTCATAAGTATTTGTGCTAGGGCTTTCATATTTGGAATATAGTTACATCTTATACCTTTCTTCACATTGAATGCTAAAGATGCTGAGTGTGACCTTCCTTTTGGGAAAAAAACATGATTTTCGGGGGTTAAAGTTTTAGGGCAAGTTGGATTTTATTTTTTTTATTTATTTTTCTCAATAAGTACTTGTGCTAGGGCTTTCATATTTGGAATATAATTACATCTAATACCTTTCTTTATATTGTATGCTGAAGATTCTGAGTTTTACCTTCTTTTTGGGGTAAAAGACATGATTTTGGGTGGTTAAAGTTTTAGGGCAAGTTGGCATTTTCATTTAATTTTTTAATTTTTCTCTATAAGAATTTGTGCTAGGGCTTTAATATTTAGAATATAGTTACATCTTATACCTTTCTTCACATTGAATGCTGAAGATGCTGAGTGTGACCTTCTTTTTGGGGTAAAAAACATGATTTTCGGTGGTTAAAGTTTTGGGGCAAGTAGGATTTTATTTTATTTTTTTTAACTTTTTCTGAATAAGTACTGATATGTGCTAGGGCTTTCATATTTGGAAAATAATAACATTTAATACATTTCTTCATATTATATGCCGAAGATGTGTGACCTTCTGTTTGCGGTAAAACACATGCTTTTGGGTGGTTAAAGTTTTAGGGCAAGTTGGCTTTTTCATTTAATTTTCTAATTTTTCTAAATAAGTACTTGTGTTAGGGCTTCCATATTTGGAATATAATTACATGTAATACCTTTCTTCACATTGTATGTTGAAGATGCTGAGTGTGACTTTTAGGGGGTAAAAAACATGATTTTTGTTTGATTTTGAGAATTTTAGATAAATTCTTAATTTTTGGTTACATTTCTTTCTAATTGTGATCATTTATTTATCAAATATAATTCTTCAACATATCAAACGGGTTTTGCATGGTGTCAAACATTAGAAAAAAGGCTTTTGGACTCGGTCAGTTTTAACATTTGCGTTTAGCTCAACGTTAAAGTTACATCATTCAAATCACTTCATACTTCACATATTTGTTAAGGACCATCGTACAATTAGGTTAGATAACTCCATTGTATCCTAAATATGGAGTAATGGCCCTTGATTGACTTAAGAAATTTTATTTTTAAATTATATTTAAATGTATGTATCTGACTCGTGATCTGGAGGTCACGGGTTCGATACCCGGTTGCGGCGACATTCTTTCGGGCGATGTTTTCCATTGCCTCTCACCTCTGATCTATGTGAGAAAGTAGTCAGTGGCTTCGAAAGAATGTTGTGTAAGTACTGGTGTGGGAAAGCCATGAAAACATGGGTAGGTGCACTGACCGCCGTGATATGACCAAAGCTGTTGAAAGCGGCGTTAAACTCCAAACAAACAAACAAAACAAATAAATGTATGTATATCTATTCAGTTGCTTTTACATATAGAGTATATAATATGATTTAATAGTACTTAAGTGCAATATAATTAAATAGTGCTTTATGTGAATAAGCGGCATGTAGTCGAGCGCGCTGTCCTCCGACAGCTCTTGTTATACATCTTATGTTATTTCATAAATAAAACATGTGATATTGCTAAAGACATGAATGAAATAAAAGAGAAAAAAACAATACATTTCGTTTAACTGTGTTTTTAGCTCGACTATTCGAAGAATATGAGAGCTATAATACTCACCCTGGCGTCGACGCCTCCGTCGGCGTCCCCGTCCATGTCACACTTTGGTTAAAGTTTTGCATGCAAGTACTTAAATACTACATGTATTGCATTGGAACTTTCTACAACCCTACCAAGTTATCACACCTATGTAGCTTATCAAGTTAGATAACTATATCATGCATTTTATGCAAGTTATGGCCCTTTTTTTACTTAGAAATTCTGGTTAAAGTTTTGCGTGCAACTAAATTAACAGTCCATATCTCAGTATTTACTTATTGCATTTCATTGAAACTTTATACAACCCTACCCAACTATCACACCTATGTAGATTATCAAGTTAATTATATAACTCTATCTGGCATTTTATGCAAGTTATGGCCCTTTTTTAACTTAGAAATTCTGGTTAAAGTTTAGCGTGCAACTAAATTAAGAGTCCATGTCACTGTATTTACCTGATGCATTGCATTGTAACTTTCTACAACCCTACCCAACTATCATACCTGTGCAGATTATCAAGTTAGATAACTCTATCTGGCATTTTATGCAAGTTATGGCCCTTTTTTTTTACTTAGAAATTCTGGTTAAAGATTTGCGTGCAACTTAATTAACAGTCCATATCTCAGTATTTACTTAATGCATTGCATTGAAACCTTATATAACTCTATCCAACTATCACACCTGTGTAGATTATTAATTTAGATAACTCTTTTCTGCATTATATGCAAGTTATGGCCCTATGTTTACTTAGGAATTCTGGTTAAAGTTTTGGGTGCAACTATATTAATAGTCCATATCTCAGTGTTTACTTGATGCATTACATTGAAACTTTCTACAACCCTACCCAACTATCACACCTTTGTAGATTATCAAGTTTGATAAATTTGGTTAAAGTTTTGCGTGCAACTTCATTAAGAGTCGATTTCCTAGTATTTACTTTATGCATTGCTTTGAAACTTTATACAACCCTTCCCAACTAGCATACCTATGTCGACTTTAAATTTAAATAACCCTATCCTGCATTTTATGCAAGTAAAGGGCCATTTTGGACTTATAAATTCTGGTTAAAGTTTTGCATGCAACTACATTAAGAGACCATATCATAGTAATTACTTGATGCATTGCATTGATTTTATACAGCCCTTCCCAAACATCACACCTATGTAAACAATCAAGTACGATAACTCTATCCAGCATTTTATGCAAGTTATGGCCCTTTTTGGACTTAGAAATTCTGGTTAAAGTTTTGCAACTACATTTACATGCAACTACATTTAGAGTGTAATCTTAGTAACAACTTGGAGCGTTGTATTGAAACTTTATACAACCTTTCACAACTAGATACACAACCAATTAAGATAACTCTATCCTGCATATGGTGCAAATTTTTGCCCTTTTTTTTTACTTAGAGATTATGGTTAAAGGTTTGCGTGCAACTACATTAAGAGTCAATATCTTAGTAACTACTTGATGCATTC
Source organism: Serripes groenlandicus (assembly GCA_031761405.1). Taxonomy (NCBI): domain Eukaryota; kingdom Metazoa; phylum Mollusca; class Bivalvia; order Cardiida; family Cardiidae; genus Serripes; species Serripes groenlandicus. Next base: position 127,471,989 of record JASEVX010000002.1, read on the forward strand.
CATTGAAACATTATATAACCCTTTCCAACCATCACACCTATCAAAATAATCAAGTTAAATAACTCTATCCTGCATATAATGCAAATTATCACCCTTTAAGAAATTGTGGTTAATGTTTTGCATGCAACTACATTAGAGTCCATTATCTTAGTAACTTAAATAAGCGCTGAAATAGTCGAGCGCGCTGTCCTCCGACAGCTCTTGTTTATACCCCTTTTTAGATCACCTAGAGCCAAAGGCTTAAGGTGAGCTATTCTGATCACTTTGTGTCCGTCGTCTGTCGTTAACTTTTAGCTTTAAACATCATCTCCTCCTGAACCGCAAGAACAATTTCCACCAAACATCACAGGAATGTTCCTTTGGTGGTCTTCTTTCAAAATTGTTCAAAGATTTAAATTCCATTCAGAACTTTTGTTGCTGCGGCATTAGAAATGGGACAAAATGTCCAAACTTTAAAAATCTTCTTCTCCAAATCTGCCTGTCAGATTCAAATATAATTTGGTAGAAATGTTCCTTGGGTGACCCTCTATAAAAATTGTTCAAGCCATACGGATTGGTCGAAAAACATGGCAGTCAGGCGGCATCAGAAAAGGGGCAAAATGACAAAATTTGAAAATTCCATATTTATGAAAGTGCTCGTCTGATTTTAAGAAAATATAATACGAATCTTACTTTAATGATCCTCTTTTTAATTTGTTTAAGCCGTTTTGATTGGTTACACAATCATAGCAACCGGCAGGTGTCATCACAAAAGGGGTAAATTGAACTTTTAGCTACCCAAATTTTAAAATCCTTTTCCTTCATAATCTGCTTGTGGGATTGCAAGATTATTTGGTAGAAATGTTCCTTAAGTGACCCTTATGAAAATTGTTGAAGCCACATTGATTTCGTTGAAAAACAGGGCAGCAAGGCGTCATCAGGAAAGGTGCAAAATGACAAAAACTTTATAATTCCATTCTTATTAAAGTTCTTGTTAGATTTCAAGATATAAATGGCCTTTACTGATAAGCTGTTTCTTGAGAAGTGTCTACTCCTTGCAGTTTCATTTGCACTCCTTGATCAAATTTTCCCAGATATTTGCAGTTAAATATTTGCTACTAATTTACTATCAATTAGGTGATCAATTTAGGGCCATCTTGGCCCTCTTGTTTATACCCTTTATCCATTGATTATTTTTTGAATTGGCTTCAAAGTTGGCTCAATTTTTTTAGCTCACCTGTGCACGAAGTGCTCAAGGTGAGTTATTGTGACATGGCTATAGTGCAAACTTAAAAAATCTTCTCCTCCAAAAGTGTGAGGCCGATTTTCAAATAATTTTGTAGAAATGTTCCTTTGGTGATCCTCTATCAGATTCCTTCAAGTCATATTGATTGGTCGAAAAACATGGCTGCCAGGGGGCGGAGCTATTTTGCCTTATATGGCCAAAGTGAAAACTTAAAAAATCTTCAACATCTTCTAAGCCATGTTGATTGGTCAAAAAACATGGCCGCCAGGATGCGGGGCTATTTTGCCTTTTATGGCTATAGTGAAAACTTAAAAAATCTTCTCCTCCATAAGTGTCAGGCCGATTTTCAAATAATTTTGTAGAAATATTCCTTGGGTGACCCTCTATCAGATTCCTTCAAGTCATATTGATTGGTCGAAAAACATGGCTGCCAGGGGGCGGAGCTATTTTGCCTTATATGGCCAAAGTGAAAACTTAAAAAATCTTCAACATCTTCTCCTCAGTAACCAGTGGGTCAATTGGGATAAAACTTCACAGAAAGCATCCTCTCAATGACCTCACCAGAATTCCTTCAAGTTTTTGGGATCCATGCAGAATTCTGGTTTCCATGGCAATGAAACGAAAAGAACTTCAAAATTCTTCTTCTCCCAAACCGGTTGGCAGATTTGAAATTATTTTGAAATCTCTATCAGATTCCTTGAAGCCATGTTGATTGGTCGAAAAACATGGCCGCCAGGGGGGGCGGGGCTTTTTTGCCTTATATGGCTATAGTGAAAACTTAAAAAATCTTCTCCTCCAAAAGTGTCAGGCCGTAATTTTGTTCCCCCCCCCCCCCCAATCAATCAATCGAGCAAAATCAGCCTGCGCAGACTGATCCGGACCGACACATTCCGTCTCCGGGATATAGAGTAATGATTCCGGAAACAGAAAATCCACAAGAGGCGAAAAGTGTCTGTCCAGGTTAGCATGCTTAGGCAGATCCGGATCGATACTTTACGCAGAGTTCATGAAGTTGGTTTTCTCGCGGGACGGCTCATATACTTATGAAAGCTCAAACCATACATAGTGGCACCTGGAGGAATTGCTAATTATGAGAAATTTCTACATTTGCTCTTATATTTTCAAAAGACGTCTGCTGTAGATGCGTCTACAAATTTCACCTGGAAGGGAGAATGTGTTACATTTGCCCTTTCCTGAAACGTTCTTTTCTTGACCAACGTTTTTCTTCGAATGTTCTCTATTTGGAAGCATTAATTATCGTTATGCTTATCCCGAGCGCCGAGATCACTGCTATCTTTTGTTTAGAGTTATTCGAGGAGAATTCGAACCCTGGTCTCCTGTTCTCGAGACAGACACTGTAACAAGGAACTGCTTAACCCTTTCCTACATACGAACGGCAGCAGAAGACATTGACATCATCTAGTGAAAATCTCTTTATATAAACATTGAAGTTTTTGAACAGAGTTAAAATATTGTGGCAGTAGGAGAAATTACTCATAATGAGCAATTTCTTCTTTTGCCACAATGTTTTCGAAACTTGTCTGCTGCGGAGGCGTCCGCTAGTGGGAAAGGGTTATTAACATAGATAAGTTCTCCTTTTCTTCAATATTCGACTGGGAAGGGAAGGAGGTGGATATTGCATCATGCCATTATACGGAACGTGATTATTGTGACGTCAGCGCATGGCGGTAAGGACAACTGCAAATTTCCAAATATAATGAACATTAAGCTTAAAAACGCCGGCGTATTTGTCGGTTGGCAAATATTGATGTGGTGGATCACGAGAAAAATCATTTATGAACCTGTCTCTACCTGGGACCAGGTCGTTTTAGACGTTTTTCTGTGGAAATTATAGCTCGAATCGAGCGAGGGGGTAAAACACTGTTGCACACCTTGTCATTATTATTACACTATATGGAAGTATAGAGGGGCTATTTATAGTAACACATGCGGGATTCCCCAAATTACCATTACGATCATTATGATGCGTATAGACAATATAGAGAGACTTCTTTAGTATTTTAACAAGGTATTGTGTGATTTTTCGCATTTTTGCTGTAATATAAATTCAGACGCCTGTGATCAGAGTTATCAGTAATGGCGTTTCAGAATGGAAATTCATTATTGAAACTTCATTTAGCAAATGCTACGCAAATTACTCTCCCTTTTCAATAATGTCAATCAGATTTAATAACAAAACCCAAGGTTTTTTTATGCCCCCCCGGAATCTCCGATTCGGGGGGCATATAGTTTTTGGCCTGTCTGTCTGCACGTCTTCACGTCTGTCTGTCTGCACGTCTGCACAAAAAAAACTTTAACCTTGACCACTACTTTTGAACCATAACAGGTACGGCTACCATATTTCACATGTGTATTCCTTGTGACATGACCTTTCTGTCAGTACCAAAATGTTTGACCTTGCGACCTTGACCTTTGACCTAGATGTAGTTTTTGGCCTGTCTGCACGAAAAAAACTTTAACCTTGACCACTACTTTTGAACCATAACAGGTACGGCTACCATATTTCACATGTGTATTCCTTGTGACATTACCTTTCTGTCAGTACCAAAATGTTTGACCTTGCGACCTTGACCTTTGACCTAGATGTTGCCATTCTCGAAAAAAACTTTAACCTTGGCCATTACTTTTGAACCATAACAGGTACGGCTACCATATGTCACATGTGTATTCCTTGTGACATGACCTTTCTGTCAGTACCAACATTTTTGACCTTGCGACCTTCACCTTTGACCTAGATGTTGCCATTTTCAAATTTTGTTTAACCTTCCCCACTACTTTTGAACCATAACAGGTAAGGCTACCATATTTCACATGTGTATACCTTGTGACATGACCTTTCTGTCAGTACCAAAAATTTTCACCTTGCGACCTTGACCTTTGACCTAGATGTTGCCATTCTCGAAAAAAAACTTTAACCTTGACCACTATTTTTTAACCATAACAGGTACGGCTACCATATTTCATGTGTATATCTTGTGACATGACCTTTCTGTCAGTACCAAAATTTTTCACCTTGTCACCTTGACCTTTGACCTAGATGTTGCCATTCTGGAAAAAAACTTTAACCTTGACCTCTACTTTTGAACCATAACAGGTACGGCTACCATATTTCACATGTGTATTCCTTGTGACATGACCTTTCTGTCAGTACCAACATTTTTGACCTGGCGACCTTGACCTTTGACCTAAATGTTTCCATTGGGGGGGCATCAGTGTTTCACAAACACATCTTGTTTTATCATGATTTATTTTTATTTTTTCAAGTTAAATGACTTAGTGACCCAGTCATTTACTTGTATTACATTTCAATATATAACACACTCACAGAGTGCAAACAAAATAAACAAATGACGTCATTTTCAATATAAGATAAATAATGGCAGTATGGAAATAATGAAATATGATAATGATACATGAACAAAATGCGTGATAAATGAAAACATTAACACATGTTTGATAAACAATCCGTAAAACGTATGCACTGGTTGCAACACTGCGCGTCTAGTGTTCCTAGTCCATTCACTATGTCCACTTTAGCAACATGTCACAACCAAGTCCAAAACACTGTAGAATATCAATCAAACTGAAGCTGCCTAATGAGTACTTTCCTTTGATGTGAATATGTCATGATAATGAGTATGTACAAACATTTACAAGTCTCTATTGTCGTGAAGCTTTACTTCTTTTTTACTGCTTTTTTGGCTACCTTCTTCGGCGATTTAGGCTTCTTGGCTGCTTTCTTTGCTGGCGACTTCTTTGGCTTTGCTGCCTTCTTTGCTGGAGATTTCTTGGGTTTTGCTGCTGCCTTCTTCTTTGGTGTCTTGGGCTTCTTTGACTTTGGTTTCTTCTCACCAGCAGCTTTCTTGGCTGCTGGTTTCTTGGCGGCCTTAGGCTTGGCTGCTGCAGGTTTCTTGGCCTTCGGCTTCTTCTTCTTTGGTGTGTCCCCAAGTTTGAACGATCCTGATGCACCAGTTCCCTTTGCTTGCTTTAATGTGCCTTTCTTCGCACCAATCCTAAGAGCCATCTTCAGATGAACATTGACAGAGCTAGAGTCCTTCCCGACATTGAAGTTAGCCATGATGTATTTCAGAATAGCCTGTCTTGATGAGCCTCCCCTTTCCTTGAAGCTGGAAATAGCTTGTCCGATCATCTCAATGTATTTGGATGAGCTGCTGGCTTCTTTGGCTTGGCAGTCTTCTTCGGTTTAACGGCGGCGGCGTCAGACATTGATTTGTTGGTGAACGGTACGGCATTGCGATTTGCTATTGATGTAGAATAACGAGTGATACACTATGAATGCGACGTGGCTATATATATGATTAGCGCGGACCTTGTAGAAAGCACCCTCGATTGTGATATAGGAAATATCTTGATGTTGCCGATTTCGCTATACTGTGTTTGTTATGTCAAATTGAAATGAACAATTCTTAGCGTTAAAAGCATGAAAATGTCATTTTATTTTTTTAATCATGACAAAATATATTAAATTTAATTCTGTCTTCATCAAATTAACATGACACGTTGTATAAATAATGAAATTTTAGTTAAAAGTTGAAATTTGTAGGTTCGAAAACGCTAATTTGCAACTTTAATCACTGCATACCTTTCAATTTGTCTATTTATACCGGTTTTTAGCTCGACTATTCGAAGAATATGAGAGCTGTATACTACTCACCCTGGCGTCGGCGTCCATGTCACACTTTGGTTAAGGTTTTGCATGCAAGTACTTAAATACTACATGTATTGCATTGAAACTTTCTACAACCATACTAAACTATCACACCTATGTAGATTATCAAGTTAGATAACTCTATCCTGCATTTTATGCAAGTTATGGCCCTTTTTTACTTAAAAATTCTGGTTAAAGTTTTGCGTGCAACTAAATTATGAGTCCATATCTCAGTATTTACTTGATGCAATGCATTGAAACTTTAAACAACCCTACCTAAGCATCACACTTATGTAGATTATCAAGTTAGATAACTCTATCCTGCATTTTATGCAAGTTATGGCCCTTTTTTTACTTAGAAATTCTGGTTAAAGTTTTGCGTGCAACTAAATTAAGAGTCCATATCTCTGTATTTACCTGATGCATTGCATTGAAACTTTATACAACCCTACCCAACTATCACACCTAAATAGATTATCAAGTTAGATAACTCTATCTTGCATTTTATGCAAATTATGGCCCTTTTTTTTTTTACTTAGAAATTCTGGTTAAAGTTTTGCAAACTAAATTAAGAGACCAACTCTTGGTAACTACTTGATGCATTGCATTGAAACTTTATACAACCCTTCTCAACCATCACACCTATGTAAACAATCAAGTATGATAACCCTATCCAGTATATATGGCCCTTTTTTTAACTAGAAATTTGGTTAAAGTTTTGCATGCAACTACATTAAGAGTCGATATCCTAGTATTTACTTCATGCACTGCTTTGCAACTTTATGCAACCCTATCCAACTTTCACACCTATGTTGATTTTCAAGTTAAATAACTCTATCCTGCAAGTTATGGCCCTTTTTGGACTTATAAATTCTGGTTAAAGTTTTGCATGCAACTACATTGAGAGACCATATCTTAGTAACTACTTCATGCATTGCATTGAAACTTTATACAGCCCTTCCCAATCATCACACCTATGTAAACAATCAAGTATGATAACTCTATCCAGCATTTTATGCAAGTTATGGCCCTTTTTGGACTTAAAAATTCTGGATTAAGTTTTGCAACTACATTTAGAGTGTAATCTCATTAACAACTTGAAGCATTGTTTTGAAACTTTATACAACCTTTCCCAATTTCACAACTGTAAACACAACCAATTAAGATAACTCTATCCTGCATATGGTGCAAATTGTTGCGTTTTGTATACGCCCGTTTTGAAAAAAACGGATCGTATTATAGTTTTACCTGCGGCGGGCGGCGGCGTCCAGTATGTTGTCAGCTCAATAACTTTAGAAGCCTTTGTCCAATCATCACCAAATTTGGTCAGAATGTGTAATGGGATAATATCTCGGACAAGTTCGATAACTAGCCATAACACTTTAGTCAATCAAGAGTTATCGCCCTTTAATTATAGAAATTACCCAAAATTGGTCTTGTCAGCTCAAAAAAACGGATCGTATTATAGTTTTACCTGCGGCGGGCGGGCGGCGTCCAGTATGTTGTCAGCTCAATAACTTTAGAAGCCTTTGTCCAATCATCACCAAATTTGGTCAGAATGTGTATTGGGATAATATCTCGGACAAGTTTGATAACTAGCCGTATCGCTGTAGTTAATCAAGAGTTATTGCCCTTTAATTATAGAAATTACCTAAATTAGTTTTGTCAGCTCAATAACTTAAGAAGCCTTTGTCCAATCATCACAAAATTTAGTCAGAATGTGTATTGGCATAATATCTCGGACAAGTTTGATAACTAGCCATATCGCCTTAGTCAATCAAGAGTTATCTCCCTTTAATTATAGATATTACCTTTGATAACTTACAAAGTTATCTTAGTCACTACACAATTATGTCCCTCGAAATGGCCAAAACTGTACTAACAGTGGCCGTTCTCTAAGTTTGGCTGATGTACAACAAATTATCACTATACTTGGTCTCAAAAAAACAGGATTGGTATATTTTGTGACATTTGGCGCTCTTGTTTTACTTAGAAATTATGGTTAAAGGTTTGCGTGCAACTACATTAAGAGTCCATATCTTATTAACTACTTGATGCATTCCATTGCCTTCCTAACCATCATACCTATTAAAATAATCAAGTTAAATAACTCTATCCTACATATAATGCAAATTATCACCCTTTAAGAAATTGTGGTTAATGTTTTGCATGCAACTACATTAGAGTCCATTATCTCAGTAACTTAAATAAGCGGTGGAATAGTTGAGCGTGCTGTCCTCCGACAGCTCTTGTTATGATTAAAAATGAAATTTCGTAAACTCTATTCAAGGTTTGTAGGAAGTAAATTCAGTTTACTCTTTAAAAAAGGTTGTGTGATTAATTTACTTTTAGGCTATGAAACACACAAAATTTCAAAGGCGCCATTTTACATTCAACGTATTAACCCGAAGCTCTGTCTTTTTTTACAAAATAATTTTCTGTAAATCATACTTGTAAGACATATTTGGTATTATTTTGGACTAGTATATATTGTTCTCTGTACAAATGAAGAAAAAATAACAATGTTCAGTGAAAATAAACGCATAAACGCACGAAAACAACATCGTATAGGCTGTCTATACGGGACATTTACTGTTTATACTAGGGCAGATCCAGGCGATGCTCAGCTCGAAAGATTTGTCTTGGTTCTTGCATTAAATAATTATAATGTAAGATTTTGTGATACCCATCGCGGTGTTATGATAATTTGCTACATATTTTCATATTTATGCGAGACAAGATTGCATACAAATCAGTAATTAGATATAAATACAAAGTCGTTTGTTCCCTAACAGATTCAAAATGGCGACTTGTTTTTGTATAAATATTCAGCATTTCTTTGCTGCATTTTTGTGTACAAAACAACCTGGAAAGTATTGTCCGTGCATATTTAACCGAAAACTAACCATATACCGCCATTCTTGATATGAAATACTAGTATAGATCTAGTTATGTAGATCTACTACATAACTATTATTAAATGTTTGAAGCATTTAAACGCTTGATTTATGCATATTTCTTATAGAAATAAAGGATTCATCTGGAATATATAGCATCACTACAGTATTTAGTCAGTCACTAACAGTGGTTTAATAGGCCTCTGACTTTTCATTTGCAAATGACCCAGATTTGCACTCCTTTGAATAGTTTGTATATATATATATATATCACGGGGAACATGACACGTAATCGCCGTAATTAATTTCGTTAAACTTTTCCCACATACAAAAAATATGCAGCAGTTGACTAAAATAATATTTTGACAAAAATATGAACACTCCATTAATGAAGCGGTTATTGAATACACTTGAAAACATTGTGGCAAGGAGAAATTGCTCATGAGCAATTTTCTCTTTTTTGTTATAATATTTTCAAAAGTCGTTTGGTGCAGAGGCGTCTGTATGTGGGAAAGTGTAGGTTGAACTGGTAAATACCGCCAAGTAATCCAAAGAATGACTATTTCGTGGTGTTCATACAATATTTCTATTATCTGATCTCTTCCACGAGCCTATATGTTGGACATACAGGGTAGTTCCAGTATCAACAATAGGGTTTGAGAAGGGAAATGCATTTTAGGTTATGCAATATAATTTGAAAACATGCAACGTGTCTCTTGTTTACGTAGGCCTACATGTATTTAACAACTGATACGTTTTTAAATATGTTCAGTTAAAATTGCTCATAATGAGAGCAATTTCTCATTTTGCCTCAATGTTTTCAACTTTAATCGTTAAAGGATATTTCATTTATATTGAGTTTCCATATTTTTTACTTAATGTATTCAAAGTCGTCTGCTGCAGTATTGTCGTGTGAGGTTAAAGGTTAATAGAATACAATTTGGCAGTACTAATTTGTTACAGACTTAAAACATTGCGGTTAGAAAATAAACGGTAAATCACTTCTTACCTCACACTGTTTTCAAAAGTCGCCGGCTTTATAGGTGTCAACTGTCGTCTGTGTAAAGTAAAGGTGATGTCCGTCTAAACGCTCGATTTTCCAGAAAAGATTTAATTGATTCTTTTGGTGTTTAACGCCACTTTCAACAACTTTTTAGTTATATCATGGCGTTTCCTGGGTAAGTGACCAGTACTTCTGGTCGTTTGTGCTAACAAGAGATATACATTACATAGTCATCTTTTCAAAACCCTCAAAGTGAATGCTATATATACATGAATGCTTTGTCTCACCGAAAGTGTGAGATTCGTTTCCCTTCTTGGACCGACCGCTTGATTTATCGTCATTTTCCGCATTTTCAACAGTACTGATGTAAGACACATCACGGTGACAATTCATTTATTTGTGTTCCCAGGGCGACTAACCAATACTAGGCTATGAAATGTGCCTTGTCCATGGGCACGTCACCATGGCCACCGAACAGAGGATGGAATCCGAGAAGTCCGGTTCCAAATTCCTACGCGTTAACCACTCGGTCTCTTCGATCGACATGTTGATGTTCTTAGATCCACATTTTGAATTGTTTTAAACCCTTTCCCTCATACGACAATGCTGCAGCAGACGACTTTGAACATATTTTGTCAAATAATTGAAAATCTCTTTAATTGAACGGATAACCTATGACTAAAAGTGGAAAACATTGTGGCAAAAGAAGAAATTGCTGGTTTTGGGCAATTTCTTCTTTCGTCACTATGTTTTCAAAAAGCCGTCTGCTGCATAGGCGTCAGAAAGCGTCTATATGAGCGAAAGGGTTAATGGGGTTTCACGCCGTTCTCAACATTATTTCATTCTTTTCGCGGCGATAGTTCACTTATTGTCCCCCGCTTTTAGCGAAAGCTGGGGACTATTATTTCTCATTCGTCAGTCCGTCCGTCAGTCCGTCAGTCCGTCAGTCCGTCAGTCACGCTGTCACAAAAACTTTAACCTTGGTCATAACTTCTGAACCGTAATAGGTACTGCTTTCATATTTCACATGTGTATTCCTTGTGACAACCCCTTTCCATCAATACCAATTTTTGACCTTGTGACCTTGACCCTGACGAGTTATGGCCCTTTACCCCTATGTATGACTAAATTCATTTCCGGGCTATTTCTCTGCAACCGCTTTTTGGAATTTTATGAAACTTCATAGGAAGGATCACCACCAAGTGTAGATGCGCATATCGTGTTTGCGTTCCGGTTGGATTATTTTGCACGGAGTTATGGCCCTTTACCCCACCATCAGGCTATGTATGACTAAATTCGTTTCCGGGCTATTTCTCTGCAACCGCTCTTTGGAATTTTATGAAACTTCATAGGAAGGATCACCACCAAGTGTAGATGCGCATATCGTGTTTGCGTTCCGGTTGGATTATTTTTCACGGAGTTATGGCCCTTTACTCCACCATCAGGCTATGTATGACTAAATTCATTTCCGGGCTATTTCTCTGCAACCGCTTTTTGGAATTTTATGAAACTTCATAGGAAGGATCACCACCAAGTGTAGATGCGCATATCGTGTTTGCGTTCCGGTTGGATTATTTTGCACGGAGTTATGGCCCTTTACCCCACCATCAGGCTATGTATGACTTAATTCATTTCCGGGCTATCTCTCTGCAACCGCTTTTTGGAATTTGATGAAACTTTATAGGAAGGATCACCACCAAGTGTAGATGCGCATATCGTGTTTGCGTTCCGGTTGGATTATTTTTCACGGAGTTATGGCCCTTTACTCCACCATCAGGCTATGTATGACTAAATTCATTTCCGGGCTATTTCTCTGCAACCGCTTTTTGGAATTTTATGAAACTTCATAGGAAGGATCACCACCAAGTGTAGATGCGCATATCATGTTTGCGTTCCCGTTGGATGATTTTTCACGGAGTTATGGCCCTTACTTCTGAACCGTAATAGGTACTGCTTTCATATTTCACATGTGTATTCCTTGTGACAACCCCTTTCCATCAATACCAATTTTTGTGACCTTGACCCTGGCGGGGGACCATGATTCTCTGAATTTGCTTGTTCACTCACTCTCGTGGTAAAAAAAAACAGTACTAGGCTAGGCTAGGCTATCTGTCTTGACCAAGGACACTATGACCGCTGCGACTTGGGATTGGATCCGAGATGCCTGGTTCCAATTTCCCGACTCTAAACACTCAGCGCCACAGCGTATTCCTAGGATCCACACAACGAAGACTGTTAAATGCGCTCTAACACTTTCTCAAATATAGACGTTTTTGACGCCTCTGTAGCAGACGACTTTTGAAGATAGTGTGGCAAAATGAGCAATTTCTCATTTTACCACAATGTTTTCAACTGTATTAAATATTTAATCTCTCATTCATGGAGATCTGTAAAATTGTTGCCAGAATGTTTTCAAAGTCGCCTACTCAGATTTTTTAGCATGTGAGAAAGGGTAAAATAATGCACCCTCATCCTGCTACACCCGAATTTAAAATAATTTGCTATCATGTCTACTCATATGTAGGACTTTCCCATGTAAAAAGGCAGTTTGACGGGCCTGTAAAGTAGACGACATTTGAAAACATTGTGGCAAATGAAGAAATCGCGTTTGTACCTAAGTGAGGAAAGAGTTCAAACGTGTACAATCTTAATACAGTATTGTATCAATTAACTGTTTTCCTAATAAAGACTACGTACTTGACGCAAGTGCAGAAGATGCGGTTTGAAAACACTTCGGAAAGTGAAGACATTTCTCAAAGTGAGTCATTTCATCTCTTCCCACAATTCTTTTCAAATCCGAATTAAAATTGTGCTTCAAATTTTCGAGATGTTTGTTTTCATTTATCTAAGAAGTCTCCGTAACAATCCTGACGGATCTGAGCTGACCGGGGTTTGAACGTTAGACTTCTTGATCCGATTTAGCAAACGCTCTACCAGGCCGCTACAAAAAGCTCTATTACATGGCAGTATAGTGTCCCCTCATACATACACCATAGTTTAGTATACACCCTCCCTAAATGTGATTTCGTCCTCGACTTTCAGGAGTCGAAGAATGTTGTGAAACGTTCTCCAGATTTTTCCTATGTAGTCCCTTTATGAGGCGCCATTGTAACATTCCTAAAAGACCCGACCTGACCATGCAGGACTCGAACCTTAGATCCTTTTGTCCAAAGGCAAACGTGTGAGATACCACATCGCCACAAAAGCACGTATACGCCTTCTACATATATATTGGCCACATTTCCAAAGCAGACGACCCGTAAAAGAGAACGTCACTATAAAAGGCAGCTTTCACATCACAGCAAGGCTGTAGAAGTGATATTTATACCAATACCCCTTTCACGTTACAGTTTTTTAGCCTGGCTGTTATGCGTTCTTATGTGAGGGAATCCAGAAAAATGCGAACAGAAATATATGACGCCATATAATAGATCATTACCGGTAGGTTGACAGAATCTCAGATTTATTCCCAATCTGCCATGTTTTACGAGTTATCGCATATTCACGTACTCCAGAGTATAGGGTATCTTTTTACAGTCGTTTTTGACTTCAATCGTCCCTAGCGATGCAGTGGTAGTATTCTTTAGCGATTTTATTGCACCATCTGATAGAGCTATTCAAGAGCTACAAACATATTGTTTAAGTGATTGACCTCCGACCTCGGGTTTCCGAGCTAGAGTCGGAAGTTTGTGAAATATACCAAGGCAAAACGGTTGGGTGTAGACGAATACGTCTTGGCATGATGATAAAACATGGTAAGTTGACCAGAGAGTGTTTTTCACCAGTGTTCACCTAGTCACCACAATAGTGACCCTATCACACTAGTTCTTCATATATATGTATATGTAAAGGCGAATCCCACGTCGCCTACCGGCTTGTTACTTACTTTGTTGTGACTATTAGCAATATTTGCAGAACTTTCAACATTTCAAAATGTTGATCTCAGTCTGGAGTTCAGCACCTTTTAAAGCATAGGATAGTACTCATTAGTAACACAGAAGTGATAGATGGAACCTATTCTGCCAACTTATGTTCAAATCTGACAAGCACTTTTAGAGGAGAATAATTGCAAAGTCATTTAACCCCCATTCTGATGCCATCTTGTAGCCAAGGTTTTGATATAATCAATAGTGCTTAACTCTTTCAGCGCCAAAGGCAATATTCAGGTTTTCGCAAACAATACTGATTCAGGCGAGTCAGCTTGTGACGAGCTGTCTCACCTGAAATCAGCATTGTTTGCTTTTTAGTTATCAAAATTGTTTGCTTTTCAGTTATCAAAATAGTTCAAAATTGTATTACATGAGAAATGGAGACGCCAGATTTTGGACACGGAAAAGTCTACTTTAAACAATTCGGCGCTGAAAGAGTTAAACAATTACAGAAGAGGGATACCTAAAGAACATTTCTGCCCAAAATCCAATGAAATTGTCACTTAAAATAAGACCAGCAGTTTAATAGGAGAAGAAAGTGTTCCGCCGCGATATTACTAACATTCTAAACTCGGTTCACCGATGATTTACCCGGTAAGTGACACCACCTTTAGATATCATTCGTAATCCACACATTGGCTAAAATGATTTAACCCTTTCCCACATACAGACATTTTCTGTCGCCTCTGCAGACGATTTTTGAAAGCATTACATTAAGAGCTATTTCTCCTTTTGCCACTATATTTTCACCTTATTCAATAAATGTTCTTTCCTTTATAAATATGTTTCATAATGTTGCTGTATGTTATCAAAGTCGTCTGCTGCAGATTGGTTGTACCTGGGAAAATGTTGAAATATGAATAAGAATGCAGACTGGGAAAATGTTGCCGGTTGCTGATTTTGAGAAAGTCAGAACACATATTGATTTGATTCTTGGGAGAAGGAACATAGATAACCATGTCCCTGAATGAATGGTATTGTACACCGCTTTCAACAGTACTTCATACCAGAGACATATATATATATATATATATATATATATACATTCTATATAGGTCTTGTGTTAGAATGCAGGGACAATGTATATATTGTCCCTGGTTAGAACTAGCCTTTTTTAAAAGACAAAATTGGACGAATTAAACGATAAATTCGAATATCACATAGTTCGAGATATCGCGAGTTCACTATATATATCATTGAAAAGATTAACCTGTCAACTTTTAAAGTAGCAGTCCAGCTAAGAATCATGCAAAATGATAAAAAAGTGATTCATGGTTTATCACAGATATTGTTAATATTGTGTGTGTGGAGTTGTATGATGAAGTTTATGAGTGATTTGGTATTAATTTATCACATATTGCAATCTCATCTTCATAATATTGCTTTGAAATAATTTGAATATGTGAGATTTTCCTATACATCATCCCATGTAAAATACTCCCACTTCAATTCCATTTATCTCCGATGAGCACGCGTCTTAGACAGAAAGATATATATCAACATACGGTAAAGAGGACAATACACTCTATAAAATATCAAAAAATAAAATATGTAGCCTAGTACAGGTTTTGAGTAAATTTGGTTTCTTTTATTGGGTTTTGAGCCTTACTATCAAGAAAGATAACTCTTACTCGCTTCACAACAGTTGCCATGTGACAAAAAACATTAATATTTCTTTCCTTAATGGAAAATGGACTATATCTGTGACATTTTTTATTAGCTTTGATTTGACTTTTCATTAGTTTTATATTGTACATGTCAAATTAACCCAATATATAGACAGTTTAGCAAGGATGTGAAGATATATGTATATGAAAAGGTGTACATAGACTTAAGGCAGGTCCGTAAAAGAGATAATTATATCAGATGTTGAAAGTCGTAGTCTCAATATATCGCCGTTACATATTGCATTGTAACAATCAAAATAAAAAATCGCATTCCTAGTACAGAAACCTGGACTATTGAAAGTCGTATTCAATGCAGTTTGATAACAATCATTTCATTTCGTGAGGCTTACACCAGAGAAACACAGAGAGAAAAATCGGTCAGGCTTTTAGATTGTAAAACAGACATTTCCATTCACCTACGGGCATTACATTAAACGCGTCGGAAATGTGGAAACCAACCAACATAACAACTTATGAGGCAGATCATTGTGTAGGACTTTTTTCAAGTTACTTTCTGTTTGTCTACATGCAAATCTCGAGGTATATTTCAAGGAAGGGAAATTGACTCCGTTGTGTTTTCATCCTCTACCCACTGAAAAATGGAAAACAGGAATAAGTTACCAGCCAAAAGAAACTGGAAGATCATGAAGATTTATTTAGTTCCTAGTTCCTGTTAGCATAGGTAATTTCTGTTTTGATAAATATATTATTTACTTTCCCACACATTCATGCATTTTGACACCTCTGCAGCAGACAACTATTGTTAATAGTGCCACAAAGTGAGAATAAATTCACAACATAATGACTTGTAACAACGTTTTAACCATTATTTAATAATTCTATTTTACTTACAGAGATTTTTCATATTTTTGTGGGGATTTTTTCCAAGTGGTCTGTTGTAGATTTGTTGTATGCAGGAAAATGTTAATTGAATGTTCAATTACATGTATTTTGTGTATTTCTTTCTTCATATAGTTATGTTTTTTAAAGCAGACTCCATCAGTTGAATAGTAAATTATGTATTTGTTAAGACTGAGTCTAGTGGTAACTAGGTCTTATAATATTTGTTGCTTGTTTTGAGAAAAGTTCAGTCTTTTAATAGTTTTATCATAATTCATGTCTCTTCCATGAGTTAATGTTTTTACTTCATGGAAGAAAAAACTAGTTGCAAGGTACAAATTCAAGAGTACCTAAATTTAGACTTTAATCATTATTATGCTTTTAAAATAAGCAACATATAGCTTAGTTCTCATGATTTCAATGTTAGGCTAGCATAATGTCAGAATCATTATGTATGAATAACTTTTCAACAATTCATCTTGTAAACCTTGATTTAGTGTTTACATTTTCTAATACCTCATGCAGCAGAAAACTTCTGAAATTAATACACAAGTCATGTGTATTGTTGACCTCTTTCTAAATATTACTAATTACATATTTTGAAATTTCCTTCAGATGTTTTCAAAGCAAATTACTCTTACTATCACTATCACATTTAATATGCTTTACATTAGACAAATATATATCAAACATAATAATAAATGTGTGTCTAGCTATCTATTTTTATTTGTTTGTATTTATTTCAGATTAACTATGTGATGTGCCTTATTGGACAGCATGAACAGGACAGTTACCCTGCACTATTGGTGGACAACTATGATAGCCTTATACTTTCTCAAGTGACAGATTCATAACAAAGAAATTTAACTTTCAGAATAATCAATTGAACTTGAATTTATACATAAATATGTCAATATTGGAGAGTGAAAATGTTCATCCTTGGGGGGAATTTTAACCTAGAATTAAAGTAAAATAAAACATCAACATTTCTCATCCCAACAGTATTAACATTAATTCTAAAAAAAATAAAAAAAACCTTTCCCACATACTTACATCTCTGCAGCAGATAATTTTTGAAAACATTGTGGCAAAAGGATAAACAATCCTCATATTGAACAATCTTTCCTTTTACCACAATGGTTTTTATTTCATTTTTTTAAATAAATTTCATCTTTCAGAGATTTTCCATAATATTGCAAAGAGTCTTCTGCTAAAACAGTCTCATACATCATGTATATGATGCCAGTCAAATTATTAAGCTCTGAAAGCAATATCATAGATATTGGTAATGGTTATATTACTGTTTTATCTATGGCATTATTGATTTACATATATTTATTTAGAAAGGTCATGGCTAACAGGTCAAATTGTAGCTATACCTGTTCTGTTTTGTAAGAGAGAAGTAAGTGTATAGCCTGAGCAAATATGTAAATGGAGCTACACAATTGTCACCAGATATTTACACTGACATTAAATATAGTCTAATATAATAACTTTTTAATCTGATCATTGCTTTCTGTCTAAATTCCAGTTATTGTCAGTACATTTAGTAGTAATTTTACAAAGTAACTATTGATTGCATTTAATTGAAGTTATATCAAAACTTAAAAGGAGATATCTTTACAGATATAAACTTTAAAAGAGAAAATGTTTTGTTAGAAAATGAGAAATTACACATAAAGATCTTTAACTTCTGACATAATATTTGAAGATTCTATGCTGCATGGTGTCCCTGTAAATTCAAATTTGTACATACACATGTTCACTTTATCATATGTGTCTATGTATATTTACCTAGATATGTATTCATCATGCAACAGTAGAATTTACATGGATAATATAATTCGATTTTTAGCTCGCCTATTCGAAGAAATAAGGGAGCTTATGTTATCACCCCGGCGTTGGCGTTGGCGTTGGCGTTGGTGTTGGCGTTGGCGTCCGCGTTGCCAGCTTGGTCAAACCTTTGCGTGCAAGGCCTTTTCTCAGACACTGTGTATGCTGTTGCTTTGAAACTTCACACACTTATTCAGGATCATTAGGGGACCTTGTATGGCGTTGGTATCAGCGTTGCCAGGTTAAGATTTGCATGCAAGTATTGAAAATTTGTGATATCTTGCAATAAATAATAGTGTGTGGTTTTATCTGATACTGATACTGTAAGTCTTCGGTATTATGTTCACTATTGGCATACATCGTATATAAACCAATTTACAGATTTAAAAGGCCTGTATGGACTTGGTTAACATTTGCATGGAAGTAATGAAAAGGTGTATTATCTTGCAATAGGTGATACTGTGTGACTTTACCTAATGCTATAACTGTTCTGAAGTAGGCCCTGATAGACGATGGCCCTGATAGGCGAGCTATATTGTCCTCCGACAACTCTTGTTATACATGGTAAAGGGAAGAGCACTTTGAAACTTTATACAAAACTGTACAGTTGATTATTTTTATAAACAATGTGCTTCAACTTCAGGAATTTTAATAACTATTTGAATAAACAGATTATCAACATTGAACATTTTAGCCTATTTCCACATTTAACCAATCTTCAACAGACAACTTTGAAAACATATTGGCAAAGATTTGGAAAATCTCTATAAATTTAGATAGAACTTGGGAATCAATTTGAAAAACCTTGTTCCAAAATTAGATATGGCTCATTAAGAGCAATGTCTATTTTGCTGCAATGTTTTAATAACCCTGACAAATTTGAAACATCTTTGCAAAACATGGAAAATCTTTATAAATGAAGAAATAATTACTGAAAATAGTATTGACAAAAGGAGAAATTGCTTGTTTTGAGCAATTTCTCATTTTCTCACAGGCATCAGAAAGTGTCTATATGTGGAAAAGGGTTAAATGATTTGATGCATATGGATATGCTTGTTGCAAACAGGTTAATAAACATAAATCTGAAAAGTATAAGGAAAATTGTGACATAATATAACTCGGAATTTTAAAGAATAGAAAGCATTATTGGAAAAGGAGTAATTGCTCATTATGAGCAATTCCTTTTATACAACTATGATTTCAGACATTTAACTACATGTATACTGCTGCAGAGGCATCAATTTAATTTCTACCTTGTTAAGGGCTTGTTATTATTATACTTAATGAAAAGTATGTGAGACAAAGATATTGTTAACTTATGTAATGGTATGTTTTGTATTAATCATATTCATGTTCGATTTTATAATTTCATGACGGTGCACTTTCTATCACTGTCCACTATGTAGAAGTACACTTAGGCAGGACACATTTCCTGTCCTTGTACTGGTTAGTCATCAAGGGATCATGTATCAGTGCACTGTTGCTCTGATATAGCCAAGGTTCTTTTGAAAATGTCCTAAAACACAAATAACCAGAATGCAGAAATATTATTTTAGAAATATAACTGTCTTTTGTTGAGCCATAATTATGGGATGATTATTTGACTGATTTGAGGTTACATGTGTGTTGATCTCATAAAATTCAGAGCTATATATACTGTACATGCCAGGTGCATCATTATTTAAGATTTGTGTTGA
Organism: Serripes groenlandicus; assembly: GCA_031761405.1. Taxonomy (NCBI): domain Eukaryota; kingdom Metazoa; phylum Mollusca; class Bivalvia; order Cardiida; family Cardiidae; genus Serripes; species Serripes groenlandicus. The sequence continues at coordinate 127,491,770 of JASEVX010000002.1, forward strand.
TATATATCCACATATTTAAACAAATACTTGTACTGGTTTATAAGAATTTGTGATCTTTCAAACAGGTTTTAGCTCAATAAGTTTAGTTACTCTTAACTGATTTTGATCAAATATCACAGATAATTGCTCATTCAAAAAGCTATCTAATGATTGTTATTGGGGTCCTTAGAACCATATAAATTGTATTACAAGCAAATGAAGTAAAATTAATGACCAATATGACTAATTTTTTTAAAAAAAACATTCAAATGTAGATGGCTTTCTCAGAAAGATAGCTTTGGATTGTACTTAAGGTCTTATCAGGTCAAGGTCTAGGTCACTTACTAAAAAAGAAACGTTTTGATTTCCTCTTTATTACTTCAGTTTTTCCTGACAAATTGTATTCAAATTTCACAGATTGGTAGCTTATACAGAAAGGTAGCTTTTGATGGCATTTAGAGTCACTTTGGTCCAGGTCATTGTTACTGGTTATTTTTAAAATAAAACATGAACTCTATAAGAGGCTACAAGTATCATTTAATCCTACCAGAATGTTCCTTTTCATAATATTTTAATCCATGTTAGTGTGGGTCATGTGGGGTCAAAAGCTTATACACTAAGTCAAAATGGTTGGACATTGGTGGCAATATTTTCCATTTAATCTCATTGAACACTCTAATGTCCTTAACTCAGCAGGGAGGTTTGGCATGAACACATATGATTACGGTCAAAGGTCACGGTCAAAGTGACTTTGAACACAAACAACTTTTATAATTGATCAGAAATTACTTATAAGCTCCCATTTCATGCCTACTGTATTCAATCTTCCAAATCTCCTGGACAATGTGACACTCAGGGGCTCATAATGTTCTACAAATATATATCTGTTTTTATATATGTGATGTAATGAAATACTACTTTATCAAATTTTACCTTTTTTTTTCAATACAACAATTTTAGTCTATCCATTTTTTTTGGTTTGAAATATGTACATGTACATCACATACATAAGATGGGTTTGTTACTATGGCAATAGATGAACCTATGTGTCCACTGTGATTGAAAACTGAATAAAAGTAAATGTTTTATTTTATTAATAAATAGGCAGATTATCAACGATAATAGTTAATTATCACAAAATTATTCCATGAATTACTTCTGTAATATGCTTTAACCATGGCTTGTTTCCATAGTAACATGTTTTTATTAGGTGTTTTTCTTACAAAAGTGTATAAACCGTATTTAAAGACAGATTTTAAAATTGTATTTATTGTTAAAACAAAAATTATGTAGTTTCATACTCCCATTTCCCTGGAATTTCTTGTTTTCGAAAGACAAATTATGTTGCCATGGCAACAAGAGGTTTGATATTGATTTAATAGTTCATTATTTTGAAAGGGGGCATATAGGAGAACAATATGTGGAACTTAAATATGTTTATGCCACATCAACCAGAGTTCTATTTAGAATTTATTTCCTTGAGCAAGAAAAAAAACCTGAAAAAATACAACAAGAAAAGATGACCATTTTTTTAAAATTCTATACTAGGCTACATATTTTTATTTTTGATATGTTTGTGACAAAGGTCAACACAAACAGTGTAATGGATCAAATAACTTCTATCCATGTGCTCATCGGAGATAACAAACTGATAAAATTGACATTTTTTGGCCCTTTTTCCTTATGAAAAATAATGGTATATTGGTTGCCATGGTAACATAATGTCTTTTCATACATCATACTCTTGACAAGTTTTTAAGATGTATGAAACACTGTTTTTTAAAAAATAAAGTATTTATTTTATTGATTGTTTTTCATTATTTCATTAATTTACTTTCAAAATGATGCAAATTTAAGGTTTTAAAACCACAAAATCAGCTTTTGTTAAGGTAGAGCTGTAACCATGACAACCAGTTTTTTTTTTAATTTTCTTGCAATTTTAATTATTTTTGCATGAATTTGAATCAATTAAACCAGGTAATATAACAATTCTAGACTTTGGATGAATCGCCCCCTGCATGATTCTTAGCTGGACTGCTACTTTAAAAAAAAAGATTAAAATAAAAAAAAACATGGGTCATTCCAAAAGTGAGAACATATTTTGTTAGCAACCCGTGTCTACTTTCACTTTGTGCACAATGTCAAATTGTCATTAAAATCCCATTCAAACCGTTTCACTTCAGTCCGTAAACATGCATATAACTCACTTTCACAAATCTAAAGCAGTCAGTTAAACATACACAGGAATTTCAAGTCAACAACAGTTTTTTTTTATTTACGTACAGTACTTTGAGTAGAAGTTCCTGCTTATTTTTTAATACGCCGGGTACAAGACTAACTTATGGAAAGCCGGTGCGCCATGCGAATTGCGAAATGGGAAATGCATCTTGCTTATTGCGAAATGCTTCTTACTCAATGCGAAATGCTTCTTGTTGAATGCGAAATGCTTCTTGCTGAATGCGAAATGCGTCTTGCTTAGTGCGAAATGCGAAATGCTTAGTGCGAAATGCTACTTGCTGAATGCAAAATGCTTCTTGCTTAATGCAAAATGCTGAATGCGAAATGCTGAATGCTGAAAGCGAAATGCTTATTGCTGAATGCGAAATGCTTCTTGCTTAAATGCTTCTTGCTGAATGCGAAATGCTTCTTGCTGAATGCTTAGAATGCTTCTTGCTGAAAGCGAAATGCTCCTTGATGAATGCTTCATGCAACATTTAAAATGGGATATGTCTAGTTGCAACTTCGCAGTCTTTTGCATCTTTTTATAGTGACACTTGCTTTTCATAGTATCATAGAGATTACAATACACCAACAGAAATCCTTCTTTGTTTCCATGTAAATCGACCAGTTTCAGTCCTCAATTGTCACACTTTCTAAGCGTTTCTCATGTAGAACACAATATATCATTGAACAGAGTTACCTCCTAGCTTTGAAACAATCCAAAGAAAATGTGGGGTCATGCATTATGCAAGAAAGAACTCACCAGACGAAAATGGTTACCGTCATTTTGGACCAAATCGGGCCCGGACAAAACCGGTGTTTAGCATTCTCTACTTTCACGGTCAAAATGCTAAAAGTGATCAAATCAATCATTTCCAGTGCATCCTATACACATTTACAATGTATTTGTTTTACAAGCATTCATTTGGTGGCCCTGAACTCGAAATAGAAATTGTCCACAGCATTCTACAGAAAACATATCAAAGGCATAAACAAAAAGCATTTCGCAAAAAGCATATTGCATTTCACAATTTGAATTTAGCAAGAAGCATTTCGCACTAAGCAAGAAGTATTTCGCCTTCAGCAAGAAGCATTTCGCATTGAGTAAGAAGCATTTCGCATTCAGCAAGAGGCATTTCGCAATTCGCACTAAGCAAGAAGCATTTCGCATCCAGCAAGAAGCATTTCGCATTCAGCAAGAAGCATTTCGCATTAAGCAAGAAGCATTATGCATTTAGCAAAAAGCATTTGGCATTAAGCAAGAAGCATTTCGCATTCAGCAAGAATCATTTCGCATTTCGCACTAAGCAAGAATTATTTCGCATTCTGCAAGAAGCATTTCGCATTCAGCAAGAAAGCATTTCACATTCAGCAAGAAGCATTTCGCGTTAAGCAAATTGTTGAGTAAGAAGCATTTCGTAATAAGCAAGAAGCATTTCGCAAAAAGCATAGTGCATTTCGCGATTCGCAATTCGCATGGCGCGCCGGCTTTCCATACTAACTTGACGCAAAACACAACAGGAACCAGACAGGATGTTGCAACCAGGAAGACTCTAATGTAAACAAAATTTGATACTATTTTTTTGTTTTTAGGTAAAGAAACTGATGCTTCGTTGTTATAATAGATTTTTACAGTGACTTTACTAATATTGGTCAGTAAAAAAGAAGAAAAATGATTTGTCCAACTGTATATAATTAGAACGAACAAAACGGACGCAATCGGATAATGATTCATCCCAGTCAAACTTGGCACACAAATTGGATAGCAACATAAGTTTCACATTTCGTTTTTAAAATTTGAAACCAAAGAAAGAATTTTTATTCGCAAGACACATGACTATTTGTGCGTTTTGCAGCTGTTCATAATTAAAATACTGTGGAAAAGGGAAAAGTGGTCAAAATATTAAAGTTATAGACCCTACATGTCTGCTTGATGTGGAGCTCCAGACCACGACACCCATAACACTAGCTTGGCGCTTTAACCAACTGAGCTTGCCGGGCGGGCTATCATGTAGTATGTCTTTTTTTTCCTTTTCTGAAATTGTTGATCAAAACTGCACTAAGTTTTCCATATTTTTATATTTTTACTTGGCTATTCTGAAAGCAGACAATAGATAGTAATCTTTCTTTTATACAAAATTTCCATATTTTTGCGAAGAAGATTTTAAAGTCGTCTACTGCAGATGTTCTGTATTGGGAAAGGGTTAAATAACCAATCAGTCAATTTTGCAATTACTGCTACTATTTACATGTATTGTCAAAAACTTTCTAAGTTGGCGTTGGTGTCATACCTTGGTTAAGTTTTTGTACCACCTCATTTTTTTCTCAAAACCATTGGATATTGCTTTGAAACTTGCAATACTTGTCCATCATCATTACCTCCATCAACAGAGAAGAGTTTGTAACTCTGTTAAGATTTTTGTAAGAATTATGGCCCTTTTTCAACTAAGAATATTTGGATAAGTTTTTATTACAACCTCACTTTTTTTCAAAACATTAGAAACATTTCTTTGAAACTTACATTACTTGTTCAACATCATTACCTCCATCAACAGACAAGAGTACATAACACTGTCAATGATTTTGTAAGAATTATGGCCCTTTTTCGACTTATTATTTTAGTTAAGTTTTTTCTACTACCATGCTTCTTGTCAAAACCATTAGAGATGAACCATAAAGTTGAGCACGCTGTCTTTCGGCCAGCTCTTGTACTTTAACTACTTCCATCATGCAACAAAACTTAAGCAGACGACTTTAAATACACCTGTGCCAAATTGTATTATATTTCTGTAAATAAAAGTATACTTATTGAATAGAGTTTAAAACATTGCAGCAAAAGGAGAAATTGCTCATGATGAGTAATTTCTCCTTTTTAGCTCACTAGAGCACGAAGTGCTCAAGGTGAGTTTTTAGATCACCTAGAGCCAAAGGCTCAAGGTGAGCTATTCTGATCACTTTTCGTCCGTTGTCCGTCGTCGTCTGTCGCTAACTTTTTAGCATTAAACATCATCTCCTCCTGAACCTCGAAACTAATTTCATCCAAACTGCACAGGAATGTTCCTTTGGTGGCCCTCTTTCAAAATTGTTCAAAGATTTAAATTTCATAGAGAACTTTGGTTGCTGTGGCATCAGAAAGGGGGCAAAATGTCCGAACTTTAAAAATCTTCTCCTCTGAATCTGCATGTCAGATTCCAATATAGTTTGGTAGAAATGTTTCTTTGGTGACCCTCTACAAAGATTGTTCAAGGCATACTCTTTGGTTGAAAACATGGCAGTCAGGAGGCATCAGAAAAGGGGCAAAATTGTCCGGTGTTAACTTTTAGCTGTAAACATCATCTCCTCCTAAACTTAAGGACTAATTTCATCCAAACTTCACAGGAATGTTCCTTTGGTGGCCCTCTTTCGAAATTGTTCAAAGATTTAAATATCATGGAGAACTTTGGTTGCTGCGGCATCAGAAAGGGGGCAAAATGTCCAAACTTTAAAAAATCTTTTCCACTGAATCTGCATGTCAGATTCCAATATAGTTTAGTAGAAATGTTCCTTTGGTGACCCTCTACAAAGATTGTTCAAGGCATACTGTTTGGTTGAAAAACATGGCAGTCAGGAGGCATCAGAAAAGGGGCAAAATGACAAAATTTGGAAATTCTTTTTTTTTTAAGTCCTTGTCTGATATTAAGAAAATTGAATAGGAATCATACTTTAGTGATCATATACTTAATTTGTTCAAGCCATATTGATTGGTTACACAATCATAGCAACCTCGCGTCATCACAAAAGGGGTAAATTGAACTTTTAGCTACAAATGACAACTACTATCATTCCACTCGACCAATTTCAACGTTACTTCACAGGAATGTTCCTTTGATGGTCCTCTTTCAAAATTGTTCAAAGACTTACATTCTGTGTTGAACTTTTGTTGCTGTGGCATCAGAAATTAAGAAAAATACCCAAACTTTAAAAACCTCCATCTCCATAATCCATTTGTCAGATTCCAAGATAATGTGGCAGAAATATTCTTTGATTTTCTCTCTACAAAAACTGTTCAAGCCATATTGATTTCGTTGACAAACAGGACAGGAAAGGTGCAAAATGACAAACTTTATAATTCCATTCTTATTAAGTTTCTTTTTAGATTTCAAGATACAAATGGCTTTTACTGATAAACTATTTCTTTAACTGAGTGTCCACTCCTTGCAGTTTCATTTGAACTCTTGATCAAATTTTCACAGATATTTGCAGTTAATATTTGCTTCTAGTTTACTATCATTCAGGTGATTGATTTAGGGCCATCTTGGCCCTCTTGTTGTGATTGCCTTTTGTCCGTTGTCCGGCATCCATCATTCGTCTGTTGTCCGGCATCAACATTTGCTTGTTAACACTCTAGAGGCAACGATTTGCATCCAATCTTCATGAAAGTTTATCAGAACATACATCTCTATCAAATCTAGTTTGACTGTAATTTATAAATGGACAAATTGATGTTAAAAAAATATCAAAGAAAAGAAATTTCAATATTTTAAAGTCGTCTGCTTCATAAGGATTGAAAGCAATCTTTATCAGGGAAAATATAAATCCTATTTCCCACATCCACTTGCATTTCGACACATCAGAAATAGCCAAATATTTTTTAAAGAAACACTGTGGCAAATAAAGAAATTATTTGTCATGCAGCAAAGTTTTCAACTCTATTCAATAATTATGTACCATTTATTGAAATTTACCATATTTTTGCCTTGATGTTTTCAAATACATCTCCTGCAGATTAATTATATGTGGGAAAGGGTTAAGATAAGACATGTACCTATTTGTGCATAATCTGTCATGGAAACAAAAGTACAGTCTAACTTGTTTTCAAAGACCAACCCTGGGAAGAGAACAATCTGGTCTTTGTTCAAGGTGGTCTTTAATTACAGGGTCATTTATGCAGAAAGTTTAGAGGGGATATATAGGAGTCACCCTGTGGTTGGTCGGTCTGTCGGTCAGTCGGTTGGACCATGCGATTTACCTTGTATGGAGCATAACTTTAAAACTAATTGCTGGAATTTAATAAAACCTCATACGATGATATAACACATTGAGAGGAAGTGCGGTGTACGTGAACCATAACTCTACTTTACCTAATTACAGAGTTATTGCTCTTTGTTACTTTTTCTTGTCTGGAGAATTACTTAATAACTAATAGATGGAATCTAATAAAACTGCATACAATGGTAGAGCACAATGAGAGGAAGTGCAGTGTACAAGAACCATAACTCTAATTTACATAATTACAGAGTCATTACCCTTTGTTAGTTTTTCTTGTTCGTAGAGTTGTCTGAAGCATAACTTTAAAACGAATTGTTCGAATTTAATAAAACTTCATACGATGATACAACACATTGAGAGGAAGTGTGGTGTACAGGAACCATAACTCTATTTTACCTAAATACAGAGTTATTGCCCTTTGTTACTTTTTCTTGTCCGGAGAATAACTTAATAACTTATAGATGGTATCTAATAAAACTGCATACAATGGTAGAGCATAATGAGAGGAAGTGCAGTGTAGAAGAACCATAACTCTAATTTACATAATTACAGAGTTATTTCCCTTTGTTACTTTTTCTTGTTCGTAGAGTCTTGTCCGGAGCATTACTTAAAAACTAATTGTTGGAATTTAATAAAACTGCATACGATGATACAACACATTGAGAGGAAGTGTGATGTACAGGAACCATAATTCTATTTTACCTAAATACAGAGTTATTGCCCTTTGTTACTTGTCCGGAGAATTACTTAATAACTAATAGCTGGAATCTAATAAAACTGCATACAATGGTAGAGCACAATGAGAGGAAGTGCAGTGTACAAGAACCATAACTCTAATTTAAATAATTACAGAGTCATTACCCTTTGTAAGTTTTTCTTGTTCGTAGAGTCTTGTCCACAGCATGTTACCATAACTCTATTTTACCTAAATACAGACTTATTGCCTTTTGTTACTTTTTCTTGTCCGGAGAATTACTTAATAACTAACAGATGGAATGTAATAAAACTGCAAACAATTGTAGAGCACTATGAGAGGAAGTGCAGTGTACACGAACCATAACTCTAATTTACATAATTACAGAGTTATTGCCCTTTGTTACTTTTTATTGAGCGTCGAATAATTTCAGAAATTATGGATGGAATTCAATAAAACTTCATACTATCATACAACACATTGATAGGAAGTGCAGTGAACAAGAACCATAACTCTATTTTAGCTAATTACAGATTTATTGCCCTTTGTTATATTTTCTTGTTCGTTGAAGAATTTTCATCGCCCTTTCTTACTTTTTTCTTGTCCCGAGATTACCTTTAAAACTACAAGTTGGAATTTAAGGTGGGGTTGCTTAATATTCCACTACCTTTCCTATCAGGGCGATGTTCGGGGGGTATTAATCATTATTCAGTGATAGTTCTAGTTTTGTGACAGATATACCATATTCTTCACCTTTGTTTCCATAACAGATTATCACAGAGGTTCATGAGTTACATTTCACACAATACTTTTAAAAATTCATTGGTTGAATAAGAAATGTTTCTTTTTTATGTGACAGATATACCATAATCTGCGCTCTCAAGGTTATGCTGTGTGGATAGACATCGAGGAGAAGGAAAATTCTGCAAACTTATTGAAGGGGATGGCAACGTCGATTGAAAACGCGGACACAATTCTCGTCTGCTTCTCAGAGAAGTATAAAAACAGTCAGCACTGTAGAACAGGTATGGAATTATGAGCAAATTCCCATTTCCCTCATAGACGCTTTCTGACCCCTCTGCAGCAGACGGGTTTCTCACTTTTAGTCATCGGTTATCCATTCAATTATAGAGATTTTCTATTATTTGACAAAATATGTTCAAAGCTGTCTGCTGCAGAATTGTTGTAAGAGGACAAGGATTAAGAAAAGGTACTAGTTTACTTTTATAACAGTAGATCCAGATCAGCCTGTACTTCTGCACAGTCTGATCTAGATCTACACTGTTCACATATAACTCACATAAGCTTGTTAGAAGCTTCTATCAATGTGTGTAGATTCTGATAAGACAGCAGATGGACAGGCTGATCTGAACTTAAACATTTCAGAAATTCCAACTTGTAATACCTTTTCCCATGTAATGGCTCCTATACATTCACCCATTGTACGGGTGAACAACCATTTTTTTGAGCCATGATATCAAATTAAAGGTTACACTTATTCTGCAGTGAATGCAACTTTCAAGGTGTCGAAACAGTAAAAGTCAACATTTTTTGGGGGTTGCAAATCCTTAAAACAAAATTTCTTCTTTTACCAAACTATTTTCAAAAGTTGTCTGCTGTAGATACGTCAAAAGGTGTCTACATGTTGGAAAGTGTTAATGCAAAAAAAACATATTATTAGCTGGATATATGTGTTTCACAAAGGGGTACCTCATCATGTAAGTCTTGTAATTCTTCGCATTATGATTTTCTACATTTAATTTAACTACCGTACTAAATATACAGTCTAGAAACAACAAATTACCTGTCAACGGCTATGTCTAATCAACTGCAAACCTTATGTCCCTCCATGACTTTTGAATGCTCATTAAGAACCCATGTTCTCCACTCAATGAATTAGGTCTGCTATGCTACATTTTGAGGAATTTCTTCTTTTGTCGCCATGTTTTCAAAAAGCCGTTCTCCTGCAGAGGCGTCAGAAAGAATCTATATGAGGGAAAGGATTAAGAGGCTATTAAACAAAATTTCATTCTTTTCCCACAATGTTTTCAAACAATAATTGTCTGCTGCAGATGTGTCAAAAGGCATCTTCATATGGTAAAGGGTTTATTCAAAGAGACATAACATTATATATATTTGCTGTAATTCAAAGAGCATTACCTTTCAGCGGCAGGCTATGCTTTCGCACTCAGGAAAAACATCATTCCATTGAAGATGCAGATGGGATACTATCCGGACGGATGGTTAGGGATCTTTGTAGGGCACCGACCATTTGTAGAATTCACAGACAAGTACCCATTTGAAATGAAAATGAAAGAACTAAACGATATGATAGTAAGGACATTGTTATATGTTGTCTTACATTATATTGGAAATGATTATATATCGGCTGCGCCACAGGAAAACAGATTTTCAGAAGTTTTTAACTCTTACCCCATACAACAAATCTGCAGCAGATGTCTTTGAAAACATCTGGGCAAAAATATCGAAAATCTATAAATGAAAGTGTTATAACTGAAAAATGTTAAAAACATTGTGGCAAAAATAGAAATTGCTCATCATGAGCAATATCTTCTTTCCCAACAATGTTTTCAATTGTTGTTTCCTGCAGATAAGTCAGAACTAGTTTACATGTATAAAAAGGGTGAAAGTAATTACAATCATAAATGCAAATTTTGTTGCCAAATAGCGAGGGTAAATAAAATCAGATCATCATCATCATCACTCATAATTCATTTTACTGCCTCGGTTGTGTAGTGGTAGAGCATCTGCCTCAGGAGCAGAAGGTAGCTGGTTCAATCCCCAACCAGGTCATACAAATAACTTTCAGACTGATGACAAAATAAATGGACTAGAACTACTTATAACTTACCTTGGAAACACTGTGATATAAATGAAGAAAAAAAACGTTGAAAGCAGCATAAAACACTAAAACAAACAAATCAATGCCCAGGTGTTCTGAAACCTGGAATCATGTTTGATAAATATCAAAAGTTGGTCATTTTGGAGTTTATTTAGTGAGCACGGATCAGGGCCTTACATATGCACTTCTGCTGCAATATGACTGAAATATTGTTGTACATGGTTTTTGTAAACTCCTTACATATGAACAAACATTGTCAAATTTTAAAAATTGTTTAGTTGAAGCATTTTGCCTTGTTCCACAATTCCACAATTCTTTCAAATAAAGTTTTCTGCAGGAGCACCAGAAATTGTCTGCAGCCATAGCAGCAGATTGTTTGAAAAACTTATGCCTCATTCCTCCATTTTCCACAATGTTTTCAATGCTGTATCAAGATTACCCATCACATGTTCAAGATGTTATATAGTATGGAATTTTGATACATACCCTTTTAATGCCTCTGCTGCAAACAAATTCTGAAAACATTGTGGGTAAAGAAACTCTCAAAATAAATAATGAAAAAATGGAATATTTGTAGCAGTCATCTGATGAAGTGAAAGAGTCTGGTGTAACTCCAAAACCTCCACCAAGTCCTACCACCGGCGAAACAATTGTAAGAATTTTTAATTTTTTTTTTTTTCTATTTTCCATATGAAAAATGGCTGCAATCTTTTGGCATATTGGCAAGATTATTAGGATGTTAAATCAATACTAGGGAACTGTTTGACACTTTCCAACATACAACAATTCTGGTGGAGACATATTCGAAAACACCTTGGTAAAACTATGGAAAATCTCTCTCATTTATTGTTAAACAGAGTTGAAAACATAGTGGCAAAAGGAAAATGTATGGAAAATCTCTATAAATGAAAGTAAAATTATATAATGGATTTAAAAGTTAAAACATTGTGGCAAAAGGAGAGTTTGCTCGTTTTGAGCAATTTCTCCATTTGTCACACTGTTTTCAAAAGTTGTCTGCTGCAGAGGCATCAGAAAGCGTCTGTGTGTGAGAAAGGGTCAAGGTATATTCATGAACAACATCATTTGTCTGACTTGTGTACATGAGTTTTGACGCTGGTTCACGATCCATACTTATACCCTTTCCAACATACAGCAAATCTGCAGCAGAGGACTTTGAAAATGTGTAGCAAAATATGAAAATGAAAGTAAATGATTGAATAGTGCTAAAAACATTGTAGCAAAAGGAGAAATTTCTCATTTTATCTCAGTGTTTTAAAAAGTTGTCTGCTCCAGAAAGCATTTGTGTTTTGAAAAAGGTAAAGGTATATTAATTAACGACATTAATGGTCTGACTTGTGTTTATGAGTTTAATCCTTTCACAGATGCATATGCTCTTGCAGCAAACTACTTTTTAAAACATTGTGGCTAAAGGAGAAATTTCTCCTTTTGCCACAATATTTTCAACTCTATTAAATGTTTATACATGCACTTTCATTATAGAGACTGACCAAAGTTTTGTCACAAAGTGTTTCAAGTAGGCTGCTGCGGATTTGTTGTATTTGATAACGGATTACCAGTTACTAGGATGATCTGATTTATAATCAAAGTACTCAGGAGTACTGAAAGTCGGGTTCACATGTAGAAGCCAAAGATTTAATGAATTCAAAGATGTTGAAAGTACAAAGAAAACATGGATAAGAGTGTGTGAAGAGTTACAACAAATTACAAGAGTCAATATCCTGTGAATTTTGTTTCGTTTACACACTTACTGCATACAAAATAAATAAGGAACTGTTTTTAGATCAACTAGAGCCAAAGGTTTAAGGTGAGCTATTCGGATCACTTTTTGTCTGTCTGTCGTCCGTCGTCCGTCCATCGTCCGTCATTTAACATCATCTCCTCTTGAACCACAGGACCAATTTCATCCAAACTTCACAGGAATGTTCCTTTGGTGGCCCTCTTTCAAAATTGTTCAAAGATTTAAATTCCATTCAAAACTTTGGTTGCTGCTGCATCAGGAAGGGGGCAAAATGTCCGAACTTTAAAAATCTTCTCCTCTGAATCTGCATGTCAGATTCCAATGTAGTTTGGTAGAAATGTTCCTTGGGTGACCCTCTACAAAGATTGTTCAAGGCATACTGTTTGGTTGAAAACATGGCAGTCGGGAGGCATCAGAAAAAGGGCAAAATCGTCCGTTGTTAACTTTTAGCTGTAAACATCATCTCCTCCTAAACCACAGGACCAATTTCATCCAAACTTCACAGGAATGTTTCTTTGACGGCCCTCTTTCAAATGTTCCTTGGGTGACCCTCTACAAAGATTGTTCAAAGTGATATAAATGAAGAAAAAAAACGTTGAAAGCAGCATAAAACACTAAAACAAACAAATCAATGCCCAGGTGTTCTGAAACCTGGAATCATGTTTGATAAATATCAAAAGTTGGTCATTTTGGAGTTTATTTAGTGAGCACGGATCAGGGCCTTACATATGCACTTCTGCTGCAATATGACTGAAATATTGTTGTACATGGTTTTTGTAAACTCCTTACATATGAACAAACATTGTCAAATTTTAAAAATTGTTTAGTTGAAGCATTTTGCCTTGTTCCACAATTCCACAATTCTTTCAAATAAAGTTTTCTGCAGGAGCACCAGAAATTGTCTGCAGCCATGGCAGCAGATTGTTTGAAAAACTTATGCCTCATTCCTCCATTTTCCACAATGTTTTCAATGCTGTATCAAGATTACCCATCACATGTTCAAGATGTTATATAGTATGGAATTTTGATACATACCCTTTTAATGCCTCTGCTGCAAACAAATTCTGAAAACATTGTGGGTAAAGAAACTCTCAAAATAAATAATGAAAAAATGGAATATTTGTAGCAGTCATCTGATGAAGTGAAAGAGTCTGGTGTAACTCCAAAACCTCCACCAAGTCCTACCACCGGCGAAACAATTGTAAGAATTTTTAATTTTTTTTTTTTTCTATTTTCCATATGAAAAATGGCTGCAATCTTTTGGCATATTGGCAAGATTATTAGGATGTTAAATCAATACTAGGGAACTGTTTGACACTTTCCAACATACAACAATTCTGGTGGAGACATATTCGAAAACACCTTGGTAAAACTATGGAAAATCTCTCTCATTTATTGTTAAACAGAGTTGAAAACATAGTGGCAAAAGGAAAATTTGTCTGAAAATGTATGGAAAATCTCTATAAATGAAAGTAAAATTATATAATGGATTTAAAAGTTAAAACATTGTGGCAAAAGGAGAGTTTGCTCGTTTTGAGCAATTTCTCCATTTGTCACACTGTTTTCAAAAGTTGTCTGCTGCAGAGGCATCAGAAAGCGTCTGTGTGTGAGAAAGGGTCAAGGTATATTCATGAACAACATCATTTGTCTGACTTGTGTACATGAGTTTTGACGCTGGTTCACGATCCATACTTATACCCTTTCCAACATACAGCAAATCTGCAGCAGAGGACTTTGAAAATGTGTAGCAAAATATGAAAATGAAAGTAAATGATTGAATAGTGCTAAAAACATTGTAGCAAAAGGAGAAATTTCTCATTTTATCTCAGTGTTTTAAAAAGTTGTCTGCTCCAGAAAGCATTTGTGTTTTGAAAAAGGTAAAGGTATATTAATTAACGACATTAATGGTCTGACTTGTGTTTATGAGTTTAATCCTTTCACAGATGCATATGCTCTTGCAGCAAACTACTTTTTAAAACATTGTGGCTAAAGGAGAAATTTCTCCTTTTGCCACAATATTTTCAACTCTATTAAATGTTTATACATGCACTTTCATTATAGAGACTGACCAAAGTTTTGTCACAAAGTGTTTCAAGTAGGCTGCTGCGGATTTGTTGTATTTGATAACGGATTACCAGTTACTAGGATGATCTGATTTATAATCAAAGTACTCAGGAGTACTGAAAGTCGGGTTCACATGTAGAAGCCAAAGATTTAATGAATTCAAAGATGTTGAAAGTACAAAGAAAACATGGATAAGAGTGTGTGAAGAGTTACAACAAATTACAAGAGTCAATATCCTGTGAATTTTGTTTCGTTTACACACTTACTGCATACAAAATAAATAAGGAACTGTTTTTAGATCAACTAGAGCCAAAGGTTTAAGGTGAGCTATTCGGATCACTTTTTGTCTGTCTGTCGTCCGTCGTCCGTCCATCGTCCGTCATTTAACATCATCTCCTCTTGAACCACAGGTCCAATTTCATCCAAACTTCACAGGAATGTTCCTTTGGTGGCCCTCTTTCAAAATTGTTCAAAGATTTAAATTCCATTCAGAACTTTGGTTGCTGCTGCATCAGGAAGGGGGCAAAATGTCCGAACTTTAAAAATCTTCTCCTCTGAATCTGCATGTCAGATTCCAATATAGTTTGGTAGAAATGTTCCTTGGGTGACCCTCTACAAAGATTGTTCAAGGCATACTGTTTGGTTGAAAACATGGCAGTCGGGAGGCATCAGAAAAAGGGCAAAATCGTCCGTTGTTAACTTTTAGCTGTAAACATCATCTCCTCCTAAACCACAGGACCAATTTCATCCAAACTTCACAGGAATGTTTCTTTGACGGCCCTCTTTCAAATGTTCCTTGGGTGACCCTCTACAAAGATTCGTCAAAGCATTCTGTTTGGTTGAAAAACATGGCAGTCAGGAGGCATCAGAAAAGGGGCAAAATGACAAAATCTTGAAATTCCATTTTATTTAAGTCCTTGTCTATTATTAAGAAAATTGAATAGGAATCTTACTTCAGTGATCATCTACTTAATTTGTTCAAGCCGTATTGATTGGTTACACAATCATAGCAACCTCGCGTCATCATAAAAGGGGTAAGTTGAACTTTTAGCTGCAAATGACAACTCCTACCATTCCACTCGACTAATTTCAACGTAATTCACAGGAATGTTCCTTTGATGGTCCTCTTTCAAAATTATTCAAAGACTTACATTCTGTGTAGAACTTTTGTTGCTGCGGCATCAGAAATTGAGAAAAATACGCAAACTTTAAAAACCTCCATCTCCATAATCCATTTGTCAGATTCCAAGATAATTTGGCAGAAATGTTCTTTGAGTGACTCTCTACAAAAACTGTTCAAGCCATATTGATTTCGTTGACAAACAGGGCAGCAAAGCGGCATCAGGAAAGGTTCAAAATGACAAAACTTTATAATTCCATTCTTATTAAATTTCTTGTTAGATTTCAAGATACAAATGGCTTTTACTGATAAACTATTTCTTTAACTGAGTGTCCACTCCTTGCAGTTTCATTTGAACTCTTGATAAAATTTTCACAGATATTTGCAGTTAAATATTTTCTTCTAATTTACTATCATTCAGGTGATCTTGGCCCTCTTGTTAATTAATAGAAATGTATATTGAATTAGTTTGGGGTTTAAAACATGAAAATTGTCAACACCAATTGACTATAATGTGGACACTTTACACAATAAGGTTTGTTTACTTACATCCGACTTAAAAACCTTGAAGAGAAGAAAGTCGATATCGCTGTATTAAGCTGAATGAATGATTTTTAGCTCACCTGAGCTTTGCTCAAGGTGAGTTATTGTGATCGCCTTTTGTCCGGCGTCCGTCGTGCGTCGTGCGTCGTGCATCGTGCGTCGTGCGTCGTGCGTCAACTTCTTCTCCTCAGTAACCAGTAGGTCAATTGGGATGAAACTTCACAGAAAGCATCCTCTCAATGACCTCACCAGATTTCCTTCAAATTTTTGGAATCCATGCAGAATTCTGGTTTCCATGGCAACGAAACGAAAAAAACTCCAAAATTCTTCTTCTCCCACACTGGTTGGCAGATTTTCAAATAATTTTGTAGAAATGTTCCTTGGATGATCCTCTATCAGATTCCTTCAAGCCGTATTGATTGGTCGAAAAACATGGCTGCCAGGGGGGGGGGGGGGGGGGGGGCGGGGCTATTTTGCCTTATTTGGCTATAGTGAAAACTTAAAAAATCTTCTCCGACGAAAGTGTAAGACCGATTTTCAAATAATTTTGTAGAAATGTACCTTGGGTGACCCTCTATCAGATTCCTTCAAGCCATGTTGATTGATCGAAAAACATGGCCGTTAGGGGGGGGGGGGGGGGGGGGGGGCGGGCTATTTTGCCTTATATGGCTATAGTGCAAACTTAAAAAATCTTCTCCACCAGAAGTGTCAGGCCGATTTTCAAATAATTTTGTATAAATGTTCATTGGGTGATCCTCTATCAGATTCCTTCAAGCCATGTTGATTGGTCAAAAAACATGGCCGCCAGGGGGCGGGGCTATTTTGCCTTTTATGGCTATAGTGAAAACTTAAAAAATCTTCTCCTCCATAAGTGTCAGGCCGATTTTCAAATAATTTTGTAGAAATGTTCCTTGGGTGACCCTCTATCAGATTCCTTCAAGCAATGTTGATTGGTCGAAAAACATGGCTGCCAGGGGGGCGGGGGCTATTTTGCCTTATATGGCCAAAGTGAAAACTTAAAAAATCTTCAATATCTTCTCCTCAGTAACCAGTGGGTCAATTGGGATGAAACTTCACAGAAAGCATCCTCTCAATGACCTCACCAGAATTCCTTCAAATTTTTGGGATCCATGCAGAATTCTGGTTTCCATGGCAACGAAACGAAAAAAACTTCAAAATTCGTCATCTCCCAAACTGCTTGGCAGATTTTCAAATAATTTTGTACAAATGTTCCTTGGATGACCCTCTTCCAGATTCCTTCAAGCCATGTTGATTGGTCGAAAAACATGGCCGCCAGGGGGGCGGGGCTATTTTGCCTTATATGGCTATAGTGCAAACTTAAAAAATCTTCTCCTCCAAAAGTGTCAGCCCGATTTTCAAATAATTTTGTAGAAATGTTCCTTGGATGACCCACTTCCAGATTCCTTCAAGCCATGCTGATTGGTCAAAAAACATGGCCGCCAGTGGGCAGGGCTATTTTGCATTATATGGCTATAGTGAAAACTTAAAAAATCTTCTTCTCCAAAAGTATCTGGCCGATTTTCAAATAATTTTGTAGAAATGTTCCTAGGGTGACCCTCTATCAGATTCCTTCAAGCCAAGTTGAATGGTCGGAAACTATGGCTGCCAGGGGGCGGGGCTTATATAGCTAAAGTGAAAAAAAAAAAAAAAAATCAGGTGAGCGATTCAAGGGCCATCATGGCCCTCTTGTTTTCCTATGTGTTTGAGTGCCTGCATACATGCAACAGTGCATGAAATTGTCAGTCAACTATTTATGATAACTCTCCCTTGAAAGATAACTTAAGTAAAACGTAATTGTTTCCCTTGTATATTGTAGTGTGCAATAAAGAACCAAGCGTGGAATCTTCATAACTTAGAGTTATTTTGATACATTAAACACTATAAACAATAAATGTAACTTTTATTCTTTTGTAAAAAAACAACATATTGGATATTTATCGGCAGTCTATTTATCCAAGAGGGAAAGCGAAAATAAAGCTTGACACCCAATCCTTCCGCCAATACTGAGCATGATTACATGTATGTGACTCGGATGTCTCCGGCCTTCTCACGGAAGTAACCGAATTTCGTTTGACATGCAAAATTATCTACTGAATCAAAACAATGAATATGTGTTTCCAACAGTTACTGCATAATTAGTAAGTTATTCACACATGACATTTGCCTATTTTGAGTATTCATTAAGAACTGGTTAACTATTTTTTACGGCGCTCTATTTTTTTGGCAACTGTACGGTCAACATGTGCTATAATTTTCGATTGCAATAGTCTGATCAAGTTGCTTTGCAATTGATCCCGACTTAAAGCCTTTCTTATGTTTTTTTCTGTAGTGGTGGCGGCGTCAAGTTTACAGAAAATAGCTTCGATTTCTGATTAAAGTCTCTACGAAGGTGAGTCAGTAGTATAGCACAGGGAAATTTAGCTTAACCCTTTCCCTCATACAAACACTTTCTCATGCCTCTGCAGCAGACAACATTTTGAAACATTGTGACAAAAGGAAACATTGCTCAGAAAGAGCAATTTCTAATTTAGCCTTAATGTTTTCAACCCTATACAATAATCATACTTTCATTTATAGGTTTTTATCATTTTTTTGGCCAAATGTTTTAAAAGTATTATTGTATGTGGGAAAGGGGGTCACCTGCAAAGACAATTAGTCAGCCTATCTTTTGCAATAAGTAAGTTTTTGCTATTTACACTTTACAACACATTATTAGCTCACCTGAGCAAGAAGTACTCAAAGGTGAGCTATTGTGATTACTTCCTGTCTGTAGCCAGTAGTAAACAATTGCTCCTCCTACACCGCTTGGCCAAATTTTGATGAAACTTCACAGGGATGTTCCTTTGGTCTTGCCCTTTAAAACTTGTTCAAAGTAATTAATTCCATGCACAAATCTGGTTGCCATTGCCAATAGGAATTTAAAAAAAATATCTAGCCTGAGACCAAAAGGCCAAGAGCTGAGATATTTGGTTGAAGCATCTTCTAGTGATCCTCTACCATGATTGTTCAAATTATGCCCCTGGTATCAAAATTTACCCCACCACATAGGTCACATATTTTACATAGAGATACATAAAGAAAAACTTTATAAGTCGTCTTGTCTGAAACCCAAATGCCTCGCACTAAATTTAAACTATTTATTTTACGTCCATTGCGAAACAAGCTTTCAGCTTATAATAATCATGCTCAATGTCTGCTTCCTGGAGACTTAACCAGTACTCGCGCCATTTGTGTGAAAAAATCCCAAAGTCTGGACCCGCTCATCACGGGACTCAAACCAGGGACCTTTGATACAAGAGGCCGACGCTCTACCTCTGCACCACTCTCTTTCACTTAGATATTTTGTGTGAAGCATTATCTAGGGGTCCTCTACCAAGATTTTTCAAATTATGCCTCTTGAATCAAAATTGGCCCTGCCCCAGGAGTCAAATGTTTTACATAAAGAAATATAGGGAAACAGTCAGAAAGCATCCATATCAAGTCACAGTTTTAACGACTTTTGAAAACATTGTGGCAAAAAGGTTTAATTGCACATCATGAGCAATTTCACGTAAAAATGTTTTTAAAAGTTGTCAACTTTATTCAATGAAAATATTTTCATTTAAGTCTTCTGCTGCACATTTTTCATGTGTGGGAAAGGGTTAAAAGTCCTCTGTTGCAGATTTGTTGTATTTGGGAAAGGGTCAAAGATATTTGTGCTCTATGAGTATCCCTCTAGTGTTTAAACCTCTAATATGCTATCCACTTGAACCATTAATTTAAAAATGTCATAACAGAAATTTATTTCAATTTTAGGCTCCAGATACATTTTACAGTTGGTGTGATAACAAGCTTAAACTCAAAAGTATCGAGGAATTAATGGTGTTTTGTGAAGCTGTCCAATAAAACTGAACATCCTTAGTTAGCGTTTCGAAGTACCAAACTGAACTCTTAACCCTTTCCCACATATAGACTCTATCTGAAGCCTCTGCAGCAGACGACTTGTTAAAACATTGTAACAAAACGGGAAATTGCTCATAAAAAACAAATTCTCCGTTTGTCATAATGTTCTTACCTATTTAATAATTAAACTCTGGAGATTCCTTGTCTGTGGAAAAGGGGGGGGGGGGGGGGGGGGGGGGGGTTTAAGGGGGTTACACTATTTAGATCTGCATAACATATAAGTGGTGGGTTTGGTTTTTTTTGTTTTTATTTACCTTTGCCATGTAGAATGAACTATTTGGCGAGCAGACAAAGTCATAAATAAGGGAGTCTGGATGCGATATCCTAGCTCTTCTGAAAATACACCTGGCTTCTTTTACATGTCTGGTGTATAGCACCGATACAAGCAAGGTTAGTTTTCCTGGAAAGGACTATTACTTGACCTCTAGTTGAGTGGGAGATGCTTAAAAGCACCACTTAAATTTCCAGAACCCGTACCGGGATTTGAGACACAGACCTCTTGATTAACAGTTCAGTGTGTTAGCCACTCCACATACATGTGGACAGTAAAGATGCTGCTGAATCTGTTTATTTGCTTGGTTGACTTATATGATTTTAATGCAGTTTTCAACAATTTATGTTAAAAGTCCGTTCATCAAACCATGAGTTCCCTGGCTCTCTCGCACCAGTACTTCACTTTGAAAATGTGAAAATCCCTATAAACGAGAATCTAATTATTAAATAGAGTGGCAAATGGATAAATTGCTTGTTTTAAGCAATTTCTCCTTTTGCTACAATGATTTCAAGAGTCAGCTGCTGCAGTTGTGTCTATAGGTGGGAAAAGATTAAGACCCAGTTGCAACTTGTGTTTTTAGCTCACCTGTGCACAAAGTGCTCAAGGTGAGCCATTGTGATCACATTTTGTCCGGCCCTTGTCGGTTGTGCGTCGCCAACAATTGCCTTGTTAACACCCTACAGGCTACATTTTTCATCCTATCTTCATGAAAGTTTATAATAACATTCATCTCTATCAAATGTTAGACAAGTTTTAAACTGGGCCCTATGAGGTCAAAAACTAGGTCACTATGTCAAACTGAAGGGAAATCTTGTTAACACTTTGGAGGCCGCATTTTTAACTTGATCATGTTGACACTTTATCAGAATGTCCTGATGATATGTAGGTCATGTTCGAATATGGATCATGTCGGGTCAAAAAGTAGGTCACTTGGTCAAATTGAAGGAAAATCTTGTTAACACTCAAGAGGCCGTAATTTTTGCTTCAGCAGTTTGAAACTTTGTCAGGATATTTATCTTAATGATATCTAAGTCAAGTTCGAATAGGGGTAATATTGGATCAGAAACTAGGTCACTTGGCTAAATTGAAGGGAAATCCTGTTAATTCTCTGGACGCTGCATTTTCAACTCGATCATGGTTAAACTTTATCAGACTGTTTGTCTTGATGATGTGTAGGACAAGTTCGAATTAGTGTCATGTCTGTATAAAAAACTAGGTCACTAGGCCAAATTGAAGGAAAATCTTGTTAATACTGTATAAGCCACATTTTTTGCTTCAGCAGCTTAAAATATTTACCTCCATGATATCTAGGCCAATTTTGAATATGGGTACCGGTATGCTAGGTCAAAAACTAGGTCACTAGGCCAAATTGAAGGAAAATCTTGTCAACACTCTGGAGGCCGCATTATTTGCTTCAGCAGCTTGAATGTTTGTCTGTATTATATCTATGTCAACTTATGGGTTATATTGGGTCAGAAGCTAGGTCACTAAGCCAAATTGAAAAATCGCATGTTTAAAACATTTTTAACCCTTTCCCACATATAAGGGTGGTGTCTCTGCAGCAGACTATTTTTGAAATTATTGTAGCAAAAGGAAAAATTGCTCATAATGAGCAGTTTCACCATTTGCCACAATGATCTCAATTCATTAATAATACTATCATTATGCCCCCTTCAAAGAAGAGGGGTATATTGCTTTGCACATGTCTGTCGGTCGGTCCGTCTGTAGACCAAAGCTTGTCCGAGTGATAACTCAACAATGCCTGGACCTATGGTCCTCAAACTTGACTTGGGGGTTGGGCCTGACCATTAGATGAACCCTATTTATTTTGAGGTCATTGGGTCAAAGGTCAAGGTCACAGTGACCTTGAACACAAAAACCCTTTTTAAGCTTGTCCAAGTGATAACTCAACAATGCCTGGACCTTTTGTCCTCAAAGTTGACTTGGAGGTTGGGCCTGACCAGTAGATGAACCCTATTTATTTTGAGGTCATTGGGTCAAAGGTCAAGGTCACAGTGACCTTGAACACAAAAAACCCTTTGTAAGCTTGTCCGAGTTATAACTCAACAATGCCTGGACCTATGGTCCTCAAACTTGACTTGGAGGTTGGGCCTGACCAGTAGATGAACCCTATTTATTTTGAGGTCAAATGGCATAATGTTTGACAAACATCTCTTGTTTATAGAGATTTTCTATATTTTGACCTTGATATTTCAAAGTCGTCTGCTGCAGATTGATTGTGTTTCGGAAAGGGTAAAATCTGTCAAAAAAAGTTTTTCTGTGTCTTTGTATTTTACTACATGTACCTAGAGCGTTGGAAAATCTAACTTTACATTCGGGAGATATAATTTTTTCCACGGACCTAGAAGTATAATACAAAGCGACATAACACTACTGGAACATAATACAGTCAATCTTGTTTAAAGCAGCCATCCAGGGGAGAGTCAACATTTGGCTGCTGAACACAGATGGCTACTTTATACAAATTGAGTAAAGCAGAAAATTTTATTTTGGTTAATATTCAAGTGGCTGCTCAACCATATCCCTCATACAACAATTCTGCAGCAGACGACTTTGAACATATTTTGTCAAAAAATAGAAAATCTTATAATTGAATGGATAACCTATGACTAAAAGTGGAAAACATCGTGGCAAAAAGAGAAATTGCTGTTGTTTTCAAAAAGCCGTCTGCTGCCGAGGTGTCAGAAAGCGTCTATATGAGGGAAAGGGTTAAACAAGGTGACTGCTAACACAGGTTTGACTGTACTCCCTTTTTGTGCCATAATTTGTATGTACTATCTCCTAAATATCTAATGTCCTTGAAATACTTATTGGAATAGTCGAGCATGCTGTCTTATGGACAGCTCATGTTAGAGATGTAATGACATAATGTCCATCCTTCATGCTTAGACTTTGGTTATAGTTCTAAGTTATTTGCAGGTGACACGTGGTTTGTTTAAATACATGTTGTATTTATATTGTTATATTTCAAACATTCCAGAAACATTGCCATTGCACCGTTTACGTCATATTTTATACTCTTTTTTTTATATCTTTTACATGTTCTTCTGTCAACTGCCTTTACAGGGTGACACATTTTAATCACTTCTATGTCATCTGTCCATCATGCTTCAGTGTTCCCACTCACATAAAATGTTATGTCAATTACGTAAATTAAGTAATTAAATTCAATTTCACGCATGTATTTTAGGCTGTATGCGAGATCGTTTATAAGAAAATTCCACTGCCAAAAAGCATGCTGTATATTCATTAAGGTGCCGAATATGAAATAATCAAATCAAATATTTAACGAAATAATTATATATCTTATTCATACAAAAAGTATAGGGAGTTGGTGATATTTCGTTTAATTTTCTTCTACAAATTTCGTCTAATTGCATAAATTTAAAATGTAGACAATTATGAATAAGTGTTGCTTCTGCTATGATTGAAATGTGTTACAGTGCAGAGCATTTGATCAAAGTTAATACAGTCTCAAACATGTGCTTCTTGTTTATAAATCCTATTTTATTATAAAAAATTTGCCTTCAAATTTTCATACCCCCTGAAAAATAAATCTTGTGGGAACACTGTGCTTTCACTATTATCAGACGACACTAGTGTCCTTTTGAACACTCATATTTATTCAATCATTCAATAACAGATTTGATATCTAGAGTGAATTATATATCCATATTTTTTTTTTAATATATTTTATTTTGAAAACATTTTGGCAACAGGAATAATTGCTCATCATTTTGCCACAGTTATTTCAACTCTTCTCAATAATTATACTTCCATTCAAAGAGATACAGGTGACCAAT
Organism: Serripes groenlandicus; assembly: GCA_031761405.1. Classification (NCBI taxonomy): domain Eukaryota; kingdom Metazoa; phylum Mollusca; class Bivalvia; order Cardiida; family Cardiidae; genus Serripes; species Serripes groenlandicus. The sequence continues at coordinate 127,516,101 of JASEVX010000002.1, forward strand.
ATTTTTGCCTATTTGATTTTAAAGTTGTCTGCTGCCTGTTTGCTTTTAAAGTTGTCTGCTGCTCATTTGTTTTTAGCTCTACCGTGCATGCTTCCGTCCGTCCGTCCGTAAACAATTGCTTGTAACGCGATACAGTCTTCAGTTTTGATTGTATCTCAATCAAACTTATACAGTAGTTAGATATCCATGAGAGCTCGGTTCCTTTCGCAAACCAGCCTGATCAGCCCGTGCAAGACTGGATTATGGCGCTTGGAACTGTCAAAATTGCTATAATAGAGCTTGTGAACACAATAGAGGCTCCATTTACTATCTGATCTTCACCAAACTTACACAGTAGTAAGGTATCCATGAGAGCTTGGTTCCTTTTGTAAACCAGCCAGATCCGGCCATGCAAGACTGGATTATGGCCTTTGAAATTGTCAGAATTGCTATAATAGAGCTTGTGAACGTGATAAAGTTTTCAGTTTTGATTGTATCTCAATTAAACTTATACAGTAGTTAGATATTCATGAGAGCTCGGTTCATTTTGCAAACCAACCAGATCCGCTCATGCAAGACTGGATTATGCCCTTGAAATTGTAAAAATTGCTATAAATGAGCTTGTGAACGTAATAGAGGCTCCATTTACTAACTTATCATCACCAAACTCAGATAGTAGTTAAATATTGATGAGAGCTCGGTTCCTTTCGAAAACCAGCCAGATGTGCTATTGCATGACTGGATTATGGCCCTTGAAATTGTCAAAATTGCTATAATACAGCTTGTGAACACAATAGAGGCTCCATTTACTATTCAATCTTCACCAAACTTAGATGGTAGTTAAATATTGGTGAAAGTTTGGATCCTTTCGCAAACCAGCCAGATCCGCCAATGCAAAACTGGATTATGGCCCTTGAAATTGTCAAAATTGCTATAATACAGCTTGTGAACACAAAAGAGCCTCCATTTACTATCCGATCTTCAATCATACATACATGCTCTGGATTGAAAATGACCAAAGAACCATACCAGTAGAGCATAGGCCCTCATGGGCATCTTGTTAAGGTTGTCTGATGCAGATTTGTTTTTAAAGTTGTCTGCTGCAGAATTGTTATATGTGGGAAAGTGGGGGTTAATCTGTTATAGGTGAAGTGTTATTTCTACTCGGAAACCTAAGCTGCTTTTTATCAGTAGAGTGTCACTACGTGTTTTTAAATACAGGTGTCTGGGTGTCATTTTGACTTAATGAATCGTTTGCTGAAGAATTG